>JBAMBF010000584.1:0-507500 GCA_037043605.1 Drosophila multiciliata
TCATTTTTAGACCCAATGACTTTAAAAATAATTTATTTTCAGCTGTGAGTTTTTTGTTTAACGATCTTTGTTCAAGAATGAACATGAGACGCTGCAAGGCTCAGCTATATTTGAATGATAAAATATCACATAGAGTCGACTTTCAAGTGGCTGCAGTTAAATACATTACATTACATGAAGTCGACTGTCAAGTGGCTGCATTAGGTTAAGAATACATCACATGGAGTCGCCTTACAAGCGACTCCGTTAAGATAAGTAAGCATAAAATGAGGTCGCCTTACAAGCGGCAGCATATGTATTTAGATTTAAGATTTTTGTATAAAATAAAGAAATGCTCGTCAGAGCAAACAGTTCGATTCTAAACGTCGTCTCATCGTGTTGACTACACCCTATACGTGTTTCACACAATCTTCCTTCTTTCTTCTGCAGTATAACTCAAAGTGCTTGATGATGAGGGGTAACTTATGTTTCATTTTTGTTGCCTTAAATGTAGCCGAAGTGTAACACTCTCATTACGTAAATTAACTAAATTTCCGTTCTGATCAACAATCCGTACTTTTAATAATGTATCTCTCGCGTGTTCACGGGGAAATAAATAAGATTTCGGGGCTTCTCACTCATTTTATGGCCTGGAGGAACATTCAAAGCAAACTCATGCAATACATGACTTGATTCTGCATTAACAAATGAACCGCTCACAATGTTACATTATATTCAAATTGTATTTACTTTTAATATATCCACAGGCTGGTCTGAGATGTGTATAGAATTCGGCTTTAGTACCTTTTTGTTAAATCCGAATTATTGACCAATAGTATTGGCTTTATTAAAATATATAGGTTGTTCCTTAGTAGAAATCATTACTTGAAGCGTATTATTGTTACTTTCAATGAGTGGGAGATTTAATTTAATTGCTTCTTTTTCCTCCATTTTCTCAATAATAATATTTCTTATATCGCTAAGCTCGTATGATCCAACAGGTATCTCAAAAACATGTTCTCAATATGAAATAAATTATTATCATGATCCACATTTGGAATTGAGTTATACATGTGGAAATCAATGAGTGCACACTCATAATTTTCCTTCAATTCAATGGGTGGATGATAGTTGTCCATTAAAATTGAGCTGTTACCCGTTAATGTGAGAGTTGTTGTCATTTCGATCGATTATCTCTTAGTGAATTAATATTGAGGTTTTCTCATATTATATATTATCTGTAGCGTCCATTTCCTAGAGGGTCATCTTTACTTATAAGCACAAAACAATACTTTTCTTTACAACAAAATTGACAAATGTTCTTAAATTCACCAAAATTCACGAATGCACGAATATTATTTTGTTTTTCACATGCAACATCATCAAAAATCATTAAGGAGTTCCTTTTGGCTTTAGATGGCGAGAGAACGCTCTCATTTTCTGAAAATGTAAAATATCCCATCCCTTTTATTGGGCTCACAAGTGTTTTCAAGTATTCATATTTCGGTTGGTGTAAAGACTTTGAATATAAATAAATATTTTCAAACTTAAGCCCATTTGGGCTTTCAATCAAACTGATCATTACATTTGTTTTTCCACAATTAGAAGGTCCAACGATAAGGGCTCTAATTGAATTGGGTAATAAATTTTATTTCACTCTTGGGATATATAGATCCTTGATACTTACCACCCGATTGTATCCTCTTAACGATTCTTGCTCAGCGCAAATACAAAAACTCATATTCAATTTATAATTTTTTATAAACTTTTATTTTTGTTTTTTTTTTTTAATTTTTTTTTTTGTTTTGTTCTTTTCATTTGTAGGCCCGTTTCTTTTTTTTTTCTTTTTTTTTTTGTTTTGCTTTAATACTAAGTGTACGCAATAAAAGTAAATTATATGTAAGTTTTTAATGAATTTTCATTAATTGTAGGCTTAGTAAAAATTGTAAAATTGATTTCTTCAATTTCTGAATTTTATAGTCGTAAATACTACTACTACGGGCCTATCATCGGGGCTAAATAAACAACAGCTTCATTCTCCCATCTCGATTCTAATGCTCCACTTTGCGTCTGTTTAATTTTAGTTTAGTAATTTTACATTTTAGTATTGTGTGGTTCTGTTTCTCGTTTTCAATGTTATTATTATTAACTATAATGTGTTCTATGCATTTGTATAAGGCTAAATCGTTTACTAAACGCATTTTATGTTATTTGCATAATTATATTTCTATATATATATATATGTCTATGTACTATATATATGTATATATATTACATGAGTTTTTGTTATCGCGTCATCTCAGTTTGGTTATAACTGAAAATGTTCGACAATTCTAATGCTAAAATTTCATATGCCATATCCAGGATAAAGGATCCATATGAGTACATATGTGGTCTGTTAAAATATATGTTCGTAGTCATATTTATATGCATAACTTGTTAAGATGTAGATTTATGCATGTATTAATGGGTATAGATATAGATAGTAAGGAAAACTGTTTTTAATTTTTTTTTTTTTTTGTTCTTTTATCTTTATTTTATTTTTTTTTCATTGTTATATGTATATATATACATATATATATATAAATATATATTTAATGATATTTTTCTTTCATTTTCAATTAAATGCTAAAATTAATTATACAAAAAAAATATTTATCGATACATACATATAAATATACAAATATATATATATATATATATATATACATATATATTTATATATATGGTGTGTATAGTAAAAAAGCTAATTTACACAAATATAAGTGACATTTGAGAGAGAGGGAACTGCGGGGTATACATAACAACATGAGGATGTGTACTTTTGGGTTGAAGGGTATTATAACGATTTCTCTTTTTTTATATATAATATATGTAAGCATTTATCGTAGGTATACATTGTAATAATAGTAATAGTTATTACGTAAATTAACGCCCACACTCACTCAACTAAACACACACCGGCACCCACACACACTCACACACACACACAGAAACGCACACTTGCTATACTGGCCGCCATTTTATATACATTAAAAAAAAGCTTATACATGCAAAAATTAAACAAGCAGCAAAGTATGCTTTGTGTAGTGATTAACGTTGCCCAACACTACAATTAATTTGATTCCACTCTCCATCTCCCACTCCGTCTAACTCTCTCTCTCTCTCTCTCTTTTAGATTTACTTTTGTTGAAGGAAGAAAACGTAAATAACACTTTTGTTGTTGGAAGATATACAAATTGGTATTTTTCTTGGCTATGGATCGTGGATTAATAGGCCTGTCTGTGTCTGTCTATGTGTATATATAGATAATGTAAAAAATCCGAAGAGTTAGTGGAAGTACATATTATTATTACTTATTACATATATATTCAGATATAATATACGGATTGATATATATGTATATATATATATATATATATATGTATATATAACAAGCAAATCAGAGGCTGTTTGGATTATTGACAATCTACGTTCATTTCGAGCCTAATGTAGAAAAATAAATATTTTGTTCTCTGTATACATATATATGAATATGGATTAACATATATATAGATATATGTAGATATATATATATATATGTAGTTTTAGTTTATCTATGGAATCAAGGAAACCCTCCGATTTGAGCATCATCCTAATTACTATGGCAGCTAGAGGCTATATTATAAGCTATGTATGTATGTATGTACACATAAATGTGTGTGTGTGTGTCTGCATGTGTGTGTGTATGTGTGTGTGTCTGCATGTGTGTGAACTATTACGTAGAAAAGTGTTTGTTGTGCAACTACTGAATACAAAAGTATTTACATTTAAATTTCCTGCATTGATCGATTGACAAAAGAACATCAAGTGAAACATTTGTTTAAGGCTCGCAAATTGCTCTCGAATTTTACATAGAAGGCCAGTCCAGGCCCATGTGTCTTATGGGTCTCTATTTAGATACATATATTGTTAATAGTTAAGCTTAAAAATCAGTTAATGCTATTAAGCGCTATACAATTATTATCGCTTCTGGGGTTTTGTTTGCTTGTCTTGTTTTGTGATGTTCTGTATCCTTTTTACAAATCCTTAAAACTTAAGCACACTCGCACGCACGCACACACACACACACACACCACTAACAGGCACACACCAAAATACGTTTTAATTAGATACAGAATTTTCTTATCTTTCCAATTTTTTTTTGTGCTATACCCTTGCAGTGCGTATTTCAGAGAAGACTTGGAAAATGTGTATCTCTTAGCTGAAGACAATTTTGGAGACGGATGATTTGAATCAAGAATTAATATATCATATAGCTGCCATATGAACTATCGGACCGCTTAGATGTCAGCAGTTGTCGGTTCTGCATTCTGCAACGGTATATATTAATCGGTGTGCCGAAAATAATATATATATATATATATTTTTTTTTGTTTGCGGTTTTTTGTTTGTAATTGGGCGCGTTACGTACAAAATTTTGTTGCTACTTAAGAACTACATGTACATTTGATTAAAGGTTTGTATGTGTGTGTTTGTATATATAAATAGTAAAGGTGTGAGTGGTAGGGGCAGGGGAGTGGGGGAGGGGTGCTGTCGACTGCATAATAATTAAATAAGAAAAGTATAATTGAATTTTCCTTTTCTTCTTTTTGTTGTATGTACTTATCACTTTAAATTAGTCAACAAATGTATACAAAAAAAGAAAAAAAAAAATTTGTCGTAAATCTAAGCTTATTGGCTACAAATTAATAAAGATTATTAAATCAATAATAAATTTAAAAAATTTTTCAAATTAATTTTTTTTTTATGTTTTTGTATTTTAATTCAAAGGAAATTTGCCTTTTAATAGTAAATGTCGGATGTGTGTCTATCTGTATGTGTGTGTTAGTGTGTTTGTGTGTTAGTGCTTGTGTGTTAGTGTGTGTGTGCGTTATACCCTATGCATATAATACGTTACATGCATACATATGCAATTTATGTATGTCTTTGTGTGTATTTATGTTTGTATATTCCCTAATTTCATATACGTACATATGTATTCCTATGTATGTAGTAAATGTACTTAATTGTAATCGTAATTACTTAGAACATTGCTTATGTTTAACAATTGTTGTCGTTGTTTTGTGGTTGTTGTTGGTGTTTGTTGTTGTTGATCGTCTAATAGGTGTTATGATTGTTATTGTATTTAGCTGTTGTTGTTGTTGTTGTATTGCCAGCCTTGCCATGCTGTTGTCACCGCTCATCGTCTTTTCCTTGTAGTTGTTATTTTTGCAGCTGTTGTTGCTGCTTCTGTCGGTTTTTGTTGCTGGTGTGATTTTTCTTTATGTTCTTGTTCATCGCGATGCTTTCTATGAGACTTTTCATCACGTGCTTTTTTATGCGGCTTTTCATCTCGAACTTTTTTATGCGGCTCTTCATCGCGATGCTTTCTTTTCGTATGTTCTTCGGGATGATTTTGTTGTTGTTGCTGTTCATCGCGATGCTTTTTTTGTTGCTGTTGTTTATGTTCATCACTATGCTTTTCTTGTTGTTGTTGTTCATGTTGTTCATCGCGATGCCTTTTTTGTGAATGTTTTTCGCGATGCATATCTTGTTGATGTTTTTGTTGTTCATCGCGATGCTTTTTTTGTGGATGTTTCTCCCGCCGCTTTTTTTGTTGTTGTTCGTCACTATGCATTTCTTGTTGTTGTTGTTCATCACTATGCTTTTCTTGTTGTTGTTGTTCATCGCTATGCTTTTCTTGGTGTTGTTGTTGATGTTGCTTTTCATCGCGATGCTTTTTTTGTGGATGTTTCTCCCGCCGCTTTTTTTGTTGTTGTTCATCACTATGCATTTCTTGTTGTTGTTGTTCATCGCTATGCTTTTCTTGATGTTGTTGTTGATGTTGCTTTTCATCGCGATGCTTTTTTTGTGGATGTTTCTCCCGCCGCTTTTTTTGTTGTTGTTCATCACTATGCATTTCTTGTTGTTGTTGTTCATCGCTATGCTTTTCTTGTTGTTGTTGTTCACCGCTATGCTTTTCTTGTTGTTGTTGTTCACCGCTATGCTTTTCTTGATGTTGTTGTTGATGTTGCTTTTCATCGCGATGCTTTTTTTGTGGATGTTTCTGCCGCCGCTTTTCTTGTTGTTGTTGTTTTTGTTGTTCATCGCTATGCTTTTCTTGTTGTTGTTGTTCATCAATATGCTTCTCTTGGTGTTGTTGTTGATGTTGCTTTTCATCGTGATGCTTTTTTTGTGGATGTTTCTGCCGCCGCTTTTCTTGTTGTTGTTGTTTTTGTTGTTCATCGCTATGCTTTTCTTGTTGTTGTTGTTCATCAATATGCTTCTCTTGGTGGTGTTGTTGATGTTGCTTTTCATCGTGATGCTTTTTTTGTGGATGTTTCTGCCGCCGCTTTTCTTGTTGTTGTTGTTCATCAATATGCTTTTCTTGGTGTTGTTGTTGATGTTGCTTTTCATCGCGATGCTTTTTATGTGGATGTTTCTCCCGCCGCTTTTTTTGTTGTTGTTCATCACTATGCATTTCTTGTTGTTGTTGTTCATCACTATGCTTTTCTTGTTGTTGTTGTTCATCAATATGCTTTTCTTGGTGTTGTTGTTGATGTTGCTTTTCATCGCGATGCTTTTTTTGTGGATGTTTCTCCCGCCGCTTTTTTTGTTGTTGTTCATCACTATGCATTTCTTGTTGTTGTTGTTCATCACTATGCTTTTCTTGTTGTTGTTGTTCATCAATATGCTTTTCTTGGTGTTGTTGTTGATGTTGCTTTTCATCGCGATGCTTTTTTTGTGGATGTTTCTCCCGCCGCTTTTTTTGTTGTTGTTCATCACTATGCATTTCTTGTTGTTGTTGTTCATCACTATGCTTTTCTTGTTGTTGTTGTTCATCAATATGCTTTTCTTGGTGTTGTTGTTGATGTTGCTTTTCATCGCGATGCTTTTTTTGTGGATGTTTTTTCCGATGCTTTTGTTGTTGTTGTTCATCGCGATGTTTTTCTTGTTGTGCTTGTCTATGTTCATCACTATGCTTTTCTTGTTGTTGTTGTTCATCAATATGCTTTTCTTGTTGTTGTTGATGTTTATCGCGATGCTTTTTTTGTGGATGTTTCTCCCGCCGCTTTTCTTGTTGTTGTTTCTGTTGTTCATCCCTATGCATTTCTTGTTGTTGTTGTTGTTGATGTTGCTGTTCATCGCGAAGCTTTTTTTGTGGATGTTTTTCCAAATGCTTTTGTTGTTGTTCAACGCGATGCTTTTCTTTTGTTTGTTGTTTATATTGTTCATCGCTATGCAAGAAATGCTGTTGTTGTTGTTCAGAGCTAAGCTTTTCCTGTAGTTGGTGTTCAGAGCGATGCTTTCTGTGCTGATGTTCATCACGATGTCTCCTATGCTGATGTTCATCGCGATGCTCTTGACGATGCTGTCTGTGGCTTTGCGGCTCCTCATCACGATGTTTTCTGCTATGTGATCGCCGTTTCTGTGAGTGTGATTTGCTGGCAACGCTGGTGGTTCTGGTTCTGGTTCTGGTTAGGGATCTGGATCTGGATCTGGATCTGGATTTGGATTTGGATTTGTGTTTGTGGAAGGACGACATTGCCGCCATGGCCGTTTCCTACAGTGTCTCCTCAAAGGCAGCCATAAGATCACTCTGCATGTTCATGTCAATTTGGCCAGCCATCTGCACAAAGATTTGAAGAGCCAAGTCAGCAATTGATTAGTTAACAATTAACAGTTAATATTAATACAAAATATTATTATTATAATTAAGCTCGAAATTGAATGATCAACTGTAGCCAATTTATTTACCGCCTCGCGTCTGCGTCTCTCTTGTTCCGCACGCTTGGCAGCCGTTCGATCCTGCGGCGATTGCTGAGCCGGCGATGGCTGAGCCAGCGAATTCTGGCCCTGACCCGGTGACGCCTTAATGTCATCCATTCGCGATATTAGCGGCTGTGCATCGTGCACACTTTTCCTGCAATGCGAATAAAATAAACATTCATTGTTATTAACAAGCGCATTGTGAATATTTCAGATTTAACTCACCGTCCGCTTTCCATGGCACCCAATGGCGAGGCAGTCAGCGCCAGAGCATTTACAGCTGCAGATACTTGCGCAGCGGCAGCTGCTGCTGCTGTCGCCGATGCTAGAGCTGCCCTTTACAAGGCCCTTTAGAGGATTGTTGCAGCCACTGTTGCTGCCGCCAGCAACAGCGCCACCGCTGTCAACACTGCCAGCACTGCCCGGTCCATTGCTGTTGATAGAATTGCTGCTATTGCCGCTGCCGATGCGTGAGGCATCTGTCATCGATCTTGAACGGGACATCTCAGTAACCATAAATTATGAACTCCTCATTTAAATTGACTTTTAGTCTGCTTAATTGCAACTACAGAAAAAAAATCAAGGGTTTTTTTTGGATTTTTAGAATTAGAGCGAGTTGGTTGTACTTGCAGCTAAATATTTGTAAGATTATTAGATTTAATCAATAAGTGTTCAATGCAAATCAAAATTTGCGATAGCAATTAAAATACGCAATTGTTAATGTTTATATAGTCTGGCATATCCATACCGATCCACTGTATCGGAAGAGAACTGCAGATTATATATATATTAATAACTAGCTGGGTGTTCAAAGGTTTTTTATTTATTTTATTCTTTTTAACTTATTACTGCATGTGGGCTATATACACACACATATATATAAATATATATATATATATATATATATATATATTTGTTATTTTGGTGCTGTTGTTGTTACTCACACATTTGCGATGCGACCGTGTTGCCCACCGAGGATAGCATCTGATCCACTTGGTCCAGCTGAATTTGCATTTGTTGCTCCACAGAAGGAGTTATGGCGACGCCAGTTGATAGACTGTTGAGCAGCAAGTTGCTAACTAGGCTGGTATTATTATTTACCTGCGATATATCCAACAAATTATCGCACACACACACACACACACAAGCAGAGCAGAGCGACACACACACAAAAAGTGTGAGAGAGAGAGAGAGAGAGAGAGAGAGAAGAGAGAAAGAGAGAGACAGGAGAGAGTGAAAATACACAAAAAGTAAATGAAAAAAAAAACCAAAGGAGAATTTATTATTATAATATAATTTATAATCTTAAAAGATTCTAGCTAGGAAAATATTATACAGTTTAACCGGGTTTAAGCCAAATAACATTGCCACAAAGAACAGCACACAACATGCCAGATGCAATACGATGCAGACTCGCTAATTTATGAACTTATTTCTCTTGTATACTTTATATATTTTTCCGTCTATATACTAATAATATCGGTTACGGGATTGGCGTTTACAAATTTTTAATTTCAATATCGATTGTGATTTTCGAATCGATTTCCGTAACCAATTTCTGATTAGAACTTTCTAGTGTGATCGATAATGATCGATAATGATCGATGGTGCCTAAATAATTCTATATTAAGTATCGAAATAATTTATTGAACATTTTGGATGCTTTTTTTTCCTCAAAATTCCTGAAGTGATGAACCGAGGAGGGATTCAAGTGGTAGATTTTCCTAAAAAAAACATTTTTATTTGTGTCTCACTTTTCTACCATTTCCTCTCCCACCTTCAGTCTCTCTCTCTCTCTCACACACTCTCTCGCTTTACACTCTGTATCTTTCTCTCTCTCTCGCTTGTTGACATTTTCTCTCTTACTCTCTGTTATTGTATTTTTCTTGTCTAAACGCCGGAAGTAAGAAAAACTGGATAAATCTGTGAGGTAAGGTCTTTTTTTAAATTTTTACACAAGTGGAGAACTTTGCGTTATTGACTTATTTGTTTAGTTTATATTTAGGTATCTTCTGTAAAAACACAAATATGTTAACGAAAATAAAAAATGAGTACACAAAGATAAAAAAAAAATGTTCATAGAGAAATGGAGAAACACAGTTGTTGTTATTTTTTTCTTTTTAATAAACGTTTTCCTTGTTGTTAATAAATATATATATATATAATTAAATATATATATATATATATATATAAATAAATATATATATATATATAAATTAATATATATATATATAAATATTATGTATTTGTGTTGATTTATGTCTTCTCTGAAACTATTTTTTTTTTAAATGTGGCTTACATAAGGAATAACGAAAAAACAGTTATATACATATGTATGACAGATATATATATATATATTTATGGATATATTGACGTTATGGGAAATAATTTAAATAAAATATAAAGTTAAGTAAAAAAAAATGTCATTCTCTGATTACTCTTAATTTTGTTGTATTGGATATTTTATTATTTATCGGGTAGCGGGACTTAAGTTGTGGGATGTTAGACGAAACCAAAAATTTGGAAAATAAAAGAATTTTCAATTACAAAATTGCTTGCGCATATTTTTGGTAATGTTTTTTTTTTTGGATTGTTATTGTGACTTTTTTTTTGTTTCATTAAGTAAATAACAGCAAATGTGAGTTTTAAAACAATACAAAAAGATTCCTTTAAAAAGCATACAACGTTTTTTGACAAATTTCTGAGTGTGTATGTGTGTGTGTGTCTGTATGTCTATGAGTGTGTATGTGTACGCTCGAAAAAAAATCATTAAATGTATTTTTTTGTTGTGTTAAAAATAATGTTGAATATTAAAACATGATGGTGTTCTTGTTGAATGTTTATATAATGTATTTATATTATTATTGTTGTTGTATTTTTCTTTTGTTTTGTTTTCTTCGGGTTCTTGTTTCCTTTTTGCTGTTTATTTAGTTTAATATTAAAAATGTATATATTTAAATTTATTTAATGCAATTTGTTTTTACGTTTAAATCATTTCGTTTTTTTTTCTTTTCATTTTATTCTTTTTTTCCTAGTTTTATTTTTTTTTTATTTCTTTTTTCTTCTTTCTTTTCTTATTTTTTTGTTGAAACAACGTGCAAACAATGTGTAAGGGGGAAAACCGACAGCCGAAAAATAAATAAAAAAAATGCTTCATGCTAAACTTGACTCTTGTTGATTTTCATTCCATTCCTTTACAAGTAATATCAATAATATATATATATATATATATATATATATATATATGTATAGAGTTATGTTTATTTTTCTTTATTACTTCCTATTCTATCTATATTTATCGTTTTTGTTTTTGTTGTTTTGAAGTCTCGTCCTGATAACCTACAAGTTGCAAATATGCATATGTAACTAGATAACTAACTTATGAGTTAACATCTCAAAGTCTTTTAAGTATTTTTACTGCAATTTGTAGCTGTAGCTCTCTGTATATATGTGACTGTATGTTTGTGTGTGTGTGGGTGTGGGTATGGGTGTGTGCATCTGTGCTTGTTAATGTTAAATATTAGTCCGAAGTTGTATTCAGATGCATTTCTAATTGGAAGAGTTGCACAGTGGGCAACAATATACCCACAATATATGTTTCCAGTAGGTATGTGTTTGCGTCTGTGTGTGTGTGTATGTGTTTATTAAGTAAAAAAAGGAAGTTTTGGAAATATGTGATGTAGTCAGTAGTAATGTGTGTTAGTGTGTGTGTGTTTGTATGCACTACTTGATGGTTTCATATATATTCCTTATTATTCATGCATTGTTGTAGATATTTGATTGTTTTCCTCAAACTCTCTCTTCTATCCCCCTCCTCCGATTTGGTTGTTTTTATATATTTATAATATATATTTACCGACGCAACTCTTAATTTTTAAGTATTTTGACGAGTGGTTTTTTCGTTTTGGGTTGTTAGATAAATTTATTGATTGATTAATTGGTTGGTTAGTTGCTGGTTGGTTGGTTGGTTGATTGATTGATTGATTTGTTGGTTGATTGATTGGTAGAGTGTAGAGTAGTTGGTACGCATTAGTTTTTTTTTCAGAGTGGCTGCCCTCAGTACACAATTGCTTCACGATTTGTTTCAGCATATTCTCATAATAATCATACAATAATAATGTTGTTTTTTTGTTTTGTTTTCGATTTGTTTTGCTTTTTCAATATACTTAAAAAATTATTTCAGATTGCATAACGCAAGCTTTTGCTTCTTCTTCGTTCTCTTCTTCGATTCATTTCTTTGTTTTTTTAATATAAACTTCTTTTCAATCTTTAATTTCCTTTTTTGTTTTGTGGTTGCTTGTCTCTATAAAATATGCTCTAAAATAGTCGGAAAGCAGGTGTAATTTGTTTAACAAATTCCAAATGTTTCATATTTAGATATATATATAAATATATATATATATATATATATATATATATATATAAATACATATATATATAAAAAATACAAACAAACATATCAAAACACCATCCTAACCTGCTTCACTGTCGCTCGAGTCACTCGAACTGCTATCACTCGAACTCGACGACGATGAATCGCTGGAACTTGAACTGGACGAAACAGGATTCGCTGGCTGCATAGCCGCCTCCACTTTGCTCGATGTGTTCTCATCTGCAACAGAAGCAAGTGAATAATATTATTACATTATTAATATTTTCAATATATATAAAAAAGACTAATAGAAAACCTATTTCTAGCACTACCCTCACCCAAACCAGATCGATTACTTGTATATCCACTATACCCGAAACTTTGAAATGCCAGCAATCGGATTTTTTGGAAAATTCTTTCAAAACCAGTCCTAGTCGAACCAAGTCGGTTTGACAAGCTGGTTCCCAGTCGGCATCACAAAACTTCACAGACACGCCTACTTGGTGGATAAAGACATGGGTCGTCCCATAATCCAGAAGACTAAAATGGGACTGGACAAATTACATCTATCGATATAAATCTCTCAACCCTTGTGGCTCTCGCGACTTATAGCCCAAAAGAAATGTGGACAATGTTTAAACGTCCTCGTGTCTAGGACATTCCCAATTTAGCAACAACAAAAAAAAAACTAGCAATTATATAAAGCATACCTATATTGGCGGTTTTCTTGCTGGCGCCCAATTGGCCGGTGATGTCTTGTAAACGCTTTTCCAGCTCCTGTTTCTTTTCCGCCATTTGCTCATCCTTTGATTTCCCAGAAGGCTTTTTATCTGTCATTTCAGAAGCTTTTTATCTTAAAAGAAATATAATTATTTAAAAACAATGCAAAAGAAATTATATATATATAAATATATGAAAGCGAATAGTTAACTGACAAAGCAATAAACAGACAAAAAGACAGAGATAGAGAGAGAGAGAGAGAGAGAGTGGGAGTGGGAGTGGGAGTGGGAGAGAAGGAAAACATAGTTGGAGCAACAGTCTTTTGTTTTTTTCTTCTTGTTTTTAAATAAACAGTTGGTCGTTGCATGCTGACTGAAGAGCTTTTTGATGAATGGACTGGATGTGCACCAGATGCATCAATCAGTCTATCAATCAATCAAACAATCACACACAAAAAGCGCATGCAAAGATATATCATTTTTGAGCTACATTATTTGAAAAACAAACTTTTCATATCAACAGAATACCCTTGCAGAACAATTTGAACTGATCTCGAAAATGGGATATATCATAATTGCATACAACTGAAACTGTTTTAAACATATTACAAAAAAAATAAACAAACTGAAACTGAGGTTTCTCTATTCTATGTCTGCAAGGGTATTTCAACTTTGACTGCCCAAAGATAACTCTGCTTCATTTTCTTGTTGTTAATTACATATTGTTTAAACTTATTTTCGGGAAAGTAGTATATATAAAAAAATCATTGAAGCAGCAAGCTTAAGACATATATTATTTTTCTTTTGATTTTTTCGTTTTGTTTTTTTTTTTTTTTCTTTTCTTTTTTGAGAGTTTAGCTAACTAAACATGTGACCACTAAAGTAATTTGCGTTTTGTATTTGTATTGAAAATTTGGAAAATTCTTTTTGTTTCGTTGCTGTTATGTATGTTGCTTGTTGTTTCAATCGATTATCGATTTATAAAAATTGTGACAAACAAACACAAAATGAGTCACAAGCAACAAAAATGAATTTGTTGTTTGCGCACCAGCATTAAATATATATTGTAGCATAATTAAAAATGTTTATGTTCAAAAATTTGTATTTCATTGCTTCTAGTTGTTGTTGTACTGGTTTCTATTGTTGTTGTTTGTTGTTTGTTGTTGTTGTTGTGGTCTCGTGGTTTAGTTACAAACTTACAATATGGCCTACGTGTTTTTTTGGGCAAACACGACGCCACATAGCTTTCTAGCTCGCGCAGCGTCGACGGCTTCAGCGTCTGGAAGTCAATCTCAATCTCATCCCAATTCGAGTCGAACAGCGATGGCTCCCGATTCTGTATGATGTGCACCACACGTCCCAGCTTGTCACCTGTGTGCCAAACATGTCATGGAGGGCGGTACGTAAATGGGGGGTGAGAATAGATAATATTTAATCAGTTAATTTGTTCATAATTATTATCACATTCAGTTTAGGTTAGGTTAGGTTTGACGGCCGACCAATGTCGACTCACAGTGCACAGTACAATTTTGGCCGCTTGTGGCAATTAGGTTAGCAATAATCAGGGGAACACCAGCCAGTTGCATTTATAAATTTCACAATTCTTGTTGGTCCTACATTCTCGATAGATAGTGATTTCCTATTGCAGCGAGTCTTTTCCTGACCAGCGCAGAGTAGAAGAAAAGGAAGTGTGGACGCGAGTGCGAATTTTAAACTTCACTAAGAAGAGAACTAGTTGTGTTTTGGTGGGGTTTACGTGTAACCCAAGATGATAGACTACAGAGGAGCGTTCTAGAGTGAGAAAATTTGAACAGAACTTTTCGTCTATCGTTTTGAGTGCTTAAGCGTGTCAGTTAGTGTTCCATTAAGTCTTGCTCGGAGTTGTTCCTCAAATGTATGGCGAAATGCTGTATTTGCTGTCATCATTCCAAACTTAGTAAAAGTGATACGACTAAATAATCAATTGGAAACTCTTCGCAGCCAAGATCAAGTTGACATCACTCGGAAATAGTGGAATGTTAAACTGAAACTGGAATCATCTTCGATATTTACTAGAGACAAGTTCTTCCGGTTTGAAGAGGGTGCCTCTAAAAGGTGATATATATAATTTATATGGCAAGGATCACTGCTAAAGTTTCCTGCATGTGTAGGTGTATGGGTTTATGTGTGTATGTGTGTAGATTAGAAGATGCGTACGCGTCTCACCTGGCAACTTGTTAATGTTAAGAGAAAGCTGTCGCTTCTCATCGTAAGACATGGGCTTGGCTGTGTCCTCCTCTCCTCGGAGTCGAAGTTGATCACCTGGTTGGGCCTCTTTTTGCTGCTGCCTCGCGCACCGACTGCGCTGCCGCTGCCGCCGCTGGCACCAGCCGCATTGACGCTAGCACCACCGCCACCAGCTCCAGCGCCTGCGTTGCTTGCATGGTTGCTGTTGTTGTTCTTGATGCGTTTGGCATTTGTGGTGCCACCAGTTGTGGCAGCCGCTGAGCCCGCTCCACTGCCGCTGACATTGACGTTCGCATTGCCCTTGCCTCCACGCTGTCCCTTGCGTTTAGCACCTCTGCTGGTGCCACCTGAGCCGCCAGCTCCGGCCGCAGCACCCGCTGCAAGGGCGCCGGCCAGGGCATTAGCGGGCGCCTTGCCACCACCAGCTGAAATATCCACGCCCGGATTAACGCTCGCATAGCCGCCGGCACCCGATCCTCCTCCACCACCGACGCTTCTCCTCCTCTCCTCCTCCTCCGTCACCGACACCGATTCCAGGCCAAGCAGCTTGGACTTAAGCGTTTTCAGCTTGGCATTGCGCTCCTCATCCGAATTGGATTCATTTTCTGTATCACTTGAATCGTCACTGGATGAACAACTAGCATCACGATCGGATACGCTTGAATAGCCATGATGATAATGGCCAGCATTCGCAACTGTTTCTTTGGGTATAGTTGCGTAGCGCTTCTCGAAAACATCCTGTAACTCACGTCCCATTGCAACAACATCATCAGCTGGGGGATTATATTTATAGCAATTTGTGAATATTAAACGCACATCAGCGGCAAATTCCGGGGCGCTCTTATATTCACGATTGTCCATTTTCCGCTTAACAGTGCTCAAATCCATAGGTTTCTTAATTATGTCATGATAGTCGTACAGGCCCAATAATTCCGCATCAACCGGATTGTAGAAGGGCCAGGCGCAGGCCGAGTGTTTCTTGGAGAAGAGCTCTTTGAGTATCTCCGTTGCATGACTTGAGTGAATCGGATAGTTTCTCCTTTGATTTGGGTATGGAGCCGCCAACACTGCTACCGCCGGCACCGAGACTAGGCATACCGGCGCCACTCAATGGTGACATCGGATACCCACCCGAGCCCTGGAATGTAAGATCCTGTGTTCGTTTTCATTCAATTCATCGATGCATCGGATATCGGTTATCGATAACGATTCGTTTTTTTTTTTGTTGTTGGCAGTGCGTTGTGTGTCGTGCATTGATTATTAGATGATGACAATAACGACAATGATGACGAAAACGATTAGAAAGAAAATAAAAAGAAAAGAAAATAAAAATGTAAGGAAGAATTAGAAAACAAAGCGACAATGGATTAGAGAGCATTCAAATTAATTTCAATGTACAATAATAACAGGCGTTCACAATGATGTCCGTTTTTTTTTTCTATCTATATACGCCGATAATAATTAAATTCGTATTACTTTAAAATCGATCGATAACTATTTTGGTAGCAATTAAGTGCATTTTACTATAACAAGCCAATGCATTCAATCGATAGCTATTCTGATATCGAATAAGTTTGTCTCCGACTATCGATTGTTCTCAGCTTTAATATTGTATGCATAGTGGGTTGATCATATAATCTAAGTGTAAAAGCATAAGTGTAAAAGGCAAAGGCAGCGTTTAAATAGATGAGGTAATAAGTGTGGCTCTGTTTTTGTGTTGTGTGAATGTGTGTATGTTTGGGGGTGTGTAGCTGTGTCTGTGTGATTGTGTGTGTATTTTTTGTGTGAGAGGTGAAATCCATTAAACTATAAATTCAAGGCCCATATAAACCAAATCACTAATGTTTAATATCAAGTAGTTGTAATCCAATTTTAATCGATTAATTTCGATTGACTGCCTTTGGCAAAATCTTAAAATGTTTGTAAAAACATATTTTTTTACTTTAAATGATTAATTTTTGATATAAAAGAAAATTTGAACTCTATATTAGTTTCCCCATTTCCCTCATTTGAGATTTGCTATCAAGGAAACCGATTTACCCTATTCGACAAAATTAGCCACCTAAAAACTATTAGCTTAATTTGAAAAAGGTTTGAAGTTATTTCGTGTGGCAAACGGCAAGGGCAAGGAGAGCAATTATCTCAAAGATATGTATAAAATAATTGGAATATCTCCAAGAATCCGAGAAGTTAATCAACAAAGTGTCTCATTCGCTGAGAACAAGTCTACCCGAATCCGAGAAGACGATATAATATTATCCATATTGGCCTAGAGTTCAGATCTAAGGAGGTATATACAGAAATGCGTACAAACACACACACATATATTTATATATATAAAAGAAGGAAGGATCATGGAAGATAAAATGAAAACACGAACCACTCGAAACAGAGTTTTTGAGGGGATTAGCAAGCATGGATAGCATGGGGAGCATGGGGAGCAAAGAGAAACGTCTGCGCTAAATTTGCCTCTTACCTTCTTGCCAATTACCTGACGATTCGATTCCCGCCTCGTCGCTATTTTAGCCACCTTGGAATCCATGGCGCCGTAGGGCGATTCAAATGCATTCGCCGTTGGCGTCGTCGTGTCCGCCTTCCGTTTGACGCCTTTCTTCATTTTGGCCGGCTGCTGGGGCGGCAGTACAGCTTCAACGCCACCCGTACTATTCACATACGCCTGCACAGCTGCCGCAGCTGCAGCACTTGATGTTGCTATCGTGGCACCACCACCACTGCCATCTAAAGCTGCTGCTGCCGCTGCCGCCGCTGCTGCCTGAGCTTGGGCTGCCGCCGCTGCTGCTGCAACTGCTGCTGCCGCTGATGCTGCTGAGGAGGAATTGTTGCCGTCCAGCAGCGAGTTGCTGCTGTTGCTATTGCTGTTGTTGCTGTTAGCCAGCGCCGTCTGCTGCTGTTGCATGCTTGCCGCATAGTTGGCGCTATGCGCCGGATTCAATAAGCTGGCCATCGCTGCATTTAGGGCGGCCGCATTATTTGGTCCCCCCGCCGCTGCTGCTGCCGCCGCTGCTGCCATTGCCATTGTCGTTGTGTTCGTGCTGCCGGGCATCTGATGCGTCGGCATTGTGCTAATCGGTGGTATGGACGGTGCACTGCCTCCGCCTCCGCCCGTTGATGAAACCGTGCCGCCCATCACCGAAACGGGACGTGAGGCATTTCCTCCCGACGACGACGACTGCTGCCCCAGACCGCCCAATGATCCCGATGATGACGCCGCCGCCGCTAACTGCTGTGCGGACGAAGAGGATTGCGATGCTTTTCCAGTTGTTGTTGTTGTCGTCGTTGTTGCTGTCACCGATTGGGCGCCTGTCGCAGATGTTGCATTATTATTACTGCTGCTACCGCCGCCGCTACTGCTGCTGGCTGCCGTCGTTATGCTCGTGCTATTATTCGTGCTTTGGTTGGCTGCCGCATTTGCTGCCGCCGTTGATGCAGATGCTGCACTTTTTGTGGTGGCCGGTGCGCGTTGTTTCTTTTTGCCACCTTTGGCCGTGACGGGCTCTAATTCGACTTCCTCCTTTGGCATACCTTCGATCTTCTGCAGATAAACCTTCTCGAGCGCATGGGCCATAACGACAACATCCTCGCCGGGCTTATTGTATACCGAACAATTGGTGAACATTGTGTTTATATCGTTGACAGCCTCCCTGGCGGACCAATAGTAATTGTTCTCCAATCGCTTTTTAATCGTTCCCAAGTCCATTGGCTGTTTAATGATTTTGTGGTAGTCGGGCAGGTTTAATTTTTTCGCATCGACCGGTTGTTGGAAGGGCCAGGAGAAATGATGCTTCCATAAAAATTTCATAACCGTTTTGATGATATATTGCAATTGATTCGTATTACGTCCCGGTCGGTCATGTGGCGGCATAACCGGTGGCTGTACTACGCCATTAATTGGCTCCACAGCGGGCTCATAACGTGGCGGTGGTTCGTTTGATGACATTATTCGGTTGTTGTGGTTTTATACAGTATATAGTATATAGTATATAGATATATATATATATGTATATACCTATTGATGTATATTTATATATATATATTTATATATACATATATATATATATATATATATATATGTATATGTCAGCTATGTTTTCCTTCTGCTGTTGCTGTAGCTGCTAATGCTGCTCTCCAAAAACAAATTGACTGAGACGGCCGACGCACACCCACACACCACACCACCACCACAACAACAACGCCGCACACACGCCCGGGGCCGTCTCGTCTTTCTCACGCGTCCTTGTTTGTTGTATGCCCCGCTTCTCAGAGCAGCCACGGATGCCGGCTGCTGTTGCTGCTGCTGCTGATGCAACTGCAACTGCTGCTACTGTTGCTGCTGCTGCTGCTGTTGCTGCTGCTGCTGCTGCTGGTGGTGTTGCTGCTGCTGCTGCTGGTGGTGTTGCTGCTACCAACAACGAGTGTTGCGGCTACTTCTTCGACGGCTTCTGTTGGTGGCTTTTGTGTCCGTTGCATGCTCAGTAAATTGTTGTCAACTGTAAATATGAATCGTATTAGAATATGTACATCAACACATATATTTATATGTCCTTATCCTCCTAGACTTACCACCACTTGCCGGTGTCGTGGCGCGGCGGCTTTCTCCAGATGTCCAGCAGATATTGTTAATTGAGTGCTTTTAATTTAAATTGCTTCCTACGATTTCATTTCACTTGCAATTAATCAGTACATTTGGCATATTTTTGTTTATATTTATATTAATTTTTTTTTTTTTGGATTCAGACACTTTTTGCTACTGTTGCTTTTTTGTTGGAAGTGGTAGTGCTACCTTTTGTTAACTGTTTTTTTATATTTAATTTGTGTTTGTTGCTGCTGCTGTTGATGTTGCTCTTCTTCTTATTGACTTATTTTGGTCGGGGGATCCAAGCAGCAAGGAGGAGACTGCAAAAACAGACAAATAAACACAATATTAAAATCAGTCTCAATTCAGAATCACAATAAAATTATTCCTTGTTTAACATCGATATCGAAATACACAATAGCCAGAAATGTAAACACAAGCTTGTTATTTTATTTTTGATTTTTATTTTTTTTTTCGATGCCGGCCGGGATTATCGAAAAGCCGAGAGCCGAAGTTCGGCTCTTTGGACAAAAATTACATCTCGAAACATTTGAATAGACAATTTGTTTCTGCAAACACACACACACATACATACCGAGAGAGAGGCGGCAGAGAGCGAAACACACGTGAAAATCTTTGGGCAAACAAAATTTTGGTTTGTTATATAAACAACAAAATGCTATTCAAATAAACAAAATACAAACAAAACAAATACACATTCATACATGCAAATGCATGCAGACACACACAAATACGAATTATATCTCTCGCGCGCGCTCACTTAAATGCAAAAGGCAGCGAAACATACGAAACGAGACAGCCGACGGCCAGCAAACCGAAAACAGCGCGCAAAGCAAGCATCAAACAAATAAGAAACAACACAAGCCGCTAAAATTTGCTTTATATATTTTATGGCAATTTTCTTTTCTACACAGCACACACACAAATACGCTGCAGCTGCTGTTGCTTCTTCTTGGTGTTTTATTTTATTTTATTGTATTACGCTTTCGCGGCTTGGCCTTTATTTTTCGATTATTGTTTTTTCGCATACACCACTTAGTATGTGTTTGTGTATGTTAGTTGTTACTTTGCCGCCGTTTTGACACTCACGACAACAGCAGAGCTAACATCACCAGCACCAGCGTACCAGTCGAATTGAGCGCCGAGATAACTTTCGAAATTCGAAAATAAGAGAATAAGTGAACGAAAAAGAGATTGAGAGCGTCACACATTCACATACACACACACACGCACGCTTAGCGAGAGAAACGAAGTGCTCGCAAATAGCTGTCCCGCTTGCACACATGTGTGGCTTTGAAATAGTTTTTGTTAGACAGCGCGCAATAAAATAAAAATAAAAATAAAAATTTGTTATCAAAACGAAATTAATTTTTTAGATATAAATATATGGTATGTTTAAGGCACTCTCAGCGGCCACAATTCTTCAGGTGAAAAAATGTCACAAAGTGAAATGAAGTCGAGCGCATCTATATATCCTCATATATATTTTGCAGGCTGAGTGAGTGAGACACACTGCTGTTTGTATTTTGGTGTGTTGGTAAAGAAATTCACCACTCAACCGCCGCCGCCAACTTAGCCTGGTTATGTTCCATTGGTTTCAACAGAGCAGCAGCAACATGATTCATATATATAACAAAGTCCCTTTGTTTGTTACTGTTGTTGCACATTGCAAGCACACACATACACACACAGATGTAAAATAAAAAGACCTCACTAATTTTGTTTTTAACACTCTCACACCCTCAACTCAACTCTGGTTGATGAGATATTTATGGTGAGCTGAGCGCCGGTAGCGGAAGAAATGACTCGTAAAGCTCTGATGACGACGATGACGGCGACTACCACGAACAACAGGCGTACATACACACTCTCCCTCTCTCTCGCACAAATATGTCCGCTGTTATGCTGCACTGTGGTTCGGCGCTCGCATAAATTCCACAAGCGAATTTGTAAACAATGCTCCCCAATTTTTATTGTAACTGTCATACCTATCGCACACAAACATGCACGCACACGCATAACTATGCACATCATACATATGTTTTGGTAACATATTGTATTTCTTTTATATGTTTTGCCGGCCGGCATAGTACATATTGCTTTCACTTTGCAACTTTTCCACACACACTTACTTAAATTAATCAAGCAAAACATTCTATTTAAACCACAGTAGGCTGTGCAAAATTTGCTAGCGCGCTAAAGAAAATACTGTGACGCAAAATTCAAATCGGAAAGGAAAAACAGCAAACAAAACAACAGCAGGCAACAAATGACGTAGCCATTAAGAAAATTTTGCGTCGATTCAATATTTCTACAACGCGCAATTATTATTAAAAACAAAAATATAATAATAAACACACGCCAAGATAAAAACAAAAAACATACGCCAACGTCAAAATGCATGCAAGCCGAGCGACAGCAGAGACGTGTGAGAAGTGCTTCTACTCTTTTCTCGCTCTCACTCGTTTTTATTTCTCGCATATTCTCTCACAACAAAACAAAACATTAACTGCCAACAGCAACACAAACTCACACAAATATATACACACATATATACAGCAAACGTGCTGATGCCCGCTGCGCTGTGTTGTAATTATGTAGTACAGTAGACGACTTTGAGTTTTCAACAAAAATTTGTACGTATAACAACAACATCTACGACGTAGAGTAGCGTAGCGTAACGTATCGCTCGCTCTGCTCGATGTTCGGTGCTCGGGTTTCAGTATTCGGCTTCGCTAGTCTCACACTTCGTGTTTGCAGTTGTGTATGTAACGGACCGCACCATGCATACTTTTCCGTATGGATGTGTATACGTGCATGTGTGAATATTCAAGGCAAACATGATGACGTCGAGTTAGATGATGATGATGAAGAAGAAGCAGCAACAACAGAAGAAACAATGGCATGCATTTAAAACACTTTGAGCAAGCCACAAGAGGGTGAGAGGAGGCGGCGGGTAGGAAGACGAAAAAAAAACAGTATATATAAAGAGGCATGTTGAACAATCAAGTGCCAGACATGTATATATTTAAATATAATTCCCCATCCTTCAATTCAAAAAGAGGCTCAAAAACACGTTGTGAAGTTCGTTTTATCAACAATGGTCAGAGCACACAAATAATTCTTCAATTGTATCATTAAAATGAGCGTTTTAAAAATGAATGCTATTATTTTATCGTGGGGAAAAGTTTCATTAAAATTCAAAAAGAACACATTCGTTATTAGTTTTTCTTCTTCTTTTTTTCATGCACTTGAACTACGCGCAAAAAAAAAGTATATTTTAATAAATAAAATACAAGTGATCCACACACAGATATATACATATACACACAGCAGTGTCGTGACTGAGCACTTGGGAGCACACACGGCATGTGTTAGAGTGGGACAACACTTCGCTACGTAATATATATTCAAAATGCAAATATGGCGGCAGCGGCACGAGACACAGCAAGAGACCTAGCAACGACCCAGAGAGACGACGACGGCAGCCACAGAGAATTTTGCGATTGCATTTGTATTGGTGCACACGTACACATGAACATTTGTATCTTTCTCATTTTCGATGCCAGAGTTCGAAAGTGAAAAAGAAGACAGGCGGTAAATTGAGCAGCAGCAACCGCCGCCGTTAGCAACTCTTGTTGTTTTGTGTGTATGTGTGTGTTTCTGTTGTATCTGCAAGTATGTGGCGCTGTCGATTCCGACTACCCAGTGTAGTGAGTGACGACGACGACTACGTCACAAGCGAACGAGAGAGAGACCAAACGAAATGTCGAATGCCGAACGGTGCCCGAAGAGAGCGACGACAATCGCAGCAGAATCTTCGTTAATTCTTTCGTTCTTTCCTTCGTTTTTTCGTTCGACTGGCAGCCAGCCAGGCTGTTTGCCTCTGGGTTAATAAATCGTGCTAATAGTGGCACGAATTTAAAGCCGGTTTACATGCGGCGCAAGCACAGCACAGTAGCAACAACGACAGCTATTGCAGTCGCGTTCGCCGCCGACGACGTTGACAGCAAAAGCATCAATGAAATTGCTCTGGTCTTCGTAGTCATCACCCTTATCAACCCAACAAGCGTTCTTCGCCCACTTAGACAATAAGAAGCACAAAACGCATTACACATTTATAACGGTGCTATGAAAAACGTGACGTGCAAAGCACACCCCACAAAGGTAAACAAGAAATTTGAAGTTGCTTTCGATTTTGCGCGCGAAATGCAATTCACACACATACAGAGGGGGGAAGACAAGAAGAAGCAGATGCAAGCTGAATGAACAGCCGGTAAATGACTGCATATATATATAAATGCATTTAGCCTGTGTAAGCTGCAAAACGTCACAAAGTTATGTTTACACACTTTTCGCGCGTATTCGTTTTAAACTTAGAAAAATTATGAACACTTGAATGACTTTTGGCTATTTATTTACACATAAAAGCACCGTTTTGATTTGACTTGACTTTACTACTTTTGAATAAAACAACATGTATATATGTATATATTTATATATATATATATATATATATATATATATGCAGGGGTAGTTAAATGTAGCAAATCAAATACAGCTGCCTTTTTTTTATATAGTTGGGAGACGAAGGGTTGCAAAACACCCAAAAATGAGTTTGTTTGAACAATCGATTTCATTTTGCGATTAATTGACACTTTTAATTTACAGGAAGTTGCAGCGTCAAAAAAAGATCATACAACACTCAAAATTCAATCTCGATTGATAAGTTTGTGAGTCCCTATGTGGGGCATGCGCCACGTGCGTAGTGCTTTAAGTTTACTTACTTTTTATTTCAATATATTTATTTTGTTGGTGTAATCCAGTCAATTAATTTTGTTGATTGATGTGGGGAGTTTGTTATCCGCATTTGTATTTTGTTTACATTTTTCTGTTGTTGTTGTAGTTGCGATTTCCTTGCTGTTAGTTTTATTTATTTGCTTTGCTTTTTGTTGTTATTGTATTAATATAAAGATACATATATATTTTTGTATATTTATATATGCGAGATTTTTAACAAATACAACACGCAAATTCTAAATATCTACACAAATGTTAAGTGCAACTGTAAAAAAATAAAAAAAAATAAATATATTTCATTTCGCGGCACCAACAACAAATAATTTTTGCTGTTTTCCTACGTTTTGCAATGTGATAGACGTTAGCGGGGGAGGGGTGTGAAAGAGAGAGAACGCCAACAAAATGTGCACATGACGTTGAGTGCTACGTAGACGATGGTGGTAGGCAAACACGTAAGCAGCGAAAACAAACTACGCGGCGTCCTTACGTTACGTTAAAAACAGCGGCGGCAAAACAGCGCGAGACAAAAACATACAACCACGCATACTCACACACACATACACGAGAAGGCACATGCAAACGCACAGCGGGCTACATAACGTTTACGTATATACGTAATAACATAAAAAAAATTTAAATAAATATTATCTATATTTTTATACATTTCTCCTTTACATCAAATAAATTTTTGTGGCGAAAAGAAATTTATGCTCCGTTGCGTTTTTTTTTTTTTGTTGCTGTACATGGTATTTTTTTTTTATTTATTTATTTTTTTTTTTTATACTTAGTATATAAATATATTCACTGCCTATTGCTGCTGCTAAGCGCACGTACACACATACACACACACAGACACACACATTCTTAGCGACAGATAGTCCGAACTGTTTCTTCTTCTTCTACAGTGCTGCCTGGTTGCTCTGTTCGTTGCCACCACCAAAAAAAAAAAGAAGTAAAATGAAAAAATTTGTCATGTCCATTGAAGTCTCACATTTTCAAATGCATTTTTTGGCGCAAAATTTATTGTATACATAATAAATTTATGTCGCAATCTTAGCACATTGCATTTAATAAGCACTTTACACACAGTTTATATAATTTTCGTTAACTTTTACCACAATTTTTAAGCAATTTTTACACACCGATATATTCGTACGCGCTACAATTTTCGACATACGCGCGTTTCTTGTGAGTAAAGCAGCCGTCGTTGTCGCCATCAAATATACAAAAAAAATTTTTTCGAAATTACTCAAAATGCGAATACACACACACACATTCAGAAAACACAGCGAAAGGCGAGCGCACGCGTACTCCGTGTGTTCTATAGTGGCACTGCTCACATCCAATACTGATGGTCGTGTGTGGAAATGCAACCAACATACCAGCGCTGCATTAGCTGTTTGAGAGCGCGAGAGCAGACTCTGTATACATGTGCGAGACAAGTATAAAGCGTTTATCTCGTTCAGAGTCCGTAGTTGTGTGGTGGTGGCAATGACAAATGCTTCTGCTCTTGCTGTTGGTGGTGGTGAATTGTCGATGTTGTGTATGCGTGTGTGTGTGTGTACAGAAAGTAGCAATGAGCAGCTCGCATGAAAAAAATGCACGATGAACAAACGTAACGAAACAAAATGGCTGTCTCACAATATTTTCCTAACATCGGAGATGCTGTTGTACGCCTTTTTTACTCAGTCTAAGCACCCATGCGCCCCAAAATGTTCAAACGAATCAAATAATTAAACATCCATTCGGTATGGTTTGCGTGCGCCGCTAAATACAATATTTAATAAGCATTTACATATATTATCTACATTTTAGCATTGACTAGCACATTTTTTCGTGTTCATTTTCAGCACGTAGCGGCGCGAGTACTATTGTACATCTACAACTTATCGATACCTGAGGTATCGATGCCAAACCAACGACCAGCTGCAAAGCCACACAGCAGCTGTGTCGATAAACATAGTAGCCCGAGACCGATAAATATATCTAAGGCAATCCAACTTGCGAAAAGGGTGAGCATAGAACAGAATACAATAAATAGCAGCTTCTGTGTGCTGTAAGATTGAAATAAACGCAAATAAACCGAAACGAAGCTTTTTTGCATTTTCATTAAAAACGAATTCAAAATAAACAAGGTACGATGTCATTTCTTTGTGTGGAAAATCTACCCAGGAGCAGCAGCGACATACACGCGTGCGCACGCATACTCATGCAATCACACGTACACACACACTAGCGCATGCAAATTTGCCCGCACTCCAATACATACAAGAGAAAATATGCCTTAACACATTGAGCACTAATACAAATACCATTTACAGAAATACGTTCGCAATGCCACGAGGAAAGTATGTTAACCACAAGGGGCGCAGTCGCCACTTCACATCGCCCGAGGAGCTGCAGCAGGAGTCTGAGGAGGAGAGCGATCAGTCCAGCGGCAGCGATAAGGAATCGGGCGAAAAGGAGTCTGGCAACGCCGCCGCCGCAACTACCAGCACAAATAAGCCGGCAACGCGCAGCAAATTGGCAAAGCCTGCAAGTCGTCAAAAACAAACACGTAGCGTTCCCCACGCTGATTCCGATGATGATGATGATGACGAGGACGATTCGGATGATGATTCGGAGGCGGAGGCGCGTGATTCAAAGAAAGGTGTCGCTTCACTTATCGAAATTGAGAATCCCAATCGTGTGATAAAAAAAGCCACACAAAAAATATCGCACATTGAAATCGAAGATGGTTCATCCAGCCACAAACCGGAACTCTCGCGTCGCGAACGCGAACAGATTGAGAAGCAAAAGTCGCGTCAACGCTACGAGAAACTCCATGCAGCTGGCAAAACAACCGAGGCGAAGGCCGACCTCGCCCGTCTCGCCCTTATCAGACAACAGCGCGAGGAGGCGGCGGCCAAGCGCGAGGCAGAGAAGAAGGCAGCTGCCGATCTCTCCAAGAAACCACTGTCCAAATAGTAGCAACAACAACAACACTAGCAACAGCAGCAACAGCACCAACAGCAGCAACAAATACAAACACAACAAGCAACAAAATTAACAGCCACAGGAATAGTAACAGAACATTAACATTAGCAGTAGCGCAGGTCTGGCAACGTCATCGGCAGGCAAATAGGATGCGGATGTGGAATAGTAAATCAGCAGCAGTCTGGCAACGGAAATTATGGCAATTCGTATTCAACTAGTTAGGTGTTCAAATGTCGGAATTTCGAATAAACGGAAACGAACAGCTACAACAACAGTGTATTTCATTTTCGTGAATAATAAATATGCTAACTAATTATAAAGTGCAATTGCTATACTTACAAATTAATTATGTTGTTTTCACAACACTAATAACAAATGTGTTTAGTTAAGATTTGCCAAACTTTACTAAGCAAAAACATCTTTTCATAATTCTCTTTTTATTTTATATGCATTCTTTTTATAACTGAGAATTGTATAAATAAATATACAGTAAATCGATCAACTGACTTATATCTATATAAACTAGTCAAGATTATTACAAATAATATCCATTTGCTAAATGACGCTCCAAACTTCCTCGAAGGCGGTGCACAATTTGGAGCAGGCAATCGCCGCCGATAACGGATAGTTGCTTATCGAGAATAGGTCCTCGGTGTAATCTGATTTGAGTACGCCGTGGGCAAAGGCGCCAATTACCAAGACGACGGGCTCATCGTAGCTTGTGGTGCCCTCGTCGCCATGCGGCACCAAATCGCGACAATTGTTGATCAGTTTGCCCGAAAAGGACATTGCGTATTTTTTGCAGCCGACTGGCAAATGGTCGGTTATTGGATTCTTGATGACGCCCATCAATCGGCGCGACGAGTCACTGGCTCGTATTTGGAACTTGTGCAGCAGCTGGACCATCAAGCCCGCGAACCGTTTGAATGTGCGCGGAATGCGCGTTTGCGGATTGATCTCGATTAGCACATTGTGCTCGGTGCGGACGAACACCTGCAGCAATCCTGCCCGATTCAGCGGCGAGTCAAACAGCATCAGCAGGCACTGGTGGGTGATGTCTGGACGGCAGGAGCCAGGATCTCGTTGATTTTTGCGCATAATGCCAGCATGATCGTCACAATTGAGCAGCTCAAATGTGCCATGCACCTGTAGTAGTCATCATGTGAGCAATTGTAGTTTGATTGTTATGGTTATCGTTATCCTGATACGCACCTTTACCGTTTCCAGCTGAGCGCCTTCCAGGACAATGATTAGACGTTTCTCTGTGGCGTTCTGGTGCAGCACCTTGAAGTGCTTCTTGTCCAAATCGAATTCGGGATCATCGGACTTGCGGCCAACGAATTTGCGTTTGCGATTTATCATTTTACCCTGGCCCCCCATAATAATAACTGTTATTGTTGCTGTTCTTTGCAACAAACAAATGAATAAAATGTGCACGCGGCTGTCGCAATAGAGATGTGCAGCACATTGATAACACACATTTTGACATATCGCAGCTCTTAATCTCAACGTGCACTAGCATAGCAAATCGATAGTGCGCTGTTGTTGATATCGATAGGAGGTATGTGCTTTTCATCTACATGCAATTTTAAATGTTAAGTTACGAAATATACGATTTAATTGCAATGAATCTAATTTGGTTTTTCCTTTATACTGATAAGAAACGTAGCCACTTATTTTTCTATTAAATGCCCAAAGTTATGATCTACCGTGACGTCATACAAGCCCAGCTAAAGCTTAACAATGTAAAGTTTTATAGTCGATAATAGGAATAATGTAATGTGTCATCACTAAAAAAAATCGGCTGTATTTTGATTGTTGACAAAGTTGAGACTAGTTTCGAACTTTAAATAAAACAAAACAATTGACAATGGCTGCCGTTAGACGTGATATAGCGCCATTCCTGCAACGCGTGCGGGCCTTCCTCCTGGGCGTAAGTATCTCACATTTCTCGCATTTTTCCCCACCCAATTTCTCCACTACGTTATGTAAGTTTGGATGTATTTTTAAATATTTTTTGTTTGCTTGTTTTTTTATGTGTGGAATGTGTGTGTTTAGCGGGAACATACCGTTGCATTGCGCTTCGAGGATGGCGTCGCCGATCGCACGCAGCCCCAGCCAGAACTTCCTGACGGACCTTCGCACATTTATTCGGCAAATTATTATTGCACACGCGACGGCAGACGTGAGGTGCAGCCGCCAATCGATCTAGTGCAGCAACAGAAAGTTATCGATGCCAATGCTGAAGATGCTGCTGCACCTAAAACTGGACACCAACTTCTCCCCACACCCGGCAAGGTTTATGCCTGGGACTAGGAACTAGTTCGCTGATGGAGAAACAACTAAAAAGTGAACAAATGAACTAACTGCAAATCAAATGCATGCAGTCCCTGTTTATAAGTGTCTCCTTTTTTTTGCATTATAATAAAAATAAATAATTTTATTATGTGTATGTTATGTACGGAAATAACTTCAATTAAAATTAAGAACAACTAGCAACTCAGGCAGTCATTCCGTTAGTCGGCTGAATGATTACCGTTTTAATATTATCAATTATTTTTGTTATTCCGTTGCGCATCAGCTGATATGCGATAACATCTGTTCATGCACTGCTCTCTTCCTCAAGCTTTTAACTCGCTCTCTGTTATGCCGATACCCTGGCTGCATTGTTATCAAGCGAGCATTCCGATGTACTTACGACGTACAAACGAGTTACGAAAATCGATATTAAAGCATATAATATGCAAGTAGTTTATTGATGACTTTGGCATAGCTCATAATAATATACATTTATCCATTTTTTTTATTTATTCCGCATTGATGTACAGGGTACTTTGAAGTCGAACACTCGTCACTCACTTCATTCCTTATTCGTGTTGTTATAAAACACTTTGTATTTTATGTCGCATTTAAATAGCTGTACATTTGAAAATGCATTCACATTTCTCTCCCGGTCGCAGTAGATTTGCTAGCATGGTAAGTAAATTGCATTGATGAAAAAAACAGTAGCTAATAAAAAATTATATTTCTATCTCAGCTGTATTAATATAATATAATTGATAATCATATTATTGGATGTTAGTGGCATATTATATATACAAATCTAAATATGAATATATAATAAGTAGGAACTTTAAGGCTGCAAGCATTAGAAGTGTTGAGCAGAAAAGTGTGTTAAAACATTTACAGGGCATATACCGTTTTTTTTTTCCTAAATAAAATGAGAAACGAATCAATCATATTTGGAATTATTTTTTAATTATAGATTGAGAAATAATGTTGGTGATAATTCTTGTGATTGGAATACTTATTTCGCTGCTGCGTCGGCTGTTGCAACTGTTGTGGCGTGAGCAAAATCAACGTGAGCAGTTGTTGAATTTGGCGCCCAACGTGTCCAGGGTGCCGCTGATTGGCGCCATCTGGCAGATGCGTGACTTTCAGCCGGACAGTGAGTGCTGGGATTTAATAACAAAATTACTTTACTATATAATAAACAAAATAATTTTTTTTTATAGATTTGCACGAGAAATTTGCGGCATATGTGCGTCGTTATGGACGCAGTTTTGTGGCTACCACATGTGGGCGCATCGTGCTGGTCACCTCTGATCCGGACCATGTGGACGCGCTGCTGCAGAGCAAACAGCAGCTGCGCAAAGGCGTCCTGTATGGCGCCCTCACCAGCTGGCTGGGGAATGGACTGCTGCTCAGCCGTGGCGAGAGCTGGCATGCGATGCGTAAAATAATTACACCTACTTTCCACTTCAGCATGTTGGAACAATACATCGAAATCTTTGACAGACAGTCCAATATACTAGTGACCAAATTGAAGCCATTGGCAGCATCTACAGCAGATCCACCGGAAGCGATCAATATATATCCGCATGTATGCCTGGCTGCACTGGATATCATTAGCGAGGCGGCAATGGGTGTATCCGCGAATGCCCAGCTCAATGTAGATGCGCCCGTTGCCCAAGCTGTCAAAGAGTATGCAATTATTTTATGTCACATATAGTTTTTAATTACTTTTGATTACTTTCTCTCTGTTTCTCTCGCTCTTTTTGTCTCTTTTCAAAGCGTGACGAATATTTTGGCGACGCGTTTTATGCGTCCGCATTTGTTGCCACCGCTGCTGTTCCGATGGCTTTGGCCCGCTGGCTATCGCAAGCAGATCGCTGGTGTCCAGTGTCTGCATCACTTTACCGATGCCATCATCGAGCGGCGTCGCCAATTCTTGGAGCAGCAGCAGGAACTGAAGAAGGCGCAGCAGTTGGGCAAAAGATTTGGCTTATTGGATACATTGTTGCAGGCCCGGTTGGCTGGGGCATCTTTAACGGATGCCCAGATACGGGACGAGGTGAGCACGTTCATCTTTGCCGGCCACGACACGACCACATCCGCCGTCTCCTTTTGCCTGTATCTGTTGTCGCGACACGCAACTATTCAGCAGCGTCTGTTCGAGGAACTTGCCGAACATTATGGCCAGGATTTGGAGGAACCGGTTTGCTATGGCGATTTTACAGCACTACCCTATTTGCACTGTGTCGTGAAGGAGTCGCTGCGTCTCTATCCGCCCATACCGGCAGTAAGTCGCTGCCTGGAGAAGGATCTGCTGTTAGGCATGCATAACTATTTTATATATAGTTTTATGTATATACAAACATAAATACCGATTTTTGTGTTGCAGGTCAGTCGCGGCTGCCGTCGGGCAGCAATGTGATTGTGCTGCTCTGGCAGCTGCTGCGCGATGAGCAGCTCTACGCGGATCCCCTGCGCTTCTGGCCGGAAAGACATTTGGACGCCGCCTGTAGAGATTACAATATACCCTTCAGTGCTGGGCCACGGAATTGCATTGGACAGCGTTTCGCGCTACTCGAGATGAAGACAATCGTCATCCGAATGCTGCGACATTTTGAGCTGCTGGCGCTCGGTCGCGATGTCAAGCCGTCTATTAAAATCGTGTTGCGCTCGGCGACTGGCGTCAATTTGGGTCTGAAACTGCGCTCCAAAAACTAAACTGCACATCGCACTGTTATCGATTAATGGCATTGAAAGTGTTCGTGTTAACACAACGCAGGCTCCTGTTGCGCTTTCGATATAAAAATGTAATGGTTTTTATATCGATAAGATAAGAAGAACACTAACACTAGTTCGGGAGAATGTCAAATTGGCGCCATCTGCCGGTCATTATGGTGAAGGGTTGGAAGAGCGAGGATAATCGAAACCAAAACAAAAAGGAGAAAAGAGATAAAGAAAAAGTGCACCGCTAATAGCTCATAACATCTGTCGTATCATTGATGTGCAACAGTGATGCTCATGCTGTGATGCACAGTTTAGCTCACCAAAATATTACCCATGTAAACACTAAGTAGTATATAATATTAGTATATATAATATAATTAGTATATATAATCAAAAAGAATATGTATGTAAAGCATGATTATGGGTATGATAAGCATGATAAGGATATTGCAAATGTGTGTAATTAACAATAGGAAATTTTTCACTTCCATTGGAAGGAGTTGTTTAAAGGAAGTATATGAAATCAGCAACGTAATGATTGTTTTTTTTTATTTGAGAATGAAATACAAATTATTATTTACTTACCGCCAAGCACACAAAAGAAAGGTAGCAAAAAATTCACAAATACCAAATAAAAATACCATTGAATTATGAAATGGTCACACTTACGCGCCAGCGCCAAGTAAACAGCTGACGTATGAGATGAAAAAAACATAAAAATTTAGGACAGACGCAACGAAACCAAAATCAACAATAATTTAGAGTGTTAAATACGTATCATAAGCGAAAATAAATATTGCAACGTAATGGAATCCCCGGCCGCCGATGATTTGCTACAGTTTCGGGATTACAGTGCCACGAACAGCGGTAGCACCCCAGCCCAAATCAATGTTAACTCGCCAACGCATACCGGACTTGGCGGTGGAGGACAGCGCCAACGTGGTGATCCCCTCGCTGATCTTATCTACGATATGAGCAGCTCCGCCCAAACAATGATCGGCGGCGGTACCACTGCTCCAGTTGAACAGGCTGAAGCTGGCGCTGGAGATGCAGCTGGTGGCGGTGCACGTTTATCATTTCTAACCATCGAGTACTATCAGCAGTTCTTTAATGTGGACACCTACATTGTGCTGGAGCGCATCGTCAACTCGATGATACCTAAACGGGCCGCTGCCAATTATTTGCGCATGAACATTGGCGAAAATCCCGATTTATATGGACCCTTCTGGATAACCGTAACGCTGGTAGCAAATTGCAACTTTAATAACGATTTTTGTTTGATAATCTATATTCCATTTGTTCATTTTCTTTTGTAGATCTTCTCGATAGCAATAAGTGGGAATATAGCCAGCTATTTGCAGAAGGCGAACGATAGCTATCACTGGCATTACAATTTCCACTTGGTTTCGTACGCGGCCAGTTGCATTTTCCTCTATGCGAACATTTTGCCAGCCATCCTTTGGGCCTTGTTCAAATACAGCCTCAAGCCGAGCGATGATGCGGATGCCGTTGAAACGGATAGCGTAAGTTTTTTTTTATTACTTCACCTATATCTCTTATATCCTACTTACTCTTTCACTGATTCGCTGTATATTAATCTCTATCTCTGCCTCTGTCTGATTTGTAGGCCAGTTACACGCCCAGCTTGTTGTCGCTGATGTGCATCTATGGCTACAGCCTGGCCATCTACATACCAGTCTCCATTCTTTGGGTCATCAATGTAAGTATCGCTTCTATGAAAAACATCCCCAAAAAATTACAAATATGTAGGGTTCAGGAACCTACAGATATATCCTTAGTTTGGGCTAAGGTGAATTTTTTCTGATTGTCTTTTAATTTATAAAGTTTCGTAATCCGAGTGGGACAAAATTGATCAAACAAGTTGATATATATTATGCATAATCAGTAAATCATTTTAAATTTAAATTTTAGTAGTATAAGTATTATTGTTTTGTGCAAATGTGTGTATCTCTGATTCCAAAAATTATAAATATTCTTTATCAGCAAAGTCGATATAGCTAGAATATAAGTTCTCGTATATTCAGTTTCATTGAAAACTGCCTCCGTTTCGTTTTTTGATATCATTTTAAAATTAAAATTGCTTTAGTTTTCTTTTATTTTTACAAATTAGTTTATGATTTATATATTTCGCAAGGATATGTCGAGGTTGTCTAGCTAACACGACTACAGCTTTTTTAATTATTTGTTTCCATCTGTTTGTGCATTATTGTCAGATATCGTTGCTACAGTGGCTTCTGGTTATCACGGCCGCAATGCTGTCGGGCACTGTGCTGATTGCGATCTTAACACCGGCGCTGCGTAATTCACAGTATTCGCTATTCCTCATTATCGGTATACTCGGTGCCCATATTGTGCTCGCCGCCGGCTTTCTGCTTTACTTCTTTCACAGTCCGCCGGAGGCGGCGATGGTGCAGTCAGCGAAACTCACCGCGGCGCCGCCGCTGTTGCAGACCTCAATGCCAAAGTTGGCCACGCAGGTGGTGGCTAATCACACGAACTAATCGACAAGACGACGACGATGACGGTCCCATTCCATTTGATATATATAAATATATGTATGCTGTACATTAAGTTCCACATATATATTTTACTATATCTTTTGTTCGTCAAACCAGCTGCTGTAATTTAAAATAAATAAAAAACCAAATACATATTAGTTGGTCTAATTATGAATTTTATATATTTATATATAATCGGGATTAGACATTCAATACATTATATATATCGATTAAACTTTCAGGAACCATTGGCCGTATTAACTGATAATTGACATTCATTTTTGTTTTGTTGTGAGAGTTTCAAATTGAAGAACACAAAGAATAAACGTTTGTATTTATAAAACAGAAAACAGTTTTTAATGAAAACTTTAAAGCTGCCAAATTGGACCAGAGTTTGTTGGCTTTGTTTGTTATTGTTGTTGTTTGGAGCATCACTAATTTCCTAATAGGTGCAAGTACAAACACACACACCATCACACGCGCATATAGAGAGAGAAAGAGAGAGAGAGAGAGACAGGGAGTTAGGTATTTTTGTGTTAGATCCACATGGAGAGCATCCCCTGAGCTGGGCTGCCTTTCTTTGCTGCTGTTGACTAGGGTGCCATACATACGCACACACACACATGCAGAGAGTTTATTGTTTTCTTTGTGTTCGCTGAACGAATCCTCAATCGTTCCACATTCTCATTTTCCCTTTTAACGTTGTTGAAATGTGCTTTGGTGAATTTCGTTCGCTTGGTTTATTAATTCCAGCAATGTGCAAATTATTTGCATGGCAGCCACATCTACCTAAACAGGGTGTCCCAACAGAGGCGAAAATATATTTAAAAATGAGCGCATGATGAAGTGGTTCAAAAGTATCTAGAAACCCATTTGGTATATATGAATTCTTGCTTATATTTATTTTAATATAGGCTCTAATTCCAATTTTCCAATTTTTAAGCATTGAAACACAATTTAAACACCATCCTTATGCTCAATAAATGCATATGAATATAGGACATATCTGAGACAATTGATATATATCATATGGAATTGTGTTAACGGTACCTGCTAGGGGGCTTGTTATTTTTTAAAATGTAAGTATTAATTCCGATCATAAAAAATATTCGAGCACCTTTCCGTTAATTTTACAAAACATATTTTGCTCCACAACCGTTGCCAACTTTATCCCAATTGAAATACCAAATGACACCTTGTATATTCTGTACATAGTATTTAAACGCTGTGTGAATAGACTTATTATTATATATATTATATATATTATATATATATATATATACTGCAGTGCACACTAACAAAATGAAAGCACTTGCTGTCTGAATATTTTTAATTAATTTGCTGTTTACCTTCAATTATCATTAATGCTTGTAAAGAGAGAATCAGAAATTTTGCAACGTTCGTAAATTTTATTTTCGAAAACCTTGCAGTTAAATGTAAAGCAAAAAGCCCATGTTATTATTATTCTAAGAAGAATATTTTAAATTAGTGAATAAAATATAAATATATAAATTAATATATATAAATATAAATATATAAAACAAATTTGATGACTTACTCCAAGAAACTCAACATTTACCTTTGTAGAGATTACCTTGTATATAAAAACATTTCTGAATGAATACTCGATCGAACAAATCCTTTGGCAAAAACAAATTTTGGAAAAAAGAAGGCTTTGACTTCAAATTGATTTTAATTTTGGTTTCTCTTTTTCCATAATCCAAGTAGGCTTTCGATTCAGATTTTACAGCAAGAAATGGAAAAATAAATAAATTTCAGTTTGCTCTCAGATCTCATCTGGTTAACAACATGTTTTGTTCGGCTCTAAATTTCAAATTGTGAAAAAATAAGTTTTCGTATTAAAATATTTTTTTCGGCGCAAAATTTTAAAATGTAAAAAAGGTCCCAAATTGGAAAAGAAAAATGTGTTACGTTTATTTAATAAATATATTTAGGTGAGTATATAAATTCAAGAAATGCAAATATTGTACAACTTTAATTGATCTATATATATATATATATATATATATATAAATATATATATGTATAAAATTTATTTTACCTTACATAGTTTACGTTTCTCAAGAAATATACACTGTAAAATCTGGAACTAGAAAACTTTAATTTGCATGTTATGCCAATGAAAGTTTATTTTACCGAATATATTATTATTGCAGTTACAATTGGTAAGCGTGCTGTTTTTTAGGACCCCTCTTTTCTTGTATACTTTATATTCCTAATCTTCTTCTAGATCACGACGGTACCACGCCTTCTGATTGAAGGTCGCGCAGTTTGCGTCGCAAGAGTATATATATAGAAGATATATATATAGTATTATTGCAGTTATATATAAATATATATATATATATAAGAGTATTGCTGTTACAATTGGTAAGCGTGCAGTTTTTCAGGACACCTATTTTCTTGTATACTTTATATTTCTATTCTTCTTCTTCTAGAGCATATATATATATATATATAAAATTCATTTTACCATGCATATTTTATGTTTCTCAACAAATATACAATCACAAATTTGGAGCAGAGCGGAAGTTTATTTTACCGAATATATTATTATTACAGTTACAATTGGTAAGCGTGCTGTTTTTTAGGACCCCTCTTTTCTTGTATACTTTATATTCCTAATCGTCTTCTAGATCACGACGGTACCACGCCTTCTGATTGAAGGTCGCGCAGTTTGCGTCGCAAGAGTATATATAAAGAAGATATATATATAGTATTATTGCAGTTATATATAAATATATATATATATATAAGAGTATTGCTGTTACAATTGGTAAGCGTGCAGTTTTTCAGGACACCTATTTTCTTGTATACTTTATATTTCTATTCTTCTTCTTCTAGAGCATATATATATATATATATAAAATTCATTTTACCATGCATATTTTATGTTTCTCAACAAATATACAATCACAAATTTGGAGCAGAGCGGAAGTTTATTTTACCGAATATATTATTATTACAGTTACAATTGGTAAGCGTGCTGTTTTTTAGGACCCCTCTTTTCTTGTATACTTTATATTCCTAATCTTCTTCTTCTAGATCACGACGGTACCACGCCTTCTGATTGAAGGTCGCGCAGTTTGCGTCGCAAGAGTATATATAAAGAAGATATATATATAGTATTATTGCAGTTATATATAAATATATATATATATATATAAGAGTATTGCTGTTACAATTGGTAAGCGTGCTGTTTTTCGGGACACCTATTTTCTTGTATACTTTATATTTCTATTCTTCTTCTTCTAGAGCATATATATATATATATAAAATTCATTTTACCATGCATAATTTATGTTTCTCAACAAATATACAATGTCAAATATGGAGCTGAATGGAAGTTTATTTTACCGAATATATTATTATTACAGTTACAATTGGTAAGCGTGCTGTTTTTCGGGACCCCTCTTTTCTTGTATACTTTATATTTATATTCTTCTTCTTCTAGGGCACGACGGTACCACGCATTCTGATTGAAGGTCGCGCATGATATTTTGGCTTAAGGATTTTTAATAAAATAAAGGCTTCATCGCAAAATCTAGCAGTTGGGGGCTTTTTGTCGACCAATCGTGTAGATACATTAAAGGCACATACATTGAATGTTTTTAATATGTATTCAAGCCTATGAAATAATAGGAAAAGAATGCAATTTCAATCACGATTTATTTTTACCATTAAATTGCACAGCAACAATTTGGCTGTTTAAAACTCGATTCATACACTTGGAAAATATCGCCGTGAATTTTATAAAGTCAATTTATAAATTGGAGGTTGTGGCTTTAGAAAAAATGAGTTTGCTTTAAATGATTACAGATTGGTTTCTTCTAAAATGTAAACTATGCTAAGAAATTCATTTCCAAATAATAGAGAATATATAAAATTACAAAAAATAGCACCTTATGTCAATCAACTGAAGATAGTCTTCTAACCATCCTCAGAGCTTTGATGTCGAATTTTGCAAATGTCCCAAGCGGAAACTGCTCTAAATTTATGTTGTCTATTAACTTAATGCTTTTCATGTATGTATATAGTACATACAATAGTTTAAAATCAGAATATTCTTTTTGGCTTATGGAAAACTTTTCTAAATCCCGTCTTTTTAATAAGCTTTTAAGTATGCATGCAATATTTCTTTTCACATTTGAAAGAGCCCTTAACAAATTTATTTTCCAACTGATTAGCAGAGAGGGTTCAGATACACACACGCACACACACACACGTGCACACCCACACCCATTCGCACACCCAAGAGCAGTACTCGTATTCGTTGTCCTTGCGGAAACGGAAGTCACCCGACGGCTGCTGTAAAATTGTATACCCTGCATCCATTATAGTTGGTCAAGTAGGGTATATTGATGATGTTCCAAAGTATGTGTCAAGCAAAAGCAAACTCTTGCGACTCCATTTATACTCTATATATATTATTGATCGTTTCGCGTTTATTTCACTTATCGATAATTTAAGCAACAAAAAAATGTTAGTTGCATTTACAAAAATTAAAAAAGTACCATTGGAATTCGGATTATTTTAATTATTTTTATTTTTATTTTATTTATTTTAATTTTAATTTTTTTTAAAAATGTGCCCTGAAATACAATAAAGAAAAAATAAACAAAAAAACAAACTACTAGCAGCCGACTCGAGCAGTGCATGAAGTGATGAACAAATTAAGCAGGGTATCTCATAGTCGAAATCATTTTTTTTCTCCGGACTTGACTATAAATTAGCTGATGTGCAGCAGCTTGTGGCACATATATTTTCCCCTGTTGGGTTTACTCCTCTTAAATTTCAGCTTTTTTGTTGTTCTCTTTTTCGTTGCGGCACCCACTTGACAGCAATTAGTAGTCGTCATATATGTGTGTGGGTGTGTGTGTGTGGATGTGTGTGAGTTGGAATCCTTTGAGCAGCTCTCCATCGTTTCTCAACTGATGCGTTAAAATGCCACTTCAGTCAGGATATGCTCGCATCGGGTTGCGTGCAACTAGTTAGAAGAGGGGGGGGAGGGGAAGGGGGGCTTCCTTAAGCTGAGTGACATTAAATGCAAAACAGGTTTCCAATGGACCTGTTGCAACATTAGCCGCAGCTCAGCAGCTGACAAAGCTTTGCCAATTAACTGGCATTTTTTACTTGAATATTTATATGGCAATTATTCACAAGACTTGGCCTTTAAGATGGCAGCATGAATTCAAATATTGGAATCTTGTCATTTTCACGATGAGACGACGTTTAGAATCGAACTGTTTGTTCTGATGAGCATTTCTTTATTTTATACAAAAATCTTAACCTAAATACATATGAAGCCGCTTGTAAGGCGACATCATGTTATGTTTATTTATGTTAATGGAGTCGTTTGTAGGGCGACTCCATGAGATGTTTATTCTTCTTAGATTAGCTGAGCTTTATTCTTCTAAGAATGTGATGTTTATTCCTCAAAGAATGTGATGCCCACTTTTCCAAGAATGTGATGTTTATCCATCCGAAAATAGCTGAGCTCTAAATGCAGCCATTTGAAAGTGGTCTCTATATGACACTCTGTCATTAAAAACTAGCTGAGCCATGCATCGTCTCATGTTCATTCTTGAACAGAAGTTTTTTTTTTTAAATTTTTTTTTCATGTGAAAAAAAATAATTTATTACTTATTTTTCGACCAATATATCGCAGTCGATCCCCACCTGAGCCGATAGCTAGCCGGACCGATATATTTTTGCTTCCGATAGATTAGGTGTAACAAAGTAAGAATGTTCTTGTCGATGGAGCTCGTCTAGGAGTAATCCTTTAAAAATGTACTGCTCATCAATAACAGACATATAATTATATAATTAATTAATTCCAAACGAAGTTAACTTGATCGATATGGTAAACAAGAACTTACTTTTAAAATTTCAAGTTTTAAACGCTGTCATCCAGGCGGACACGGCCTAAGCGACTCGGCAGTTAATGCTGATCAAGAATCTATATACTATTAAGGTTTGGATGTGCCTCATTTTGCTTGTTGCATGCTTTTGATCAGTTTTATAATACCATTTCTATAAATTTTTAAAGTGTTCTAGATTAAAACAATTTCATCGATGAAAAAATTAAGAATTCTTAAAGCAAAATTGTTAAGAAATAGATGAGAAGAATGGAAATAGCATTAAATGAATTTGGCACTTGGTGTTGAGTTGGAGTTGTCTGGTTGTCTAGCAATACAATTCCAATAATTGTGTGTGTATGTGAGTTTTTCTGAGTTTGAAACGAGGGGGATTGGGATCGAGGGTTGGGCTTTAAAAAAATATCTATCTAAATTTACATTCGAATTTTCGGTGTTTACACATTCAATCGTTTTAGATAAACTATCAATTTATATAATTTAATTAGAAATATGTAAGAGTGCTGTAGTCGAGAGAGCTCGATTCTCGTTCTATTGGCAAATTTCATTTTAAAAAGTCGTTCACCCAAATGTAAAAGTTTTGGAAAGCACAATAAAAGGACATGGATTTATCGACGCGTCTGTTGATTCTGATCAAGAATGTATATAATTAATGGTGTCGGAACTGCTTCCTTCTGCCTGTTACATACATTTGCAAAAAACCATTATTCCCTTTTCACCCGATTTTACTACGATTTAAACTCGAGTTGAGTTACTTCTCACTGATTTATTTGGTCTCTGAGGCAGCTGAAAACTAAATTCTAATATCCTAGCCTATTCAGTAAATTGTACTATATGTTACTGAAATTTTAAAAATGATTTTTAAAATATTAAGTATTGCATTTCTGTGTTTTTAAAACATTTCTATTATTAAATAGATAAAAGATGTTCTAATTTTTATATTTTTTTTTTTTTGTAAATTTAAAAAATATTTGTAAAATAAAGGAAAATTCAAGATTTTAAGGCAACATGCTGAGTGCACAAAAATAGGGGCGTGGTGGGGGCAGGCAGTTCTGCCGGCCGGCTGGTTTTTGGGGGCGTATACCTCTCTCTCTCTGTCGCTTCATTTCTCTCTCTGTCTCTCTCTATGTCTCGGTATTTGGCAGTTTGACACAATTTCAGATGCGTTCGGCAATTGTGTGTATGCCAAATGCCTGGCTGGTATCTGCGTCCTGCTCCAAATTTATACATTTTTGGTCGGGAACTCTACATGGACTGCGAGCGTGTCGAACTCTACACGGAGAGGCGAGCTTTCTCTCGAGCTTCTGCCACAGTTGCATTGATTTTGTTGCAGGAGCGGTTGCCTGATTATGTATGCAGCTCAGCTTTTGGCTTCAATAATACTGGCGCAACGGCACGGGAAATGCCCAGTGGGTTTTTGAGGGGTAGTGCTGCCATACAAACCGCACATAATTTCATTATATATTTTAATTAGTTGAAATTGTTCAAAAAGCAAATTCAATTAATTTCCACTCCCTACGCTTGCAAAATAAAATAATTGCATGGTGAATGTTTTTAAAATAAAAAAAACATATTGTTTTATTTCAGGGTAGTTTTTTCTTATGTGTGTAACTGACAGATTTCTATGATGACCTATTTCGTTATTCACTTAACTATTAAACTTTAGAATGTAACGACGAGCTGAAAGACTTCCCACTGAACTTCTCTTCCACTAAGACAGAGGAAAGCTAAACTCGAATTTTAAAGACTGAAAATTACATTACTTTTTTCTGAATTTTAAAATGCATTATTTTTTCAAAATGAGTATTTGCAATTCTACTTTTTAGAATAATTTTGTACAGGAAAATATTTTTCAATAAATGTACTACCATTTTTTTGATATTGTCAATTTAGCCAGCATTTCTAAATTTCATAATTTGTTTCTTACATTGATGACAATTGATAATAGAGTGATTTTAATTTTGAGGCGATTTTCTAAATTATTGGTTTACTTTTTGTGTGCACTTGTAATTGTGTAATTGTAAGCCGCCTATTTTCGGTTCCAAGGCCTTTTCATGACATTTGGCAAGCTGCTAATAGCTAATTTAAACAGCTTTTAATGCTTGCCTTAAGTGAAAAAAGATAGTGCAAAAAGTCAAGTCAATAAAACTCTGACACTAAAGTAAGATTACGAAATTGATAACATCGGTAAGTGCTTATCGAAATAAGCATATATCGCTCACTATTTTATAGCTAGAGTTATTAACAAATGAAGAATGGATTCATGCATACAACATTTATACATAACTGTTAACTGTTAACTTGGAAAGTAGATTACTAGAAATATAATACTAACAATCTGCCATAATTTAAGAACTAGGCTTACAAAATTGTAAAAAAAATCGCCATCCACAAATTCGAAAGTTACTTTAATCGCTGTCTTTTAATGCCATTGAAAATGCTATGTTATTTCTTAGTTTATATTCATTTTTTGGAGAGTATTAAAAATTATTCATTATATGTTTAACGCATTGAAGGAGTCTTAAAATTGTAATGCATTTTTTTATGCAAATATCTTTATTGATTTAGAACGGAAGCGGCCGGAACGAAAAACTATATTATATTGCTGCCTTTGAAACCATACCTCGAAATATTTGATCTCGTATTAAAATCCAAGTCAAACTAATAGAACATGTGTATTATAATGATATATATATAATATATATATAATCATCATCTGACCATTATTATTTGCATATCAAAATTATATGTCAAATTAAATAGCTTTCACAACTGAAAAATCGGTCGCGAGATGAGGTTTAAGTTGGTATAGCATATCAAGATCGGCAGACAGATAAATATAGACAAATCATTTAGCTTTAAACATATTATTATTGTGAGCTCCGGATCAAAATTTAAATGTCTCCGGTCTGAAAGGGTTTCTTATTTGTAGCATGCGAAAGATATTAAAAACTACAAAAAAGCATAGCATTTTTTATACTCCCAGAATTGTTATAATTGTAAATACTTAACTAATTTGCAAAACGGATTGCATTTTAGCTCAAAAATCTTTATAAAAATTGCTCTACTTGTACAATAACTTGCCAACGTATTCAAATTGAGTTTTTCATAGTTTAAATCATTCTTGGCCATAAGCAGATTATTTTGTGGCTATATATATGCAAGTGATGAAATTCTATTTTTGCTTTTTTACTGTGCGGTTGCAATTAGTGGCAGCAATTGTATACCATTAATTAGTGGTAAAACTACAACTATTTCGCAGTGTGTAATTTAATTGTTTTGAAGCGCTTGATGTGGTCACACTCCAATTGAAAATAACAGCGTCATATTAGAAAATGTACAAAATAACACAGATGTGGCTCCCTACAGGATGAGGGAGAGCAGAAGAAAGAGATAGAGATATAAAGAGATGGAGAGAGAGCGAGAGAGAGAGGGAGTGAAGAAAAGAAAAAGAGAGCGATATATAGCACAAATTCAAAATTATCCAAATGCATTTGCCACACACAAATGAAATTAAGTTGTGCCATGCTTGGAGACTTGGCCCACTTGCAGTCGCTGCGACGCGACGCGTCGTTGTGTAGAGTTCTGAGGCTGAAAGCTATCCTAAAAGCTTAGAGCTTTAATGGCGCGCTGCCTGTAGGTTCCATTGCTACTGCTACTGCTGCTATTTGTTCTTGTTTCTGTTGTTGTTCTTTTGCTGTTCTCTTTTATTGTTTTTCGTTCGGGCTTTTTTTTTTTTATTATTGGTTTGCTGAAGCGCAACCAATTCTCAACATAGGATACGTTGCGGCCACTGTTGCTGGCGTTGCTGCTGCTTCTGCTGATGCTGCTTCTGCTGCTGCCCTGCTGCCGGCGTCGCGTTTGCAGTCGGTGTTTGGTGGACGAGCTTGGCTCTCTCTCTCAATCAGTACGAGTCAAGCAGTCTTCGGCGTATCCAGCAAACGCGGTTCTTTTTTAAGCGCGTTTTGTATTATTCTACTCATATAATTTATCATTTGCGTCGCTATATGATTTCCTCCTTGTTTCGTAGTACACAAAACAAAATAATACCAAATCGAAACGACCCTAAACTAAACAGCTGACACAAAAACAAAAAGAACGTACGCAAAATAAATAAGCAAACAATAATAAAACAGAAAGTATTTGTCTAGCAAGAGGAAGAACAATTTAATGCCATCTTCTATCTCGAGCTCAGCAGAACGTCCCTCGTCGTCAGCGTCGCAGTCGCCTCAGTACGTCTCAAAACAGTTTCAAGCTCGAAGATCTGCAAAAAATATATATATTTATGTATATACTATATACATATGAATTTATGTGTATATATATATATACATACACACATAAACACATAATTACAACTTGTCGCTTTCCTTTCAATTCGGACAAGCACAAGAAAGCTTTTCTTCTTCGAATAACGCACACATAGTTATTATTATCATATTAAATATATCAGATAATAAAGTATTTATAAAAAGTATTGAATCTAACCTCTCGTTAGTTATTGGTAGTTAGGTATCCGTGTATTTTAGAGAATCTATCCTAACCCAATCAATCCAATTACTTCCATGTAAATATTTGATTATAAGAAATCCGTGTAGATCATCTAACCAACTATTCCAATAAAAAATATGTCATAATTTTCCAGCACTTGAGATTAGTGTTGAACAATACAATTGGGTCCTCATTATATGTCATAGTTAGTATTTTCCATAGCAACAGCGTCCTTGGCAAATCTACATTTTCTCAAGGTAAAACCTTATTTAAGAAATTTACTGCCCTCAACTAATGATCCAATACAATAATAGTATAATTTTAAAATTTTCAAAAATTTTAATATATATATTTTTAACTACTCTGTATCCTTTATTTCATTTCAGATTATTGCGAGTCTTAAACGAAAAGTCTGTAGCCAGCAATCACAATATATAAATATATATATAAAAAATATCGTCAAAAACTTTCGATTCAAAAACAAAAGTGCGAATGGAAATTCTTTCAAGTTTATTTTGTGCATAACATTTTTCCATAATCTAAAATCTTAGATAAACAATAAAATATAAATACTCTTGAAAATAATTTATATGTATATATAAATATATACATATATATTAAAATCTAAGCTCGCGATTTTTTTTGTGTGTACTTTTTTTAGGTGTGCTTATAGCTAAATAAACAAACTAATAAACGTGTTAGCTATAAAGAAGATCTTAAGATACCGTAAAAATTAACCCAAGTGTCGCGGGTTGTTTTATCAACGTGCTCAACATCTAGCCGATAAGAAGGCGATATACCACAAGGTTTTTTTTTACAGAATTTACTTCGCAACAACACAGGTTGGATCATAAGAAAATAATAACATATATGTGCATATATACCCATGTATATATATATATGTATATGAATAATTAAATATAAATGAAACAAGATAGCAAGTGTTTTTTTTAGCAAGTAAAGAAATATATATTTACATTTTTAAACAAGACTTGAACTTCTTAAGGAAATAAAATATTTATACAAGAAGAAAACTATAAATATAAATAAAACCAACGGACTTCCAACGAATTAAAGAACGACGAAATAATTTTAAATCACACAACTAAAATAGATGAAAACTCTGGTTAACAACAACAATAACAAAAAACAACAATAGCAACAACAACAAATTGCCAAAAAATCGAACAAAATCAGTTAAAATATAATTAAACCAAGCGAAACAATCCAAAATAAAGTCGAGCTAGAAGAATTTATACCGAAAAAAAGAGGTTGACAAAACACACACAGAAATACGAAGAGAAAAGAGAGAGAAAAAGCGATCAGCTACTGAGTGATATTTTATAACCCAAAATATCATTTAAGGACAACAATTAATAAGGTAAGTAAGCATACTATATACAAATTGTGCATATACATATATACAAATATATATGTCTATATACCTTGAAGCATTAACGACGAAAGCTTTAATGAAGTTATACAAAATTATATAATAGGCAGGATTGCTTCATTCTGCCTATCGAGACATATATATTCGTTATCAGGATCAACAGCCGAGTCGATTTTGTGATGTCTAAAGACTTTAAAATATTGAATAATATTTTTCGCATACCACACAGTTTATTTAATTTTTATTTATTTACGAATATCGAAATAAATCGATTAACGATAACGAAAAAAATTCCAATTTAAAAGTATTGATGAACTATATTATATGTAATCGAATGTCATTGGCATATTGGAATTTACCAGATGCAGATCAAGAATATATATAATTAATGGAATCGGCAGTGTTTTTTTGTTCAAAGCGTTACAAACTTCACGAGAAAAATTATAACACCCAAGCAAAGCAGTCGTGCTCGTGTCACGAATGACAAGCACGAGACAAGTCCAACTCTGCTCAAATGCAAACAATTTTCTTAGAAAATATTTAGCAGCATGATGAAAGGGGTTTAAAATCTGTATGCTTTCTCTGTCTCTTTCTATCTCTGTCTTTCTTTTTTGATGCTGATATTTCTGCCGCAGTCCTGCAAACACATACACAGATACTGAGAGGGGAAAACATATATAGAGAAAGAAAGAGAAGGCGAGACAGTGAGAGTGCGAGAGTGTGGGTTGTTGTTGGCATAATTTCACTTGAGCTCATTGAGCAAGCAATTCGTGCTTTAATTGGAATCGTTGATTGCATTGTTGCTCCAATACTGCTGATGGTAGGCCTAAGCGATGAGTGAGGGTGGAGGTTGGAACGGGGCTTTGGGGATGTCCTTGATTGGGTTACTGCACTGTCCTTCCTGTCCACACTTCCCCCCAACTCCCTTCAGTCACAAACTCCCCCTTTTTTTTTTTGACTTGCATATTTCCGTCTTGGCCATAATAAAGTGCGCAATTACATCGATTTTTAAATTGATAGCCATATATATTTAATAGAGTGAATTTTTCTTAGAATATTGCAATTACCTGCTCCAATTTTTATTATAAACCAAAACGCAACATGATTTGCCCATTGAACAACGGCGACAAGCGAATCCACAGCGCAGTTGGCAGACGCGATTCGAATGTTCGGGATTCATTTAGTGCTGAATATATTCAAGTGTTCTTCAACAAGAAATGCTGTCAATAAACGTTAACAAATACTGCTCTACTTTCCTGACAATTTTAGTGTTAATATTTAGCAAATTGTATTCCAAATTACATTTTGTCAATACTATATATAAAAGAGTATAAACAAGAACAACAACCAGTGATTCGTAAATATAATTTACTAAACTCCGAATTAAAATTTCTAAAAAATAGCTTGTTAATTTTTTATTTATTTTTTTTTTTACGAATATTTCAAAAATTCAGAAAAACATAACAGAGAGAATTGAGAATTGAGCAGAGCAAAACGACTAAAATAAAAATATATATTTGATTTTAAACAAGGCAAAAATAATATTTATAGAAAATTGTACATGAGAGTTAAAACAACGGACTTGCAACGTTGAAATAGTTTTAAATTACAGAAGAAAAAAACAATGAAAATGCTGGTTAACAACAAATATTGAAACAAACAAACATAGAAACCGGTCAAGCTGTGAGCTTGAGATTGAGATTTATGTGTATTTATATAAAGGTATATACCAGAAAATAAATAGGTAATTAAGTTAACTTTAAAAGTCTGGCAACATGGTTGCCGGATTACTTAATCTTGTTGTGTAACATTAGAAGTTGATCGCCAGATGAAAAGCTTCAAGGATTTAGCTGTGCAGCTTTGTCTGTTTGTTTTTATGGGCAACGCCTACAAGCAGGCAACGAACGGTATTCATTCTATATTCTATTGCTGTTCATAAAGAGATAGATGTTGACGCAGAGAGAGAGAGAGAGAAAATGAGCGAGAGAGAGGGAGACAGAGATAGCGAAATGGATAAAGGGCCTGACCAGTGGAGTGAAACCAAAATCAATTATTTAAATGCAGCGTTGGTCAAAGTTCAGAGTTCGATGCAGTGCACTGCAAAATGGGCAGGACTTGGTCAGCAATCAGCCACCTAACCCAACTCACTTCAATTTACCCATTCCCCTCACCACCTTCCCCACCTCATCTCACTCACCTTTGATACTTTGACGCTTTTGCGCGTTGCCATCAAATTAAAATGCAATAAAATGCTGGGGACAGTTTCTACCGCTCCTCAGGAAGTGTATATACATTTTATATGTATATGTATATATATATATATACTTGCCTCCATATGTGACAGTGCCATATACTCGTTGCAGCTTCCCAAAAAAGAGAAAGAAAAAAACGAAATGCTTTTGCTCTTTGTTACAATTTCTACATGCATGTTCTCTGTGTGTGTATAAGTGGGTGTGTGTACTAGTTGTATATACACACATGCACGCACACATATATATATATACATATATATATATTTTAATATATAAAAATATATACACAGGCACTTGCAGTTTCCCACCCCATTTGGGCATTTACTTAATGTTGACTGTTGACTGTTATATAAAAGGCAGCAGCAGGCAACACCCATTTAAACACCCAACTTCTTAATAGTAACCATCTTAAACCCACCTACTTAAGCGTACCCTTTTAACGCCCACTGCATCGATTTATAACTTAAGGTACGCATCTCAAGATTCTCAAACATTTTTATTTATTTCAAGTATCTGACAGGTGCATTAACAGCTATAAGATACATTTGTGTTTCTCAACAATGCAGAACTCATCTAAATGTATCCTTAAGTTGCATACAAATCTAGCTAATATTTTATTTAGATTTTATTCTTATTATTAGATATATTGATGTATGCTTAGCTGCAAATATAAATTTATCAATTTCAGTTAAAGGTGTCTTAAGAATGAACCTAAATAAATGCATAATCTTTGAGATTAAATTATTCATCTATAATCAAATAATTTTAATATTTAGGATTTAATGTATCTAAAAATATAAGTATCTAATTCCTTTGTTTGTATTTTTATCGATACCAACTGAGACACAACTAACCAATCACCTATCTATCTACCTAATTATCTATAAATACACATATTTATCTGTTTTTCAATCTATCTTACTAACTGACTAACTATCTGCCTGTCTATCAATCTATTAAATAAATTTCTATATAATAAAACGTCTCATTCCATATATCTATATAACTATTTATTTATCTATATCTATCTAACTATCTATATATATTTCTCATTGTATCTCAAAGTATCATGTGTATTTTAAAGATTGTCAGATAAATCTTGCTTCTTTTTTTTTAACTATCTATCTTCCTATCTATATTATTATCTATAAATGCTTCTATTTAAATATCTCTTTATATATCCATATAGTATTTCTATCTATTTATCTTTACTATCTTTCTATCTATCTATCTAACTATTTGACTATTTTATTCTGCATTCACCTACCAACTATAAATTTATCTAAATGAATAAAATAAAGGACAAGAATATTAATGCAGTTCAGCTTTAATTAGTTTTTTCTACGAATCTTAATTGTATCATCCTAATTATTTTTAATGCATCTGTCAAGACTTTCCATTTTCCCCTCTCTGAAGCGTTGCTTGACCCTAGATTATGAGAACTACGAACTGTTAAGTTTCAAGAATTTGCTTTGGGGTTTGTTCGCTTCTGCAAAATCTGTTCTTGGTAAACTCAAGTTTATTTTAATTTTTTGCTCAGAGTAGGAAAAACCACAGTTCTCTCTATCTCTCGGAAAGGGGTTGTGTTTGTGTGTGCCTGGATGTGTGTGTTTTTGTGTGTGTGCACTTTCGGCTTTCATTCAACATTCTTGAAAAATACAAATACAAGTATTTTCCATGTGGTGTGAATGAAGGTTTCTATTTTGGACTCAGTGCACCAAAGTGAGTGGTGGATTGGGTGGTGACTGTTCTCATGGGGTTGATGCTGTTGATTGCTCTTGGCCTGCGGAATGCTATTATGAGCTATTTCTATTTTGCTCTGTTCTTTTTAACAAGCAAACAAAATTAAGCTCGAGCATCAGAAATTAAATTACAAAGAGTTAATTTTCTGCTTTTCTCTTCATTTTTGTTGATTATTTTCTATTACTGCTTGTTGCTTTGCACATTGTGCTCTGTGAACTCTTAAGATACTCACAACTTCCATCCATACTTCCTTTTGCATCCATTTGCCACATAACAGCTTATTTATTTTGTCTTTGTTTTTTCTTCATCGCTTGGCTGCCTCTTTTTTGCCCATTTGCCATTTGCAAATTTCCTGTTAACATTTCCCATCTGAGAAGTCTGCATACCTTCTTCATCTTTATATTTCGCATCTTTTGTTTTTACTTCCATTGAATTTTGTAGAGTTTCTGTCCATAGCAAATTTTTCTTTTTTTGGAGTTTTTGGTTTGTAGCCAAATAAGTAAAAATTGATTTGCATTCCAGCTACAAAATGCCTCATTTAAGTGCATTTGATGAATTTTGTATTGTGCTAAAAGACTGATTTTCCGTATATTTAACAAAAGTTTCATATTTGAATGAAATGTTGGATAATATATTATTATGTATTATAACATTATTCATAACACCAATGAACACAAGTCGGTGTTTATTGTTATATGTGATTGCTTTATACGTGTGTTAAAAAAAATAATTTATTTTTGACAATTAAATCAAAAGAAAAATTAAGTTTTTTTAAATCTTTGCATACTAATAACAAAACATGTTTGCATATTAATTAAAAAAAATCTCAATTGCAAATATCAGAAATCTTTTTCAGGGCTGTTGGAAAATTTTGAGAATTATTAATAAAAACGTAATAATTCTTCTTGAAAAGTAATTGTTCTTTACAATAAATTAAGTCTCTTTGAATTTAATTATATTCAAGTTTCAACAACAAGTATTAAAATTATTCTAGTGATATATGCATTAAATATTCAACTAATCAAAAATGTTAAGCAATCAAAATTTCATTGTAATTAGTGTATCTACTTAATCAAAACAAGAACAAGTGCAGAGTAAGTGCCTGTAAAATCCTTAGGAAACAGCACAAAAATAAAAGCTTTAATAAAAAAAACAGGACTATAAGCCAGCAAACATATTATTGCGACATTATTATAGATCAAAAGATGTAAAAACTGGCATTACTATAATCTGTATTTATGATGGATGTGAAGCGAACAGCATGTTAAGAGAAACTAGCACAAATATACTTATATATATATATAGATATATATAGAACTATATACGTATACGTAATATGCTCGGATGGGTTCAGGTCGAGTTCTCTCGAGTAGCAGACATAAATTCATTGAATGCTCGCAACTTGAAATTGCTTTCATTATTTGTGATTGATTGCATTGCAGTTATGTGCAATATCCTCAATGATTTTGCAATAATGCAATAATGCCCCATTTACGTGGCAGCAATCAGCAAACCCCCAAACCCAGACCCCTCTCCCAATAAAGTTCGAGTAGTAGCAGCTTTCATATCGTATTTTATGTTGGAGCCTCATTATTGGATGTTGGGGGTATTGCATTTCACAATTCGTACTTTGTTAGTATTTTATGTCTTTTGTTTTTCATATATATATTTTTTTTTTTTTTGGCAAATTGGGGTTTCCTTTTTGAAGTTTTCCGCCCGGATGCGGCAAATGAAAATCAATATGACGCATGCGCTTGCAAAAATGCTCCAACATTATTTCCCAATTCCCCAATGCTCGAATGTGCACGCGTGTGCACATTTATATATATATATATATATATAAATACATATAGTATATTTATATATTTATAAAAATATATGGGTTTGCGTGTGTGTGTGAGTTCCGGAGACACACAATTACAGGATACTAGGGATCGGTTAGCAACGACATCCGAGATATTTTCCGATTGCACTCTCTCCCTTTCACTATCTCTTTGTCCCTCTCTCTGTCTCTTTTTTCCTCTCTCTCTCTCTCTGTTTCTCTTGCAATCATAAATTGCATTCGTTAGGAACATGTTAAAAGTTTACTTTGCTATCAGCCCATTTGTAGCATATATTCACCATAATAGCACCATTTTGAGAAACAGTCTTTCCACTCGTCAAAAAATTTATACAAATTCGAAACGAATACAGATATAAGTTGTAATAAATGAAGATTCACGATACAATTGCAACATTTGGGATGTGGCATTGTTATTCCAAAAGATACTGAAATATTTTGTGAGTTCCGTTAATAGTATATTTTTGGGTCTATGTCCTGTTTCAAGACCAAAAATAAATGCATTTTACCACAGGCGTTCGGCAACATAACACTTTTCCATATCAGCATTCAACTTTATTACAGAAAATAAATGTACCTGGTAATTAGAACTTGAAAACTTGAATCCGCAGTCGCCTTTCTAAAGAACGTATTGTTTTAAAGGTATTTCTTCTATTTAAGGGTTCTTGTTTTCAGTGTTTCTCAAGTAAATCTGCTTTGTCATTGCGAATCCTTATGTTAAATTTTAAAATATATTATATATATATCTGCTCTTTTCAGGGCTACCTATTGCAAACTTATCTATTCTACCTAATTAATTAAAACAAATATTAATTTTTTCTTTTGTATTTAACTGATGAAATTTATTTTGCTGTGCACAACTTTTCAAAAGGAAATTTCAGCAATAAAAGTTAGGCTGTGGGTATAACTTTTGATATGCAAATGAAATTTACTGATGTCAAAGGGTTTTTTGTTTCTATTAAACATTTGCTTTTATTTAATTAAATGCAAGTGAAGTGCACTTTGGCGCGATGGTAAACAAGTTTTCAAAAAGCAACCACCAGCATCCGCCTAAGCACGGTCAGCCCCACCACCCAACGAAAACAGAAACCACCGCAAAACTGGCAACTTTCATTACCTGCTCGCGACAGCAACCACTGGCCGTCGTTAAAGTGCAGCCACCACAGCCACAGCCACAGTCACCACCAGGCAGCAGTCGCAGCAGTCACAGCAGTTAGAGCAGTCGCAGCCACCCAACCACCCAACCAACCCCACCGTCCAACCCAACCCATAAACAAATATCCATTGCCAAATCCATAGCCACTGCCATTATTAAAGAGTCGAGTAGTCGCGGATTCTTTGGGCTCTCTCTTTCTCTCTTTCCGCCTTTCTCCCTCTATTTTTGGTCAGTTCTTTCATCTGATGCGCTTTGGGCTGCAGCGAAATGGGGAGTGTTTACTGTAGCATTCAGTTAAGCCGTAAGACTGAATCAAATGTTTTACATATTTTATTATACCCTGTAGACATTTTAAATGGTCAGAATGGGTTTCATCAAGTTTTTCTTAATGTTGCAACAGAATTGCATTGAGACATGGCCATTTTAGAATTTAAACCTGTATTTTGACATACATCAATTTACCATCTTATTACTCAGAAAGTATATATTTGTGTCTAATATTATGTATTTATATGACGAGAGATTTATTTCGAAGAATGAAATTTTCTACTTTCTAGGGCAAATTGTTTTCATCTAACTTCAACCTTATATTTGAAAAAAAAAACAACGAATGTCGAACTCTGTACCGTAATTCCAAACTTTCCCAATTGTTAAATATGTGTGGTTAGCTCTAATAAAACCTTTACTTTTTACGTGCAGCATTTAGTCGAGAAAAATGCTTTTAAGATAAAATTACGCGACTTGTTTCTACAGGTACAGACAGACAGATAATTCTGATATATATATATACATATATATATATATATATACTCTGTATCTTGTTCAAACTTCACCCTTGCAAAAAATATTATTAAGCACCACAATCTATTTGGTCTGTCCATAAGATTTATGGACAAATATTGGTATTCAGGTTTTCTGGGTTAGTAAGCATTCTGAAAACAGTGAGTTGAGTTGAGATGTAAGAGCGATCTGAAGTTGTTCAGAAGTTGAAGTCAAGTTCGGGTGTTTTGTTACAGGAAATCTGATAGTCGAGCTCTCGCGGCTCGCACATTCTTACTCGCTTTAATTTTCCTTTTTTTTTTGGTTTTTTGTAAACATACAAAATGTATAAGCAAACAACAACAATGGCTGCAAAAATTCAAAATTCAAGCACCACTCTAAAGCGCCCAGCGCTCGATAATTGAAATGGACAGCATCCGGCTGGGCTGCAGTCTCCGCGCCCGCCCCTGGGCAACGGGAATATTTAGGGTTAGTTAGAAGGGGGCTGGCGAGGGGTAGCTGCTGGGGTAGGGGTTGTAGAATGGAATGCGGGTCTACGTCCAGCCGTAGTTCACAACTTGGCTTAAAATGACGTCTGCCATGTAACTGGTTGTGTTTGAATTTCTTTGTTTTTTTTTTTTGTACTGTATGTATTCGCAACCTGGAGAAATGGGGTCTTTTACATAACCAGAAAAACACGGTTAGCACAGGAACAATTCTAACATCTGTCCTGACAGAGCGTGAGCTGGACTAGCAAGTCCACATCTGGAAAAGTGACATTCATACAGGTAGATAGATTTAGCTGTTCATGCTGATCAAGGATATATATATATATATATATTAAATATGCTTCCTTATGTCTGTTACAAACATTTGCTCATCTTTGATTCACGGTTCGCATTGAGTATTCAGGTTATTCAAACAAAACATCGACAATTGCACGTCGGTCGGCAAATCTATGCAACCCTATTTTGGGCTTCAGTGCTATGATTTTAGCCAAAAATGTTCTCATCATCATTATCGTGTTGAACATCATGAAGCTTAATTTCAATTTCTTTTAAGACATTTACGAAACTTTTGCTAAATTGCCAAGATGCCGATGCCGATGCCGATGCCAATGCCAAGTGGATGATGTACTAAACAAATAATTAAAAAAGTTTTTTTTCCTTCTTTATTGCTCTGTTTATTTTGCTGTTACGTTTGCTTTCTTGGACAATGGCTGCCTTGGCGTGATTGGACTTAAAAAAAAAAATAAATAAAAAATAACTATAAATAAAATAAATGTTTTTCTACTCGTCTTCTCTGATTTTATCTGTTTTATGCTGTATTCGCCTAGCTTAATTTTTAATAATTAAAAGAAACAGTTAGTTAAGATATTGATATGAATTTATGCACAAATTTTGTAGATGTTCAATTAATGTCACGATATTTGAATTTTTCATATTTCAAGCACAATTTTTTTAATCAAAAGTTTCATTCAATTTCCTGACTAACAATATTTTTCATACTTTAAGTGAAGTATGTTTTTTTTATTCTTTTTTTAATGTATTCCTTGGGAAACTGTCATAACACCTAGCATAACACGAAAATTAATTTGGAAGGGGAAAGGGTGGTTCGAATAAGATAATAATATAGAGCAAATAGTAAGAAAGTTTTTTTCACATAAAAGTCGTGTTCCAGAATTGATCGCATAGCAGAATTGAAAGGTTTCTTCTCCGTTAAATAGTTTTAGTTTTCTTAATATTTTATTGTATTTCTTAAATTTTGAAAGGGTGCTGAAATATCTTGTTAAGAACTCCCCGTTTGCCATTTACCGAGTACACTTTTTCAAAACTATTTAAAACTTATACAAAATCTTTTACCCAACAAAGCAGCCCTCAATTTATATTTCAAATACTGTGCGTGGCTGTGGGTGCCAAGCCAAAAATATCCTTCCCCGCACTCACACACATATACACACACGCACACAGACACATACACACATTAAGATAATTCATATAGATATTTTTGCTACCCGTGGCTCAATAAATGTTAATGTGCATTTGCGAGTAATGTTTGCTGATGACAGGTATACTCCATGAGAGATAGATATATATGTGTGTGTATACATATTTTACATACATAAATATGTATGTACTATCACGATTGCCGTTTTGTTATGCTGTATAATACGCACACATACACATCTACACATGTATATAAATGTGTATGTGTGTGTTTTGTGCCTTTTTCTATTGCAATTTATTACAACAAAAATAGAAGCAAAATTCGAAAAAAGCGCAAAAACATGGAAAACCATTTCATGTGCTAACGAAATAACAAAAGCCGGTTCCTTGTGTGAGTGTGTATGTTTATGTGTATGTTAGCTAACACTCACTCAAGCATACACATAAGCACACACACACACCCACACCCACACACACGGACACACCCTGCCGGCCGCCACGTCGACACAAACACATAAAATGCAATGAGGCGACTTTATTTTTTTGCTCTATGTTATTGTTCCTTGCCTGCTTCTTCTTCTGGGTTGCATACCCTGTAAATTAATGTTCACAAGATAAGCAAAACGAGGCTGTGCTCAAGTTCAGATTAACAAGTAACTTATTCCAGCTGATTGTAAAAATATTACATTATATATAAAACGCTTGAAGTTGATAATAAAATTGAATTTAATGGCAAGAGATCAAGTTTATAAACTTCGATTGACACCTTTCAAAATTCGAATAAACTCATAAATTTCACTGGAAACTGAACACTTCACGTAGTGAAACTAGAACCGGTTCGAAATTCCTGTGCTTGCGCATAATTTAAAAAGAAATAAAATTCTTAAAAACATCAAAAAGAGAATAAATCCAAATTTGAAAAATTGCAGGGTATCTTCCAGTGTGTCACACCTATTTAGAGCACTCTACCGTTTTTATGCTTTATGGTTGCTGTTGCTTTTTTGCTTTCTGCCACAAATTCAATTTCCGCACATTGTGCGAAGCTCCCCAAACGAAAAAGCCCCCTCCACTTACCCAGCCTCTCAATGCCCACTCACCCACAAAAAAAACTCTCTCTTACAGCCATGCGCAGTATCTTGCTCTCTATCTCTCTCTCTTTCTCTCTCTATTTGTATCTGTGTGTTTGTGTCCAGGATACTAGAACCAAATTTGTGTGCCGCGTAGATTGCGCAATCTATGAAAATCAAAACAACGCCCCACAAATACACACACAGAGACACAGATGGAGAGAACTTGAATGAACAGCAGCGCCGAAGAGAACTCTACAGATAGAGAGCGAGAGAGAGGCAGTTTGAGAAAGAAAGAGAGAGAGCAAAAAAGAGAGACACAGCGAAAGTTGAGCAGAGGGAGTGAGAGTTGAGGCAAGGACCCCGGAGACAAGTTGGCCACCGGCCGGCATTTCAACTGAGGGTTGGTGCTGGTGGCACGGGGTAGGGTGTAGGCGATAGTATGGGGGTGGGGTGGTGGTAGGGGGTGTCTGCCTCTCTATGCTGCACATAACATTGTGTCAGAGTTCAATATCCTGCATGGACACAGTGCCTGCAGGTGGCAGGCAGCATTTGAAGTCAGGTGTCAACACAGAGAATGCGCAGAATTGATGTAAATATGTTTATATACCAATATATGTAAGTGTGTGTGTGGGAGTGTGCATATCTGCATAAGTGATCAGCAGAGCGAAAGATAGAAAGAGAGAGAGAGAGAGATAAACAGAGAGAGAGAGAGAGAACAGAGGCCTGCTTAAAAGCTTAAAAGAGATTCGGTGAGCTGACTTAAGTCCAGCATTTAACTCTCGTTGTCCATTGCGCATCTTATCTAATTATCTGATATATAATTTATGCAATTGTGCACTTAAAAAAAATCTACACGAAAAGTATAAAGTTTTGCTTTTTATTAGAAATAATTTCTGAAAATAACACAAAACACATTTAACAATTATAAATGCTTGCCCTAAATTAACAATCTTATAAATTAGAAATATTTTCTTGAATTTTACGAACCATTGTAAAAACTTAAGTTGTTTCAAATTAAATTGTATAAATTTAGAAACTATATATGTGAAATCTTCATTTATTAATGTTTATATTAATAATGTATGCAACATTTTTTCTCAATTTACGATAGAAAAAATATACAGTTCCAATTTGGCTTGAGTGAAAGAGACTGAAATGTTCAGTTCAAAGGCTTTTTTTTTTTTTAAATATAAGAGAAAAGAATTAACACAAAGCTTAAAAGTGCTCAGTTAATAGTGAGTCAAACATAATTTAAGGTTCGATTCAGATTGAGCTTTGAATGCACAGTTGCGTAGATAGCTTAAAGTCTCAATTAAACCGCAACTTGAGCTGATTCTTGAGCTTTGCAAGCTGCTCTTGTCTTGCACTTAATTTAGCTCAAGGGGGAGCAGCTGGGTTTTAAAACATATCAAATAAACTGTTAGTCCGGGTGCTAGAACTAATTAGAAATTTGAATCCAATTATAATGGCCACGGAGGACATAAGGCTAGCTTCTGGCTTACCTTTTGTAACGTATCATTTAGCGCTGGACTCTTACAGATGCGGATACAACCCTTAATGTAACACTAGAGGGAGAGGAGGCAAGAGGCAGATGAAAAAGAGGGTTGTTCACCTACTCAGCCGGTACGGCACAGCAGGGACAGGCTTCACTGTACGTGTGCCACTAAACAGCTGATCGGCGCTGAGCTGCCTGACTACCTGATGTGAACATGTGGACGTCCTGTGCTGATATTGGGTTGGGTTGGGTGATGTGCATTTCCCAATTATATTCAATGTTTAACATTCCATTCTACGCCATTTCGGGTGCATTGAACTCGTATAGGAGCGACAGCGAGTGTGTGTCTAAGACAGAGGGAGACAGACAAAGAGGGAAATAGGGAATTTCGCGAAAAATGGGGCGCAAACTAATTTGATATCCATGGGAGTAGTGCTCACAGGCGTTGTGTATAAAACATAAAAAGGGTTTGCTACATCTCTAATTTTGTACTTCGTTGAGTTCACTCAAGCTTCCACTTTTTCAGACTAACCCCTTTAAAAAACAATCGTAACTACGCCACTGTTCCAGCTGAAATTTTATTACATTCCAGTTTTTCCGCATACCCTACTGCAAAATCTCAAAAAGTCGCTGTTTAACCAGAGATGTGACAGTTTTGAATTACCATCCAGACTGTGGTACACTCACAAAAAAGTCGCCTTTTGTTTTAGAAATTTGCCATACTTTCGGCGGAAAGGGTTCCCCATCGCATTCTTCAAAAAGTAAATTTATAAAATTATTGTTGTTGCGTCTTTCTAAAACCGAACATTTTTCGAGCAAATTCCCATTAATTTTTTTTTTCAGAGTGGATGTTTTCCTAAAATCTGATCTTCAATTTACTTTTTTTTGTACATGTGTTTGAACTAGTTTTTAATTTTAAGAAAATGGTTTTTTATTAATATTTATTATTTTAAAATTAATTAAAAACAAGTAAAGCTTTATTATTTTCAGCGCGGCTTTTGTTTCTAAGTGTAGAGCTGTAGCGGTGGTGTAATCTTTTTGTGTTGCTAAGTTGGTGGTGGATTGTGTTAGATTTCCCTCTATAGAGGATCTAACCCTATATCTCTCCCGAATCGATTCGTTTTGGTTGCGTATTTGAGCCAACAAGCAACGAGTTACATTCCAAACTAGCTTTGTGACATTCTTCTTTTTTCCCAAACTTTCCCTTCTATTGTTTTTTTGTTCGATGCTAAAACTTGAAAACATTTTGGCATTTTGACATACATCAAGTCGGAGAAATGCTTTTGGTAAATGAATGCACATGGCTAAATTTGTTGTATGACCAAAATAAAGGGGGTTGTTGACTCAAGGCATAGAGAGTGGTAGAGGCGATCATGAACCTGTTTTGTCTATTGTTTAATCGTGTAATATGGAAAATTGTCCAACTTAGGTACTTAAGCATCGATGGGATATATGTACCTGAGATAATATACAAAAAAGTCGCCGAAAATATTCAGCATCTGTATTTGATCTGGAATACTCTCAAGTATTCTCTTGACACTCACATACACACACACATATGTAGAGAAAGCAGGCAGAAGTAAGGAGTAATGGGCTGACAACCACCCGAAAGCACGGAAATTATAGGAATTGGGTCAAAAAATAAACGGAATTATCTTTAAGAGCCTATGGAAAAACAAGAAAACAACCTGATAAGAAAAAAAGAGAAATGCAGATGCTTGAAAAATGCAAACAGTTGCCACTCAAGCAGCAAAGAAGCAGCAACCACCCAACAAAAAACATCCCAACCAACGCCCAACACCTCCCCCCGGCGAATTTCTCTCATCTCACTTTTGTTCAACTTCAGTGTTGTCAAGCCAAAACGTTGAAATTTCATTATTTATACTAAGGAAGCTGTTTCCTTGTGTGTGTGTGTGTATGCAAGTGTGTATGTACGCTTGTGTGTGCAGCTCTGATTAATAGACTGTTTGCTGCAAGGTGCACCGCTCTCCGCTTTTCCCGGTGTAAAGCATTTACAAATCAAACACAACCGGCTCCCGGCAATATTGCGCTCTCTCTCTCCATCTTTCTCTAGTCATCTCTATCTAACTTTAACTCTTACTCTCTCTTGCCCTCTCTCTCTCATCGTCGCAGTCGTTAGTTGCGTATCCTTATTGAGGGTTGGGCGGGTGGTTTTGTTTTGTGTTTGTGGCTGTGTCTAAATTGTCCCATGTCTTTTGTCTCTGGTCCAGCTTTAATCTGGCCAACAATTTGGCTTTTGTTTTCTGCTTTTAAATATAACTAGGTATTATAAAATTAACTTATCTGAGTAATTGTTGGACAAAGCAATCTGCAGAGAGATAGAGAGGGAGATAGAATTGGTTAGCCTATTCCTAAAGACATACTTGAATCCCTGAGTAATTAAGTACAATGATCTATGATCTATCCGTTTCTCAAGTAGCCCAGTTTTTCTTCCTTTGGGTTAACTTTAATTATTTAAAACCTCTCTAAATTCAATACAACTACAAATATATCAAAGAAAATCCAGATGTATATTTGTTTATTGTATTTGGTACTCAATGAAAACCCGATATGCATCCATCTTACCTCTGTTATTTCCATTATTATTATGTAATTTTATAATATTTAACTTGCAAATCTTTTCTTTTATTTGATATAATATGCTAATAGAAATAACTTCAAAGTGTTAACGGCTGTAAAATAGTAATATTAAATAGTAAATTTCACTTACAACCTGCTACTCAAAAAATTGCAGCTTCTTCGAAGTAAGTCTTCGTTCAGTATCTATGATTAGCCGGAAAAGGATTTGTATCAATTTAAGTGAATCTCTCCAAGTTGATTGATATTAATATTGAAGGAGCACTGTTTACGTTCATACACTGAAAGTGGCACTTGGAGAGCTTAGTCTTGCTGCTTGCTGCTCGCTCCTTGCTCCCTTGATGAGCGGCAGATGGCGCTCTTAATCTGCTTTGCATATCAAAGTATATAGTATATATATATATCTATATATCGTTTATATATATTTTGTATATAGGTGTGTACACACTTGCATATCTTGCATATCACAAAAAAAAAAAAAAAAAAAAAAAGCCCCTTCCACATTGCCCAGCCGCCCACATGCGCTCACAATAAATTGAGAGTGGGAGAGAGAGAAAAAATGCGCATGCTTTTGTATCGCCAGCTCGCTCGCTCAAAAGGGTGTGTACCAGCTTGTCCTATGAGCCTGGGAGCGAGCGTGATAACGCCAAAAAAGGATATGAATGTGAAAAGCACGGGTGGTTGCTTGCAAGCAGCTAGCCACGCATGTACGCTCTCTTGCTTTCGTTCTTGGTCCTGCTCTCTCTCTGTGTGTTTGTGTTTGTGTTTGTATGTGTGTGGGGGGGTGGGGGTTAAAGGATACTACGTTTATGTGGATGGCGAGCTGTGGCCGGCGGCGCCTGGTTTTTCACTTCAGTCGTACGTGTTCGTTCGTTGCTTTCGTTCGGTTTTGATTCCATTCGGTTGTGTTTCTCATTCGAGAACATTCATTTATAATTTTTTGACTCCTCTGCACCAGTTTTTGTGTTTTGTATTTGTATTCAGTTACGAATTTGTTGTTGTGTTCTCGGTTTTTTAACAAACTAACTTAAAAATAAAACAACAACAAATACAACAACAACAACAACAACAGCTATAACTGTGCATAACTCTCTCTCTGACTCTGTGCAATAAAATACCAAAAGATATATAAATTTAAAGACGCTTTAATTATCGCTTCTATCGCAACTATCGTTTCGTTTATGACTCGTGTCGGGGCCACTAAAAAATTGCAATACGTTGAAAGCCAAGCTAATTGTTAAACAACAACAACAACAACACCAACAACAAACAACAATTGTGTTCAACAGTCCTAGTCAAATTTATATACATATATTTTTTTTCGCTTTTTGTTACACTGTGCAACAAATTAAAATAAATGTAAGCAACTGCAACAACAAGAACTGCAAAAACAACGCTTAACAACTACAACTAACACCTAAACAACAACAAATACGCTGTCGTCAGAGCGAGATAGCAGCTGCTTTTGCTTGCAACGACTAGAGTGGGAGTGCGAGCGAGAGCGGCCGCAAGATAGAAAAGAGTGCGAGCTTCACAATCAATACAATTGAAAACTTTTATTTTTGGCTGCTTCCCCTCTTCTTCTTTATCGTTTCTCCTTTTTTTGTGTTTTGTTTTGTTTTTGTCTTCGGCTGTATCTATTGCCAAACAAATATACAACAGTGCATGTTTTGTCTTGTGACTATTTTCCGCTTTTGTTCATGTGCCGTTTTTTTTCTTGTGGGAAAGTGCGAAAAGTGTGAAGGAAATTGGGACTGGGTGTAATTCCTCTCCGTTGTAAATTACATGAGAAAACTCACCATTTATGTACATATATGATCTATGATTGATTGGGAGATAGAAAGAGAAAGGGATATCGAGAGAGGGAGACAAATAGGGCGAGATGCAGATACTGAGATACATAAACAGTGATAGTTCATATCTCTGAGGAGCTGTCTAAGGCATAATACCTTTTTCTCACTGTTTCTCTATATCTCCATTCTTTATTCTATTTTTGAAAATCGCAGTTTTCCGTTTACGTTGAAAGCATTTTCTTTCACTTATTCTTCCTGTCTCTCTCTGTCCTTTTCTTACTCAAGCATTTTCAAAGTCTTGTGTATTTGTCTTTCTTTTATATCTCCTTCTTGCAGACTCCTAGTTCTTCCCCTCTCTTTCTCGATATGTCTCTGACTATAGATCTCTCGCTCTTTCACTCTCTTCCTTTCTATATCTATATCTTTCTCTCCCTGGCTTTCTTTCATTCTTCACTGGCATTTGGCTCTATCTATAATTGCATCTTGCCTGCTCTCCTCCTCCTTGGCTGCTGTCTCGCTCATGCTGCTGTCTTTTTGTATCCTTGGCCATCAATATTTAAGACATGTCCTGACCCACCTCACGGCACCGTGGGGCGACACACATTTTAAATGAGGTCACAGATATTGGCGCAAAGGTCTCAATTACACATTTTCTTTCCTGCATTCCTTCCTTCTTTCTTTATTTCCCTTTTTTATAACATGCACACACACACACAAACAACACACACATACTCACACACGTACTTGGCTAGGTCGCTGCCCGTTTGGGGGTTGCCAGCTCAATGGGGAGTTGCTGGTGGCGAAGTGGCTTTTGCTGTGATGCAGCTAGCATAAGTGCAACCTCATTTTCTCTTTCTATTTTTTTTCTCACTCTATCTATCTCCCTCCCTCTCACCCCTCTTTTTCTGTGTGTGTGTGTGTGTGTGTGTTCTTTGTTTCCTCTTGAGCTTTTTAACGCTACACTTCCTTTTGTTCTTTGGGGTCGTCTTGCTTTTGCGACTTTGACTCTTGTTATATTGTGTATACCCTTATCAAGGATATTTTAAGATTTTGTGATAAAATGTGTAGTGCATGAATCCAATCCCATAAAATATTCATATAATATATATGATTCCAACTGGCATAAAAATTATAAAATTTGTCTAGAGAAAATTTCTAAATATTAAAACATTTTCCATCAAATTTGCAAGACTAAGCCTAAGTCAACAAACCCAAAAACATGCTGTTAGTGATGTTAAATATTTTTATCTTTTAAAAACGCATTTCTAAAGAGTAGAAATGCAAACCATGAATTTTTAAATTCAAAAAGAAGTTTTGAAATTAACTGGCTCTGCTTTTATTTTAGAGTTCATCTGTTGTCGAATAGTTCAGTGGGAAGACACTCACTTAGGTTTCAATTCTCTTATAATCGTAAGAATATTCCGTTAATTAATCCATGGGGTTAATAAATTATCCAAAGAGCGATTTTTTTAATTACTAAAATTATGCTAATAATGCAAAGAATATAATCTTAGAGTGATATATTTATTTTTTTTCTGAGTGTGGCCATCTGTTTCATAACTAGCTATAAGAAGTGGGTTGGTTTTTGCGAAGAGTATTTAATATTCGGCGTGCAGTGGTCGCTTATCTTTCTTGTGTTCCTTATGGGTTTGACTTTGGCTTTTTAAGTGCTCTTCGTGCGAGTGTTTTTATTTATTTTTTGTTATTGTTTATCTGTTTATGACATGCGAATTGTTGTTGCTGGGGCCATGTTTTTGCTGTTGAAGTTCGTTGATGTGCCTCTTCACACTGCGTTGCCGTCGAGTTCATTGAACGCTGGCCGCAACAGCTGTTGAATAGCAACCGCAGTAACAACAACGGTCTCAACAAAAACTAGAAAAGCCAAAAACCCATATACAAAAATAAAAACACTGGCCACAAAGCGACGGGTTCATTGACCTATCGAATATAAGAGCCCAACAACCGTCAAAAATCTAACATCAAATACTTAGGGAACAAACAGGCAATGTGTCCAGTGTGTCCTGGATGCGACGTGCCGCTTCGTTTGTTTTTCCCGTCAAGTTTTTACCCTATTTTCATTTTCAATTTCTAGCCAAAAGGGAGTCACATTTTCCCTACCCCGAGCTCTCACTTGCCCTCTCTCTCGCTCTCTCTGTCTCTCTTTGTCTATGTCTATTTTTCAACCCCTCAAAACGATTCCTATTGGATCAATGTGCAGGCAGGCTATATATTCCAATTGGAGTTGTGTTGCACAGAATTATAATAATTCGTGAGAATTATAAAAATACTTCCCCCTCGTATTTTTATAATTATCACGATTTCTCAATATTCGCTTAGTTTATTCTTGGCAAGATATTTATTTTAAGAAAATAATAACAAATTAAGTGAAATTGCGCTTAGTCTTTATAATATAATTGTAGACCTATCTTACACTATTAAAAAAATCTGTAATCTCTAGGTGAAAAATAATCTGCAAAAAATTAAAAATAATATGGTTGCTCTATTTGAGAAAGTTCGACTAAAGTTCCTCCTGAACCTTGTTAAATATATTGCATAACGTAATAACTGCATTTATCCGCTGCTTATCGTCATCATGATTATATACATATATATATATATATTTTAGTCAGTTACACGCTGAGGATACAACAAATGTTAAATGTTTTCAGTACTTACTCATTGTGGTGTAGAATTGCTGAGTACGCATTTAATACTGACAAACAAACGCATATCACAGTAATTTAATTCAATTTCATATTGTTAATCCAAGTTTTTTGCTGACAAGAAAAAAAGTAGGAAAGAATCTTGGTAAACAGATTTGGGGCTTTAGGTGGAGGTGGAGGTTGAGGGAGTTGGCGTTGCTATTAAAAAAAATGATGATGCCGAAAAAATGGCAAAAATCTACATAGACAAGCATATTTTTGTGGTGGGTTTTGTACCGCTTCTCGCCTCGCTTATCAGTAGGGTGTTATGTTGGCAAACTTATTTTTTATTTAGCTATCTTGAAACTAATATGATTTTTGTTTACGATTAACTATTTGCAGATTGAGTAAAAACGAGCGAGAAATCGAACAGCTATTTATCATTTATCGGACACGAGAAACAAACAAGAAGAGCAACTGAGAGAAAGAAGAGAAAGAGAAGACCACAAATCGATGAGAAAGATTTTGAAACTGCAACAGAAGAAGCAAAACGTTAAACCAAACACCACCAAACAAAACCAACAACAACTATTAACATAATAAAAAGAAGAACAACAACAAATATAACGAATAATCATATTTAAGCGTATATACAACATTATAATAAATACATATACCATATATTATATATGTATGTATATTTCGAATAAACACACAACTAAGTTCCAACAACAACAAAACAAAGCAAAACAAAAAAACAAACAACAAACGCAAATTTAGTAAAAATAATAATAATTATATAAAAAAAAAAAATCATTTCTATCTTTTTGCATTTTTGCAATTTTATATATAAAAAAATAATAAAAGAGAGAAAAAAAAAACACAAAACAAAAAAAACCAACAAAAGAGAGAGACTCGAAACAAAACCAGAATTACCAAAACCATTAGCAAAATTTACTCTTTTATCTAAAAATAACTAAAACAAAAATAAATTCAAACTTAAATAAAATTTTAAACTTTAAACGAAGCCAAAGAACGGTTTAAGAGGCAGAGAAAAAAACAAACAAAAGAAACATAACATAAATAAAGGACTATTTTTTTTGCGATCGTAGTTGATCTAAAAACCCACAAAAACGAAAGAAAAATAAAAAATAACACGCCATAAGTCTAAAGCAGAAATTCGATAAAAAGAAAATCCTTGCGACAAACAACTTCACGGGACTTGTGCAAAGCGCAGTCAAAGAACTTTATAAATAACAAAATAAAATAAAACAATTTAAAATTCAAAGAAATAAGCACATATATTGTAAGCGTAACCAAGAAAGCAGTGAGATTAAATACTAAGCGCAAACGAACAACAACTACCGGGTGCAACTAAAGGCAGTAACAGTACCAGCAAAAGTAACAGTAACAGTACCGGTAGCAGTAACAGCAACAGTACCGGCTACATTTGCCGTAACCGTACCAGTAATAGTAACAGTTGCAAGTACTATTGCAACACCAACATCACCATTAGCACCATTAACGGCAATAGCAACAAGGACGAGAACATGACCAACGCAATGGACATTGTTAAGAACGGTAGCGCCAATGGCTCCGTGGATGGCAGCAATGATGAGTCGCGCACCAATTTGATAGTCAACTATCTGCCACAAACCATGACGCAAGAGGAGATGCGTTCGCTCTTCTCTAGCATTGGTGAGTTGGAGAGTTGCAAACTGGTGCGAGATAAAGTCTCAGGTAATTTGGGTAAATATTAACCAACCTTCTAATATGCTTTCTATATATATATATATATATATGTGTGTTTATAAATATTTTTTTATCGCATCATTCTCAAGTTGGTGATTAGATGAATTATTGGTAGTCTTATCTCATACATCTATTTTAGTAATCATGTTTTTAGCATGTCGTACAACATTTACTCAACAACTGATATAATTATCGTATTATTATCTATTAATATTATAATATATTGCTTTCGTTTCCTGTGAATGTTCCATTAAAGTTTATTAATCGAACCCCTTTTTTTCTTGCTTTTGTTTTTTGTTACTGTACTGATAATATTGGTTCTTGTAATTGGCTTTTAAGAAAATATTGTTTTTCGTTACCGCTTTCGAAATTAAGTCAAATTCAATTTTCCAAATGATTTAGCTAGTTTTGAATTGGTTCGCAGCTTGCAGATTTTCGTAATGAAAGTGATTGTTTGAATTATTATTTATTAGCATGCATAAGCTGAACAGACGAATTAATGCCATTTATTCACATATCAAGAACTACAATTACTTTTTACAGTCTTGCCAGCATCATTGACCGCACTCAATCCGGCTCTGCAACAGGGTAGGTTATCAAAAGAATTGAAAAAACCATCAAATAAAATATATAAAATAATTATTTAATATGTTCTTTTTTGGATGTAGGCCAGAGTTTGGGCTATGGATTTGTTAATTATGTGCGCGCCGAGGACGCTGAGAAGGCTGTGAACACCCTGAACGGTTTGCGTTTGCAGAATAAGGTTATTAAAGTATCATACGCCCGTCCAAGTTCAGAATCTATAAAGGGTGCTAATTTATATGTATCGGGTCTTCCGAAAAATCTATCACAACCAGACTTGGAGGGGATGTTTGCATCGTTTGGCAAAATAATTACATCTCGTATACTCTGTGATAATATTTCTGGTACGCAACTATAACGATAACGATTACAATTACGATAACTATCACGTTAACGTAATTCCCATTTATCGTTTTGTCTAATCGATGTGTATGTTTGTCATAGGTCTATCGAAGGGTGTCGGTTTTATCCGTTTCGATCAACGCAACGAAGCCGAACGCGCCATACAGGAGCTGAACGGTAAAACTCCCAAAGGCTATACCGAACCGATAACCGTCAAGTTCGCCAACAATCCAAGCAATAGCGCCAAGGCTCAAATAACTCCACCACTTACCGCCTATTTGACGCCACAGGCGGCAGCGGCAACACGTCGATTGGCCGGTGCCCTACCTTCAGCCGGACGTATCAGGTGCGTAATATCCATTTATAAATAATAAAAAAAAGAGCTCACTCACGGAGTGACGGAGTAACGGAACATACTCTATATATACATATATAGATTTATATACAATTATATAGAATATATATATATTTACTTGGTCTAGTCAATACACAAGTCCGAGTGTACATTTGCTGCTCCCCTTTGGGTGTCCGGTCTACGTTCCAGTTCTTAAGTTTAGAAAAAGGAAAGAAGTTGAATAATATCAAGAATAACCAATACTAGACATTAATTTGTTTTATTTATATTTCTATATACATGTATATATTTGTTATGATTTCGATTATTATGGGTTTGAACATAACGTTTACATAACTTTTTTTCTATTTTCCTACCTCTTATGTGGCATATTTCGGTTATCTTTTTTCTTTGACAAAAAAAAAATAATAAAATAAAATAAAAAAAATAAAAAAAAGACAAATTTCTCATCATAATTTTAGCATTGGAAAATTTCCCATGTTAGCGATTAACAAGGGTTTGCAAAGGTGAATTTTTCGACTTATTCATTTTTCACATACACAGCAAACACACTAACACACATACATATGTATTTATTGCTGTTTTTCTTTGTTTATTTGCGAAAAAAATAACAGGATGTCAAACCGAAACGAATTTATGCTCCAATTTCATCTTCAAATAAGTCTACCTGAAAAAATTTCATAACCCTAACACGAATATGATAAAAGGTATTCGCTGGAGCTGGCGTCGTCGGTATAAATCTATATCTATGTATTTATGAAACCCAAATAATGGGATCACCCTAATACGTTGCGTTTTTTTTTTTTTGGCACTAATAATATAACTTCCGAATTTCAATCGATTTACTTTGGTTAACGGGATCAGTTTCGTTTCCGGTTTGACATCCTGAACAAAAAAAATCATCTCAAAAATAAACAGTTTTGATACTAAATGTTTAGCTAAATGTTTGTGTGTAATTGTTCTTCATAAATACCCAATATTTAAAAAAAAAGAAAGATATAATTTCAAGTATTTAATATATATTTTCCCAGTATTTGTTATGTTTTCCTATAATGGCATTTTGTGTTTCATTCGTTCAATTTGACTTTCGTACGTCGCATGAGTTCTGATTTGGTTCCTTAACAAGCGAAACAATATAATTTTAGTCGATTTCGATTAAATATTAAAAAAAAAATATCACTGTGTAACATATGTTCGTTGACAAATAAACGATATTCCAAGTTTGCTTTGATTTTATAAATATACATATACATATATTTACATATATTTTTCATTTTGGTTTTTGAACGAACCGAGCGACAATTACATGATAGTGCTTTTAACTGAACAATTGGGCAAATAGGAAATTAAATCAAAATTTTTGCAGCACAGTGTAATAGTGGCCAACAAAAAAAAAGTACTATGAAAGCATGTATAAATAACTTATAAATCAGAATAAAAAAGAATACATAACTTTGGCTGGCCAATGTTGAAATACTCTTGCAAATGGTAGAGTTGAAAAAAAAAATACACTATGCATATATAGTTGTCTGATGCTAAACAAGAATAACGAACTATGCTTAATATTAATGTGGCAAGTTATTAGATTATTGAAACCTTGATGGATATCTAAGATCGACAAAATAAAAGATAGTTTGAACTGCTTATGATTACGTGGACTCATATTCCAATTATATATAGAAAACGACCTGTGTACAGACGGGCATGGGTTTAAAAATGTACACCAATGCAAGGGTATACAAAAGAAGAAAAAAAAGAAAAAGAAAACCAAATAAATCAATAACATATTACCCAGCATAGCGTTAAATGGTTCCCTAAGTGTTTTACTCAAGGAGGGATTTGACACAATTTTGTTACAATATACTAACTATATATGTACCATAAACTGAATACAAGCTCAAGTACTTAATCTCTATCTCTATCTATCTCTCTCATGATACCTACACTAGTAGATACCAAATAAATATGTGTGCACTAATTCAATTTCATTCTCTACCCCAACCAATAACAAAACAAAAAAATTTATATATATATATAAAAAAAAAAACAAAAAAAAAACAAATAAATGACAAACTGTTAACAATTGATAAATCAGATACTCACCGCTGGCTGGTGATCTTTTGGCCAATTCGATATTGCCGGGCAATGCGATGACTGGATCCGGTTGGTGTATATTCGTCTATAATCTGGCACCCGAGACTGAGGAGAATGTACTATGGCAGCTATTCGGGCCATTTGGGGCAGTGCAATCGGTCAAGGTCATTAGGGATCTGCAGACCAGCAAATGCAAGGGATTCGGATTCGTCACAATGACCAACTACGATGAGGCTGTCGTCGCCATACAATCACTCAACGGATATACCCTCGGCAATCGTGTGTTGCAAGTTAGCTTTAAGACTAACAAAACCAAAACCACTTAAAAAACTAACACTAAATGTCTAATCTATTCGAGTTTTGTACTGAGAACAACAAACTGAATGTATATTTTGATTTGGCCAACTGTAAAATCTCTCTCTATCAAAATCGAGAAAACCTTTTAAGGATATATATATATATATATATATATATCAGATATATCAGATTGATCAAACCAAAAACAACTAGTATGGCATTTGACAGCGAGTTGTAGTCATAATTGAGAATACACAAATATACTGTATATAGTAAGAGTATATGGTATATAGGTGTGCTAACCAATATATTGATTTGTATGCTAAGCGAGGTTATGGATCATTAATGAAATCTTAGCGAAATTTTTATATTTTTTCATATTTTCTTTTGTGGAAAATTACATAATTTACCATTTTTTTTTTTTTTTTTTTAAACAACACACACGCACACACAAAAAGTACTACGAAATACTAAAAAAAAAAAACACACACACACAAAGCTTAAAAGAGGCAACCAACACTAACAACAAATGTCTATACATCAAATACCAAATAAAAGAAAAAGATGAAAAATTACTTAAAAGCCATACTTAATAAAAATTACTTAAAATAATTGATTTTTTTTAAATTAAATTAAATTAAACTAAATTGAATATTAATATTACGTAACTAAATTATTTAATGTTTATTCATTTAACTAAGCAACAAAACCAAAAAAAATCATAAAAATTACACTCATACAAAGTAAATGCTAATTTTAAACAATTTATTCAAAATAGTATGCCATAAAGCCAATATGTGCTGCTATATATAATTGTATTGCTATATTGTATTTGCATTGTGTTCGTTATTCAAAAACTTAATTCACTTAATTAACTTAATTAATCAATTAATTACATCATATGAATTGCATTCACTTAATCTAATGTTATAATATGTATTTACCAAAGCTTCTCTTCGATTCAATTAAATTCGATTCGATTCGCATTGAGTTGAGCAATATTCCCCCCTAAAATAAAATAAATAAATAAATTCGGTCTGTTTTAGAAACGCTACAATAGAAGATAAACATAAACATACATGCAGCATACATAAATACATCCATGCATACATCATGACATATTTGTAACCATTATTATTATTATAAATATTTAATCGTTTTAGTCCTTTTTTGTCGTCGTCTAACTTAAAATGGAAAAACGAAAACTAAAAAAAAAATACCAAAATAAAACCAAAACAAATATCAAAGTATATTCAATATTGTATGTGCAAAGAAACAATGAAAACTTATTATATTATATTCTATTCTATTATATTACATTATATATTATTATGCCTACTTATTATTCCATTTTTACAACTTATAACTTATAAATAAAACCCAAAAAAAAAAACAAAAAAAAACGCTAAACATCAACCAAATACCTAAAAAAAAGAACAACTCAAATACAAATAGACATATATACAAACATATATGTATATATAAATTTAATGTGTGACCTATTAAAAAACCATGCAAAAAGAAAAAACCAAAAACCCAACAAAAAACCATATTTTGTTTTCCTTTCTGCAAACCACAATCAGAACCACTGACAACAAACAAAGCAGAACAAACAGCTGACCACAGTCGATTGATTGTTTAATCAACTGATTGATTGGTTGAACCAGATGTTGATTGGGTTGCTAAGATGCATTGCAAACTGACAACGTATAATGGCAAATTGTTATCGCCAGTTTTCTGTTGTGCACTACTTGTATAATTTATGATTGATTTTTGTATTTGGTTTTCTTTATTTTCTCTATGAAAGTTTTGAGCTGCTACAAATGGGTAACTGAAATGTGGCAACATGGAATGCAGTTTGAAATTTGCTTGTCCTGGTCACACACCCGCAAACAAAATATATAAATATATAAATTACTTAAAATACAAACAACAACAGCACTCGCATTTTTGAACAAATACTGAATAATTGAAACTCGCTCAGTTTCAATCTGATCTACAAAGTAAATGCATAAGTTTTTTTAAATGGTTTGCCGGATGCAAGAAAACTAACTCTAACAAGATAGGTAAAAATACGTCTTTATATATATATATATATATATATAACTACAAGAAATAAGAAATTGAGCCTACTAAATACATGCATGGATGCCTTCTCCCATTTATTCTTTTTCCCCCAATATATTTAGTAGCGCTTCAGCAGCAATCAATGTGTGTGTGTCAGTAGAAATTAGCAATTGATAAAAACAAAACAAAACAAATACTAAAAAAAAAAAATAACATTTTTAAAACGAGACTCTTTTTTTCGATTTTGTGCTTAAGCCAAAGCCACATCTACATGGCAAGCGGGCACTCTGAAAAAAAAAACACTTAAGATAGTTATTGAAAAACTCCAAGAAGAACGCTAGTATAAAACTCTTGTGGGCGTTGCATGGGCAAATTGAAAACACCAAATTTTAAAAACTATATATATATATATATATATATATATATACAATAAAAAAAGTATATATACATAAACGATGTAACATTTTTTAAACAAAGATTTATAGTAAAATTTATTAATATATTGAATACGAAGTATATATACATGCATACATTATATATATTTATATGTGTGTGTGTGTGTATATATACATGTCAAACTATGTAAATGCATGAGGCAAATAACACAAAGAAAAATGTGAAATTCATTTAAAAAATATCAAAGATGGGACAAACATTAAAAGTCCGAGATTCAATAATATAAAGAATATAAAAATGTTCGCCAAATGTGCCCGTTAAAGATTGAGTATCTTTGGATCCCAAAAGACAACCAGTAGGCAAGTCATGGGCAGCATATACATACATGCATATATACATAGAGACATCTATATGTTATTAATGTAAGCTCGATGTTCGATATACGATATTCGATATTCAATAGAAAAAAACTAATACCTTATATGTATACATATGTGTGTGGACAGCTACGAATTGAATTTAGACAGCATAAACACACAAATACGAACACGATTCGACTCGATTTTCGTTCGTTGACTTGTTTGTTTTGCCAGTGGACTCAAATAATTTAGCCTAGCCTATAAAAATGAAAGTAAAGCAAAACCATAAAAGGAAAATACAAAATACAAATACTCAATATGCATAAACTAATAAGTGTACGAGTGTATAAAGTAAAACACTACAATGAACCTAATGGATTTAATTACATAATTACAATTACAATTACTTAAATAAAGTATAATAATTTTGATCACATTAGCCAGGTGCGGATTGGATCCCATGCTTCGGGCACGTTGCTGGGTCCTCCCTCGTTATTCAAGAAAGCAATATTAAAATGTGACTCGAGTTGACTGTGGCCAATAAAAAAGTAGCCAAATTGGTTTCATCGCTGTTACCACAAAATCTTTAGACGCTTCAGAATCTTCATTTCTTTTGAATTTTCTCTTCTTTTGTTATGTTCCTGTTTTTTAAGTGATCTCAAGTCGAAATCGAAGTAGTATAAACTACAACTTTTTTTAAACACAATTCAGAAAATATTCTTAAATTGTTTGCCTCACTTATCTTTCACAAGATTTCAAAGAATTTCAGCTAAAATTTAGAAAAATGGAAGTTACATACAAAAAATATGATATTAAAAAAGAGCAAAAACTTTGTTTTAGTTCTTGGTTTTTTCAATTTTTGTTCTCTAAAAATTAAATGGTCTAGAGGTGTACAGCTGTATAAATATGAATCTCAGCGACTCGGTCACAGAATTCACAGTATGCACACATAAGTGCATACTCTACAATTACCTAAATATAGCTAAACAATATAAGTACATTTTAAAAGGATTGTGCAGATGATGAAGAAGAAGCAGGAGAACAAAAAGAAGAAGAAACTGAGAGAGCAGGGAAAGATGGAGGCGTTGAGGAGAAATGGTACTTAGAAATAGACAAAGAACACTCCACCCACGCAAACAAATATACACTGAAACAAACACAAATGAATGGATAACTAAAAGAAGGCACAAGAAGAGTTAAGAAAAGGCAACCAAACACAAAGCAAATACTGAACCCAACTGAACGAATAACAATGAAAATGATTAACTAAGCATGAAATGCATTTATAATTATTTCAAACATATATATATTCTGCTTTTAGTGTATATATGTATATGTATATATATCAATATATATATATATAGATGAATATATATATATATATATTGGGCTGTATACATACATAGGTACTTATATAAAAATATATGTATATGTTTTTACTCAGTTGGTCGGACAAGCAGCTTGGAAAACAAAACAACACAGAAACAGCAAATTTCAAACAATTTTATATTATACAACACTGTACACAGAAAACACACACACACACACACAACCCGCAAAACACACATTAGTTGTCAAGTATTTAAAGAGCACCCGAAGCAACAGAGCTTCGCAAAAAATTAAATTAAGCAAACAAAACATACACTTCACCATGATAGATCGATAGCGATACGATAATGATATCATTCGATAACTCAATTTAGCTGATAAGCATTTAGACAAATACCAAAAAATAATAGAATATTAAAAAAAAAAAACAATTGGAAGCAGAAGCCAAAACGATGCCAAGGCGAAATAGGCGCTTAAACACGGTTCAGATTTAAGCTATGCTTTAATTTAATTGCAGTTGCTAACCCGTAGCAGTGAGCAGAAGACATTTAAATTTTAATCAATGTTCTTAATCAGTCATTGCCCAAAAAAAGATGAAATCGGAAAATATCAACTAGTTTGCAGCAGGTGCAGGAGCTCAATAAAAAAAAGAGAACAGCCACATGCAAATGAAAGACAAAATAAAATAAATATAAACAACAAAAAAAAATATATATATATAAAACCAAAAACGTAAAATTAGCCGCTTTTGTCAACAAAACGCGCCCAAAACATAAAAACCAAAAAATCAGTAAGAAAAATAAAATCAATATGAATATAAAGATGGTACATTTTAGCTATAAGTAATTGCTATTAGGTAAAAATGAGAATACAAAGACACTCCAATCGATTACTCTCTATATTTGATTATGTACGCCTACTTATTATTATCTACGAAGATATATGTATATTACTTTGTATGCACTCACAATTTGTACTTATATACTTGCATTGCATTGTATTAACTTAGTTTATTCACATTTTAACCAAACTAACACAAAACTTAAAAAAAAAACAACCTAAAACTAATAACTTTTCACATATTATTATACATTATATTACATTATATTACATTATATTACATTATATTACATTATATTATATTATATTATATTGTATTGTATTATTCTTAGAGCATTGAACATTTTCTGATTCATATACTAATTACTTACTCGTATTGGAGTGGTTCGAGCATTTGTTTCTGCTTTTTATACCCATGGCATAAAAAAGAGAAAGAATTAAATCCTTTACGAAATAGCAGCTAAAGTTAACATAAGAACGAGATTTTAAGTATCCAAAGTACTATAATCAACTCTACTGTTCACATACCGTATCTATATCTAAACGCATATTTGTATATACATACATCTAGATCCATGTGATCTATTTGAAAAAGATAGCAAGTTGTTTAACATAGATCAAATTTGGGTAAACTTACTACCAAGGACAGATGCATCGCAAAGTAAGCGGAGAAATGGAGCGAAATAGAAATACTCTACAAAATGTACACATTTAGATGCATATATGATTATTATAAATGAAAACTATTACAAGAATTTAGCTATACTCGTACATACTTATTATTGAAATATAGATGTATGCATTATTATTAATTGTAATTGTAATTATAATAATAATTATAATTGTAATTATAATTATTATTGTATTTGTATTTTATTGTATTTACCATGTATTAGTTTTTGTTCTACACTCTTTTGCTCTTTCATAAATAAAACAAAAAAACCAACAAAAAAAATTTTAAAAATAAGAAAAATAAAAAATATAAAGCCGGCAAGCAATGGTAAAAAAATAACAACAAATAACAAATACACTAAAATAAAACACAAATAACAACGTGAAATAAAATGATATGAAAATATAAACAAAGTTTTCTTTGATTTTAAAATGGGTACTTGTTTTTTTAGATGTTCACGTTACAAAATTAATACTATTTAAAGCTGCTAAAATTACCATGGATTGGACTCCATATATATATATATATATAAAATGGGGGCTCTGCACTGCGACCTATTAGATATATTGTGCCCCCTTCTAAGCTTATAGCTCCTCCCTCAACTCCAGCTCCTGCACGAATGCCAGAATTTTTGTTGGGTTAATGCATCCTATGTCATTGATACTCATAACATGCATCCCTAGGATGGATGGGTCTAAGGTGTTGTAAGTTTTTAGTAGCTAATACTAATAATACAAAATTAAAAGCTGCAAATTATTCTATACTGAGCTGAAAGTCTCTTTTACTCACTTTCTATTTTTCTCTTTTGTTCTTTTTTTTCGCTTTTGCACTGGACTTCCATTTCATTTTTCTCTCTTTCCATCTCTCGCTCTCTCTCTCTCTCTCTCTCTCTTTCTCTCTCTGAGCCTTTCTGGTTGTCTTAATTAAAAAACAAAAAAAAAATCCAGTTTTGCAGATAGAATGATTTATTTCAATTAAATGTTTATACAATTCTTTCATTATTTGTTTTAATATTTAGGTATTATCTTTTATATACACATGTAAGTACAATTAATATATAGATTCACATTCAAGCTGCGCATTTCGGGGGAAATGGAACATGGCACGTATACAGATCATGTTTGATAATACAAAGATATATATTCATATTGTGTATACCAATAAGAAGCTAACATGTATATAATAATATGTATTCATATATTTATATATCTTAAATATATATATATATATCCTATATATAAGCAGTTTATGTTTATACAAACCATTCTACTTAGGTACATGAAACAGGAGGCGAATTATTGATAAAAAAAAAGTACATATATATATATTTAAGATATATAAATATATTTATATATCGAATACAACTACTTTTGACACAGATAATGGACACAATCTTTGGTTTTTCTGCAGTAATGATATGAATTCCAATACATTATATAATATCATCTTAAATATGCTCTGAAGTGTTGCAATTAGAGTGCATTTTGTTTAAAAATAACTTTCAAATAGTGAATTTTCATCTTTGATGAACGATTTGGCTTAGTTCGAAATTGTGTATGAGTTTTCGACTGTTTTGGGATAGATTAATTAATACTGTTCTTAAATACATTCTGAAAGCTTGTCGAAGCATTTCTTAGGCCAGTAACTTTATTACTTGGAGTAAGAGATTAATTTTTAAGTTGAACATTTTGCACTTAATTCAAAGCACAAGACTTTTAATGAAGCTTACATTTTATTCGGAGCATTTTAGTTTTTAGCCTGGAAAGCGTAACTAGGCCATTTCAACAGTCCGGAACGTAATAACTCTGGGCTTAAACGCCAAGCTCGCGACTGGGCGTCGTTGTGGCCATTTGTCCAGTATTACTCCTGGCCGGGGGGGCTGAGACGAGACTGGGCAACCAGTTGTTGAACAAGGTGCGTATGGCAACGATGACATCCTGATTGACGAAGCAGAACACAAAGGAGACCACAAAGCCCTGCAGGCTAACAAGGACCACAGACAGCAGTTGATAGAAGACATCCAACTTGGTGCCAGCCTCGGGTCTATAGGGTAAAAGGAAGTGTTGCAAGCCGAAGAGAGGCACCAAAATGATTGTGGCACGCGCAGCCTTGCGTATGGCCAGCGGTGCAGGATTAGCCGATTGTGGATGCAACTTGCGCACAATCACACGCAGCACATTGATAAGGAAGACTGTAAAAGATAATGTGCAAAATTAGTAGTACACTGAGAAAAAAAGTGTAAGTGTGAGCTAGTCGAGCGGGTCCAGTAGACCAGTAATTTCCATTTTCAATATGAAATAATATGTTTTTGTTCAGAAAATCCAACCAAAATTTTCAATTCTGATCAAAAATATGTCTGGGCATCATTTTTGAAAAGCTAATATTTCTATCGATATATCGAATTGTATCGATATTTTATAAAACAAGTAAAACGGCTAGAGTCGAGTGCGCTCGACAACTATATATTATCAACCCAAAGCTTGCAACCAAATGTGAGCAGGTTTGCAAGTCGATTACTTTCTATAAAAAAAACAAATATGCCACGGGTATACGAGAACCAATTTTCCAAATTTGAAGGCTCTATCTCTTAGAGTTTCTCAGTTCATACAAACGGATGGACGGACAGAGAGATCCTGATCCTTGATCTTAATGAATAATATGGATTATGGGGTCCGAGATGCTTACTTTGCCTGTTAAATACACAACATACCCACAGAACCAATACATTAGGTTATAATTAAATATATATTTATGATTCTTGGTCACAAAGAAGACTACATTTATACAGACGAACAGAAGGAAACGGTGAAACCAATGATACTCAAGGATATATGGGATCGAAGACGTCTTCATCGACCGACTTCAAGATAAAGTCACACAAATATCGACATAGTTTAATGCTTTAAGAACTAATTTTTAATTTAATATTAGTAACGGCTGAATAATGGATTCAGTACTTATGATTTCATATTCTAATTTATATAGTTTTTCATTATCCATTATGTTGATTTTTCTTACTTACTGAAACTGGCCAGCAGCGAGAGTGTTATGGGCACTGAGAAGATCCACAAATAGAAACTTTCACTGATCCAGCAGCTGTTAATGGTATTTTTTTTTTACAAATTGAGAGTCATTATAAGCGGCAATAATCGTGTTAAATATACAATTTGTATTATCTATAATGTAATTTCACACAATTGAAGTAAATCTAAGCGAATGAAAATGGTGCGCTATATAATTTGGTATTTATCAAATGTATAAGCTTGATTAGTTAATGGTTTTTATCATACACACACTTATATAGTAAGTACTCACTGCTTATTGTCGTTGGCGCTGAAAAATCTGGCCAAGCCATAGGGTATTACAAAGAGCAACGGGGACAGCCAGCAGAAGAGCTTGAACCAGCGCAGTACAACCGTATCCTTGACAAAGACCTGCAAGTTAGAAGCATAATTCCAAATTAAAGCTATCTCCGGATGGCCGAGACTTGAATACTTTGATTAGTCAAATTTGTGCCCATGTTTGACCATATAACAATCGTATGTTGATAGGTGGATAGGTGATATCGTCGATCCATTTTATTTGGGGAATTAGGTATTCATAAATACCTGCATCGATTCAAGTTTCACATTACCTGATACGTTTACCTCGACTAAACCTGTCGTAAAATCAATCAACATCAAACTCAAGGACATAAATAATTGAGTTGCTTTACATTTAGCTGTTGGCATCTGGCAGGTGGAATTTCAATTTTGTAAAGTCTTCAAAACTGACAGTTGCAACACAGTCGGAGTAAAACTGTTTGCGAGAGATGCTTTCACATAAATTGTGCTACCTGCTGCAAGTCTCATCAGAAATTCACAGCAGTTGTTCTTAAAGTGAAATTGCAAATGTGTGCAGCGATTTACATGTGATAAAGAGAGACAGATAGATGAAGAAAGAGAGAGCGAGAAACATACCACAACCAAGACCAAGTGCAGATGCAAACCCTCGCAGAACATCCAAAAGTAATTGACCAGCATAAAGTAATTCACCAGCAAGTGGAGGCCAATGCACCAGGGCTGCAAAAAGATGTAAAATCGATAGCAAAGAAGTTAATGAATTATGAATTAAATTAAGTTCAAATATTGTATAGATTCGAAATTTACCAACTAAATAAAAATGGATTTATGGATTGGTAATTGAACAATTTAAAGCTCACTTGACCCAAAAAAATTCATTAAAACATGGATGTTTGGGCTGTGATCATCTGCCTGGAATACACTTGAAATAAAAATAAACTAACAAATTTGTTTGGTCCTGTGATTGTGATTAATGTGAGGTTTTCCAAAATTTCTGTTATTTTGTTTTGTTTATGTGGACTACTTACTGGATTTTCGGCGATTAGTTCGGGATGTTCGACGACCAGACGATACCAGAGTATCCAGGTGAGGCAAGTGCAGGCCAGCGAGGCGAACAGATTCAAGTGTATCCGGATGCGATTGCAGCGCAGCGATCTGTAGGATAGAGCATCACCGTCAGCATCAGCATCATACGTAAGCATTGCTAATTGCCGTACGTACTTAAAGCCAACAAATATTATTATCGATATTAACAGGGCCAGAAGCGACAGAGCATAACCCTTCACATACAGCTCGTTAACGATCTGACGAAACTGCAAGAATTGCGATGGTTCTTTTTTGGTATTTGATATTCGTGGAAATACGTGGAGTTGGGGACTCACCTGCAAATCCTCATAGTCCACACAGTTGGTGTAGTTGGACCAGGTCTGGTTGCTTACCGGATGACGAAACCATGAACCAGTCTCCATACAGCTAAAAATACATATCACAAAATATGTTAAAAATCAAACAGTGAATGAAATCGATTAGAAGAGAATTATTATTTAAATTTAGATTACTTTGATTTCTATTTCGAATTCAAATCACTTTCCTTGATTCAAAAAACAGCATTTGTACATGTTTTTGTTGGGTTAATTTTAAAAATTTAACTCACGTTTTGTGTGCCAAGAATTTGGTATTAAAACCCTCCACAAAATCCGGGCAATATTGACTCAATACGGTGCCAGCTGGTGTCCGTGGCCAGCAGAGATAGCCATCGAAATTCAGGGGACAATAGAGGATTTCCTTTTCACGTGTTGTATTCCCAATATCATTGTTGCTGTTGTTGTTATTGTATTGAATTGAATGCTGATTTGGTGCTATTGTTGCCGATACGACAGTGGCATACAGCTCATTCAGACTAGACGCCTCCTCGTTCACATCCTGCATATCAATGGTGCCCTCATTGAGCACAGCCAGCTCCAAGTAGTTTGGTATCCGAGTATATGGCTCCAACAGCATCAAATCTCCATCACCAGGGTCTATATGTGAATATATATATATATATACGGGATTATATATATCAAACGTATTTCTCATATGAATTTATTAAAATTTAAAATACAAAAAGAATGTTCCTAATAATCTTCCTATCAAGTTTGGTAAATGTAGCTCTTCTATTGAGGGAGATAGAAAATAAAGGGAATTTTAAAAATGTTTTATCGATTTTTTAGGGTGTCTACCAGTAAAATTTTTTCAATTAATGTTGAAATGGCCGATTTTTAAGTGTAGCCTTAAAATTATGAGATATCCGAATATTCATCTTATGAATTTTCTAGTGCCCTGATGGACGTAGTACCTCAATATCTAAAATACTAACGGACAGATAGCCCAAGGGGAGAGGGAAGAAGGAAGGGAAGTGAAATACTGATTTATAGAGTATTCTTTATGAATAATTCGCTAAAAGCTTGCAAAAATCTACGAAATTCAGGACGATTTATGTCACATTTAAAGAAATGTCTAATTATCTATTATGCTTAAGGACCTTTTTTAGTGCTCCAAGCAATCCAACTGACCTGTTGCCTGTTGACCCGGGGACGAATCATTCTGGTACCGATAGACGCACTCGGCATACAAATGTCTCACAAATGTGAGTAAATTATCCTGCGGCTGTGGCGACATCAATCCTGATCCTGATGATGATGCTGATGCTGTCACCTTCAAATAGAAGACAGTTGCTGCCAAAGGCAGTGCTGCAAAATAAATTAAAATTAGCTTTTGTGTTCGCTTTGTGTGTGTGGGTGTGTGTGTGTGTGTGAGAGTGGGTGTAATTAAGTGAAGTTTGAAAAGTCAAAGAGTATACCCAAAAGTAAATGCAATTAGTGTATGTGTCAAAGGTTATGTTGCAAGTGCATAAAGACACTGCAAATCTAAACAAGTTTACATAATCAGCTAACAATCTGCTTTAAGTTAACATTATATAAGAACAAAAAATAAAATTAAGGATTTTTGCATTATTTTTTTTGTTATCAATATGTAATCATTATTGTTTCATATGAAGACTTAGAAAATATTTAAGTGTCTAGCTAAAAGTTGTCTATTTGTGATCAAATCGAATTTGCATTTTTTTTATGTGGTTAAATATCTTGCAAAGCTGCAACATGCAATTAGTGTGCAACCTAATTTGGAGCGTGGCCAGCGGGCTCATGATACATTTTTGCTGTTGCCGAAGGGTTTTTAATTGCAATATGTGGCAACCTGTGACCTGTGGCAACATGTGATTGCTCGCAATTTGTTTGACCACAAAGGCTGCTACTGGCAACGCAATTAATGAGCGTTTTACTTTGGCGCTTGTCAGTTGCAGGCTTGCAATTAAATTACCTTGCGACATCGATTGAAAAAAGCACACAACAAGGGTGCACACACAACACACACACACACACACACACACACACACAACACAAGCACACACACCAGAGACCAACGATAGATTTGTTCGCTGCCGAACTTTCTTATATTTTTAATCAAAACTCATTCCGCTTGACTGAGCTTTAACACTAGCTTTAACAAACATAAAAACATACACAAACACACACACACACACACACACACACCCACACACACACAGGCACAATACAAAACTAAAAATTATCTCAACTGGCTGGAAAATATATCATAAAATTCACATATTCTTTGCCATCCATATAGATAAAAAGAAAAAAACTTAACTTTGAAATAAAATCCTGCTCGATTGGCTTGTTATCCTTAAATAGGTGAGCGAATGAGAATAATTCTATAAATAAATATAAAAATATATTATGGAACTTGACAAATTTTTTGTGAATATGCAAAACACTTAGTTGCTTGAAGAGAATTAAGACTTGATCTAAAAAATTAATTAACTAAATTTCTATATTTAATATATGTTGCATTCTCTGAAGTTCAAACATAATTTGAGCGTACTTCTTTTAAAATGGCAGTTTGAAAAGTTATTTAAGTCGTCGGAAACAATATCGTAATATTCTTCATTGTCAAATTAGTTGTTTTAGAAAAATTAAATTATAATGCTTGATGTAAGCAACAAAAATGCTAATGTTTCAGTTGCTGAACACATATGAAAAATCGGTCTGAAAAAGGAAAAATATTGTTTGTAATCCTTTTTAGAAAAAAGTAGAATTGAGAAAAAAAAACCCTGGTTTTTACAAATATACCTTCCCAGTAATAACGTTAGTTAACCATGACGGAAATTAATGGCGAGTTTCTATACAAGTGGGTAATTTTTTTTCTGAGTGTACTCACGCCGCTGACCTACATTGGCAATTACTTTAAATGTCAACTAGTTAGTTAGCAGCTGCTGTTCCGTTCACTTCTCCTTTGGCTTAGCCAGCTTACGCAATTAATGAGGCAGAAACATTGTTGCGTATATGCCACGTGCAACGCCCGGGTTGTATTACAATATGGTCCCAACTCAGTCACGCACTGTGCCCATGAAGACTAATGAAGCCCGTTCATATAAAAAAAATCTCTTTTTATAATTGCATACTTTTGTGTGTGGTGCAACCAGGTTGTGCTTTCAACACCCCGTTTACCATTTCACGTGGAGTGAGCTCATTCTTAAGCGTTGTGCAATTAAAGATTTATTAAAAATTATTAAGAATATATATTTAAATCTGCCCTAAGACCTAAAATACTGCAACAGAATTTGTATTGAAGTTTTGTATTGGTGCTCAAGTCTATGCCAAGCTCTATGAGAAATTTACATATTTTTAAAAATTACCAATAAATATCAAAAACCAATACGAAATCAAATTGTAAATTCTAATAAATATATCAAATTAATGGAATGAACATGAAAAATTAAAATGAATGTTGACTTGTGCCACTGCATAAATTAAAGTGGCATTAAAATTGATGTTATGCCAACAACGAGAGAGAAACGAAAGCCAAAACAACCGGAAGACAAATGGCCATAAGCGCTACAAATTATAATAACAATATTTATATGATATGCAAGAGGGACCAAATGGGAATAATCGATATTATGTAGCTGATATAATTATATGTACATATGGTCGTATAATGAATACTGATATTGCTGATGATGAATTGCTGCGGCCTGCTGCTTTCTGCTTTTTTCTTTACTGTTTGCTGTTTGCTGTTAGCTGTTTTGGGTTGGTTGGCTAGTTGGTTGTTTGAATGCTGTGTGTCGCCTAGTTAATGTGGTTGTACTTAATGATGCTGGCAGCGTGCAGATCGAACTACATACCACACATACACACAATAACACACAGCAAAAATAACCCACAGAATTGGAGACAGCACAATTTTTGTTCATGTAACAAATTTTGGGCACTGTGTTTTGTGTTTTAAGCAATTATAATAATAAATGAGTTTAGCTATTGGCAATGTTGTCCAGCCCGTGTCTGTGTCTGTGTCTCTGTGTGTGTTTCACTTAATGCAATTATGTGTGTGTGTGTGTGTTGCCACATTTTATGCCTCATTGCCTACCAAATGACTTTCTCACAGCGTACAATGGAACAAATTAAATTATTTTTTTTTTGTTTTACATACTACATATAAAAAATTAAGCTATCTAAAAATATTAAATAAATATTTTAAATATTAAAATAAATCTAGAGATGTTTGAGCATATTTTTTCCATCATATTAAATTTGTTACAAAAAAAAGCAAAAATATTTTATTATTGAAAAACTACTTATTTGAATAGTATTAAAAATTACTTCCGGTTAATGAATTAAATTCTTTGACCAACTTACACATGAAGAAGTTTAAGAAAAGCAGAAAATGTTAGCTTTTTTAAAATACTTTGTTTATCAACAAAAGCATTTGGCCAGCCTGGATCTATAAACAAATATTCTACTTATAGAATTATGATAAATCATAAATTATAAAACATCAGAAAAATGAGATTTGTTAAATTTAAAAAGCTATGAGTAAAATATATTCAACTTTTAACTTTGGACTACCATTGTAGATTAAAAAATAGCCATGTATTTAAGGAAAGTGGCTTCTTACCACAGTGCCACAGAGTGCAAAGTTTTCCACTTGGCCGCCGTATTTGGCTGTTTGTTCAGCTGATTAGCTGCTAGTCCGCCACTTTTTGGTGTTGTAGTTGCTGGTATTTTTTTTATTTTTCAGTTTTTGTTATAGACATTTATTTAGACGAAATTTCGTACATAATTTGCAGCTAATCAATGTTAGCAAAGTGCTGTTCTTGTTGTTCTTGCATGAGAAGAATCAAAAAACACATCGAAAAACATTTGAAATTTTGTATACACAGTTTGTGGTAATCATTATAAATTTGTTTTTATCTGATTAAAAGCCAAGTAAACAAATTTTGGGTGCGCGTGTTATTAAATAAAAACTAATAAAGAGCAATAAATCTGCAAACAGCACAGAAGACGGTGGAAAATTTACTTGAATTGTGTAAAAAATGTTTGCTGGCACATCTTGATTATTTTCTTTTCGGTTTTGTTTTATTTAACGGGCTGTTCACTTGCCTCTTTTCGCAGTGCTCCTCACTTAGATTATTTATACGAAATCGTACAAAATTTATCTGGCGCCAAAAACATATCACAAGTCCCGCACAGCAATTGAATGTTGTGAAAACTAAATACTCAAATCTCAAATATATACATACAAGCCACAGAAGTCGACTGTTCGCCAGCGCCACAACTTGGCAAATGAGGAAGCGTTTTCTTTTGCTAAAAGTGAAGCTGAACATCATTCACACATCCCAACACAATTCCCCCAAATGGGACCCACTGTGCAGCAAACTGTTCGAAAGTCCAATGCACTGCTTTGCCGACCTTTACAAATACGCAATCGGCAAACATGAATGGCACTGCAACAAGTTGCAACCAGCTAAAATATAACAGTATATATGAGTGGCTGTAATGAGTGTGTGTGTGGGTATGGATGTGTGTGTGTGTGTGTGTGAAGCAACCATTTCCTATGCAGCATGAATATGAATTTAGATAAATTATAATAATTTATTTGGTTTCTTATGAATAAGAAACATCCGTAAAAACTATCTTTTCGCAATTTACACAATTTACAAATATTACAATATTAACGGGAATTAATACTAATTGCCTTAGGTTAAATCTTAAGGTAATATAATATTATTACATTTCAAGCAGAAACATGTGTACGTAGAATTTTTGAAATTCGCCCACGCCAAGGGTAACTCGCCTCATTATATATAAAAATATTTTTCAAAAATTTGACGTTACATTTTCTAAAATTAAAAGAAAATATTTCTAATTGGTAGGGTGTATTTTCATGTGTGTTCAGATACTCTTATATTAGCTTTTTGTTACTTATAATATTAATAAACATTTAAATATCAACATTTCACATACACAAACATATTAATTCGCTTTTATATGCATCTAGCCTTAATGTAATGAATTAATTTAGAGAGTAAGAAATATTGTCTATTTAGAACAATTCTTTAAAATTTGTACAACTTTTTTTTTCTAAAATTCTAAAATTCAGAACGAATTTGTTTTTGAGGGTAGAACCAGAGCTCTGAATCCTGAATTTCGGGGCAACGAAATTGTTGTTGCAAACAAGTTTGACCTCCTCCCACTTCAAAGCTGCCAAATGATTGCTTGTTAAGGCTTATATCTTTTTCAAAGTTGGATGACGTTAACAACATCAACCAACTGTGCAATAACAAACAGACAGGCAAGACGCAGAGGGAAAGTGAGGTAGTTAGTCAGAGTAGTTAAATTTCTAAATAGATGCGATTGTGTTCCGATTTTGATTGCATAAAAATATAACCAAACTTCATTAAATTGCAAAATATGATCTTTATCTACATAATATTTCTCAGCTATTGAAATAATCTAAGGGCATACAAAAATAATAATATTAATATATAACTTATGATTTAAGTCCTTTTTTTCTTTAGTGTGTAATAATATATTTTATATTATTATTAATATTTACTGCTTCCGATCAGCCAAAACTTGGGAATTAAGAGTGTACAATATATATATACAAAAATCAGACTAGGCAAGAACGAGAGAAACTCTTTGTAGTCATTTTGTTATAAATTTTAACTCAAATGTTTTTATATAGCTATGTTATAACCAATTTTATTTCGCAACAAAATTGTTGGCTGTCAGTGTTTATTGTTAAATTGTTTCCATAGTTAGCATATGATTTGCGGAAAGGTGCTAAAATCCACGTATGGCGTAGATAAGGTGACATGCAGAAGGTAGAACATATATATTTTGAATGTCAGCTTATGGCACGGGTCGAAGATTCACACCTGGGTCTGTGCCGGGATTGGAGCACAATGAGTCACGAGCGTTGATAAATCAATTATGTGTTTTGTGTGCTTTGTGTTTGAGTGCATGGCAAAGGCCACCTTCTGCTTGCAGCACTGCGTGCCCCACATATATATAGCAGCGATGCGTCGAATATAACTCATCAGTTGACATACACTCAACGGGCATCGAGCAACCAAGTCCAACTGGAACACCAAATTGAATCAAAATCCATTCACAATGTCAGCTCTCAGCGCGTTTCTAATGGTCAGCCTGGCGATTGCTGCCGTTTATGCCCAGTACTATGGTAACGTCTACGAAACCTATGACTACAACTACGGCCAAGTCGAATTAGGAAAGGCAGATAAGATCTACAGGAATTTCGGAAATAGTGGCCCCGGTTCGTATGCCTATGCTGCTGCCGGTGGACCCAATGGCGGTAAAGCGGTTGCCGAGGCGCCTGGCTCGTATGCAAAGCCCAACCCGCCTTATGGGCCTGGAGCAATACATACAACAACAACTCCTGCACCAACATCTGCTGCACCAACATCTGCTGCACCCACAACTCCTAATTCTGCAACCCCGAAACCTATAACACCTACTCCCACAGCACTTATATCTACAGCGAAAGGTCTGGCTCCTGCTTTAGTGGTTCAACCTGTAAGTACAGCAATTTGACATTAAATCCAGTTTGTTTATTTTGATCCCTTATTATTAAATATATATTTGATAATATTTTGTAATTTTTCATTTGCAGGGTACACATGTAAAGATCGTCTTAAATGTACTTGGGCTTGCGTTGCTAAATCTAGATCTCGATCTGGGCTGTGCCATTAAGATCGCTGATCTTACTATCAGTCAGAATGGAGTTAATTTAATTCAACTTAATGGCTGCATATTGTAAGGCCCAAGCTTCCAAACCGTAACAAATACTTTTTTTTTTATTAACATACATAAATTGAAATATTATAGTTTTGTGTTTTAAATATGTAAAACAACAATTTTTATCAGTCAACATTAATATCAGACAATATATAATAAAAATAAAAAAACTACATATTAAACATTTGTTTTTTGCATGGATTGGAGAAAACCAAGAAATACATTTAAAATTGAGTTCTTAATTAATAATTAAAAATAGAGAACTCGAAATTGATTACATGAAAAAGACTATTTTATTTATTTCAGAGTAGTCGAATAGCAATATTAAACCGATTAAGTGGGAAGAAGTAACGGTAGAGGCATCGCAAGACTCATTGACCTAACGGTAATGGTAATACTATATCAAATATTTAAGCATGCATTTATATAAAGGAAAGAAGTCGGTGCCAATTAATCATTCACAGCTGTTGCGTACTGTTTTATATATTTAAATAGGTCTATTTCAAGACCTTGTCGAAATTGCTATGAAATTGGAAAAGAAAACTTTTGAATTTTCATTTAATTAAACTAAACGCAATTGCGACAATTGCTAATCAAATAAATCGAAATCTTTTGAAACAGATTGTATCTTTATAAATGTAATTGAAGTTTTAATAAGATATTGAAAAATAAAGAATTAAAACAAATTTGAGTAGATTTTCTATTTAAATTTAATTATTTAAAATACATTGCTTATCCGGCCGAATGATTTCAAAGCCAATACTTGGACACATTTGTTTGACAACGACCCTAAAACGATTGACAGATTGATGCACAATCTTTCTATTAAACGATCTGGTGAGAAGAGAAACAGATTTCAATGGAGGCCTCCACTTTTCGCACACTTCCAATGCGAACAGGTGTTTGTTGTTGTTTGACATGTTCTGCTATTGTTTTTGTGGTTGTTTGTTCTTTGTATTTCGCATTTCATTTTCCACTTGTGCTCCTCTTTTTCCCGGGCATTGTTTGTGCTTATCTGCCAACAATAAATGGCATTAAAAAGCTAAAAAAAAAAAAAAAAAAAAAACAAAGCGAGACAATGGAGCAGCCCTTAAAAAAAAAAGAAAAGTTTGGGTTTGTGAGACCCACTCAGTTTGTAAATAGCGGAAATTAAGGACGGGATTTAGGCATAGTCATAGCTGAAATGCCGAAGGCAGCATTTTGCATTACACACAAAACACATTTATATTCAAATTTGTTTTATTTAATTTTTCCACTTTGGCTTTGTTGCTTTCAGCTGATTTTTGCACGTATCTAAAACGATTCATTTAATTTTCTATTAATCCGCGACAATATGCTAGAAATTGAATTTACAGACTTATTTTCTTTAACAATATTTATTTTATAAATATCTATAAAAATAATATAGCTAAAGAATTTTTTTATTTTGTGTCACCGTTCATCACTCAATAATTTGAAAAATATCTTTCTTTTATTTTTATTTATTAATTTAGTTTCTATAAGCTTTACAGTTTAAGGCTTTATAGTGGCAAATATAAAATTTAAACTCATAAATTTAATTGCATCTCTCCAAGGCATATTGCTTGAATTTCTTTGAAATGATTTCATTTACATTTGACTTGTGTAACTCTTGTTTCGCATTTGTAAGTCTTTTAAATTTGTTTAAAACAATTTGTAATTGAATTAAATTTAATTACGCCCTAATTTGATTTGTTAGCAAAGCTCACAACAGCCGCCGCGAGAACCTGCCGCATTCAGTAAAACTTGGCAAGCAGGCAAATGGAATGACTCAAAGTGAAAAGTGGCAAGATGAATTATTGAATACGATGAAAGGCATCATTAATTAATAAAAACGCTCACTACAAATATTCAAATTATCAACACAACATTTTTTTTTATTTCTAAATCATAAACTTAACTCCATCGCAAGAATGATACACAAATCAATTTGCTTACCCCAATTTTTAAAGTGTATAAATGTGATGGAAATGAAAAGCATGAAAACGGCAAGCAGTTAACAACAAATGAAAAAAAACCCAGATGACAGCTAAAACGTAAAGTGGAAATATATATATATATATATATAAGAAGTTGCGTGAGTGAGTTTTGGCCAATACCGATATCTGGCTATCAATTTGAGCAATTGTTGCAGCCATTGTTGTTGCTATTGTTGTCGTCATTGGCAGCATCTTAAGCCGGTTATCGACTGGCTGGCAAGACACATAAATCAAAATATTTGCCATACCCTAGCTAAAGAGGGGTTAATTTCAAAATTAGTTGAATAAGTGCTAATCTGGGAAGCAATGTTCAATCAACTATTAATATTAGAATTTAAATTGATCACTAAATGATATATATATATATATATATAATCCACCATATAAAAGTCGCTCTGCAAATGCAAATGGCTTTTCAAAAAATTCTGAATTTCAATTAGTACAGCTTGAAGCCAAAAAGATTATTGTAAAATATGTAAAGAACTGAATCGAAGACCTTATTTTAGTTTATTTCTCCTTATGCTGTAAGAGTATTTGTGGATCATCTTTTCGATTTGCATCGTATATATTTTTAATAAATTTGCTTAGCTGGGCAAATATTTTATTTAAATTTCATAAGGCAGACATACATAAATCAAAGCCAAAGAGACGCAATGGAAAACACGTAGCTTGGCTCAAAGCATTTAAATTGGATTTTGATTTTGATTTTATTCTTTTCACTTTGAATTGATATTTATGTTCGTTAAATTGGCTTGCAACATTTGCCTCTGCGCCTTCATAGTTGTTGTTGTGTGTGTGTGTTTTTTTTTTATTGTTATTGCTGCTGTTGTTTACAATTAATCCAAATCAGTCTGGGGGTTCAACAGTGAGTGTTTGTGTGATTTATTTTCTTTATCTTTGATTACTTGAACTTGGCCAAAAGTGTTTTTGGCTTTGGACTCAGCGTGTGCTCGCCTTTGCCGGAAGTCAAGTGAATCGATTAAATTGCCACAATCGAAACACACAATTTACGACACCTGCTTGTGCCACTGTGGGGCAACCCCAGCACAGGTAGCACTTCATGAATTCGTTATCTCGTAATTCGTAAGCTATAAATTTGCCAAATACAATCAATTGATTATTTATTAATGGAAATCTAAAAAGAAGAACACATAGATATAATATAATGAGGAGAAGGGAAATATAGATATATAAATAGGCTGGAAATCGGAACTATTTTCTGATAATCACTTTTGACCGAAAGTTTCTATAGCAGCTCTAAATAGAAAGATAAATTTTGATTTAAATGGAATAAATGCAGATGGCAACTTGACTGATGCTGATTAAGAATAGACTCTATAATTAACCGAGTCGATGAATTAGAAAATATATGTATAAAAAAAAGCTAAACAAAACGCTGAAAAACTGACAAGCAAGAAAATGTAAACAGCCGCCGAGGGAAAATGGGATTTGGAGTCAAGTAATATTAATGAAATATACATAAAGCGCACAATTACCAAATTTGTATGTTTAGTGAAGGCAGCAAGAATAAAACAGCCACATCGACATTTTGGGCAATGAAATTCAATCCTGTGTCCATTTCTTGCAACAGTCTCGTTGATGCTTGTTGTTGTTTGTACTGGCATAAAAATTTAATAATCGCCCAAAAGTCGGCTACAGTAAAAACTGGATAAATTTTGGATAAATTCATAAGCCTCCGCACAGACACGCCCCAAATTATGCTATTAGACCTAAACAGAAAACAAAAAAACAAAATGAGTAAAAGTCGACGGGACAGGAGAGCTGGGGAAAATTGGGGCGCCACTTGAGCCAAAATGGCCAAGGGTCTGATTGACAGGTCCTGCAGTCCTCAGGTCAACTCAGCTGCCAGTTGCCTCATTAGTGACGCATGCTCCACAAGCCTCAAGAAGTGGCAAGTTGCCGCATCGAATGTATTAGTCGAATATTCACTTGTTGATTATAATTAAATCAACTATTCAAAATTGTATGTTGCCAATGATTAATAATATGCATATTATTGTTTCACCTGAAAACAATTCTTAGTATTCTTAGAATGAATTCAATTATCTAAAACAAAAAGTACATTTCAGACATTTTCATTTTAAACAAAATTAAAGAATGTCAAACATTTTCTTTGATGCAAACCACTCCTGAATTTAGAATCGCAAACACCTATTTAGAAATTTTGTATTTTCATCTGCATATTCTTAACCAACAGCAATTCCAGTATGCTTTTACTCAGCTTACACGACATATTTTAATTTTGTATTTGCATTTTCTGAATTTTTCTCTCTTTTTTCCAACAATTCCAACAGCGGAAAGAAGAGCATAAGAAAGGAAGACACTTACACTCAGTTTGCGGATGACATTTGGAATGGTTGTATCTCATGCAGCAGCACCAACAACAGCCATTGCCACAAAAGCAACAAAAACAGACAACAGGAAACAGCAAGAAACGTGTGACAATCGGTCACAAAATGGCCACAATAAAATTTGAGAACAAAAACGCAGAACAGAAGTCAATTCAATTTACGTGCAACTTAGTGGCAGCAATGGGATGGTTAAGTTGATGAGAGCTGGGGGGGTCAAACCACCACTGAATACAACTCAAAGCTATTCAATTAGAAAATGTGGCAAGATACTGTTGGATTTGCCTACACGTGACTTCCCCAAGATGTTGTTTGCCACAACGCATTGTTGTCTTTAATGAGTGGTCGTTGCTTAAATTGGTCAAAGGGACGGGGCGGCGGAGTGGGAGTGGGAGTTGGAGTGGGTTGCTTTGTTTGAGCAGTAGAGGATTTCAGCATCGATTGTGCAGCGGTTAAGCAGCTAATCAAATCAGCAAACCGCAGCAAGTCGAACTGAATAAATAATACGATTTTGTCGGTGGCGTATACTCAATGTTTCGTGAATATTTTTTTGGGATTATTTTCGTACTCAATGCAATCGACTGGACAGTGAGACAGACAGAGATAGAGTAGGAGAGTTAGAGATATAAATATTGTATTTTGATATCACTCTACCCTTTATTTTGTGTCTGGTCTTAAATCAAGTACATTTGTGTATATAATAAATAATATCCACAAAAAATTAAATTAAATTAAACAAAAGGAGCATATTACATAAGTACTATCTTTATTTTGAACAATATAAACATTTGTGTTAGAAACAATCGAATTGAATGGGTATCGAAAGGGTATCATCAGAACTTGTTTATTTGTTAGTATTTACTCAGGCGCTCGAGAGGAATAGATACTCTCAGAGGAAGGCAAAATGTATGGCGGTGGTATGGGATTGGGACATTGGATATCGTGTGAATAAATCATAAATGCATTGACATGAAATTTCAATTGTTTTTCAGCTTTCCCTTTTTGGATTTGCGGAAATTGCATTTGAATGCTGGGCAGAGCTCTTGATAAATTTGTGCACATCAATTTTGCTCAAAAATAAATGAAATAATAACAAACCGGAAAGCGCAGATATATTAACAAAGCAAAGTAAGACAAAACAAATCAAATTCAATTTACTTCTGCAATCTTGTGGGGAAGCCAAAGTGTATGGGATTTGATGCAGACTATTTTTAGAAAGCAAATACTTTCGCATTAGCTATATACACAGATCAATTTCGAAAACTTACCTAGTCGCAGTAGGGCCATCTGTGGCAGGGAAACCGTTTTTATGTTTGTGCTCAATCTTGAAATCCAATTATTATATACAATATTTCACTAGCATTTATCTAAAATTTTACTGATACACTTGATATTCTGCGCCAAACATAACCAAAAAAAAAATAAAAAAATAAACAAAACAAATCTTAATAAACACAGCAGCATAAAAAATCCTGAATAAATTGTTGGAAAATACCGCGACGACCGCTCGCAACGGCTTCGAGTTGGGAAATGAAGTCGTCGTCGCAGCGAAGCTCTTCAAAACCGTTTCCGAAAGGAGCAGCAAGCAGTGATAACTGTTATACGAGGGCTGTTCGAATTCATGCAGACCAAGCAATTATATTGCAGGCACAGTGGTACACAATGATTTTCAATTTCACATTTTTTTTTATATAAATGCATTTTTTTAATTATTTAAAATGTAACTTACTCTGATTACTAATATACTAATTTCTTGTTAAGAAAATAACTTATCTCTAGACTTACAGCTCAGAAAAAAATTAAAATTTTAAAACCGTAGAAAGACAAATGCCTATTTATATTCAAATGAAAACCATCTCGAATGACTGTAATGCTCATTTGCCTGAATAGGCTACAATAAAGTCTATGATCTATAACATATATTTAAAAGACGGAAAACAACAATATATTGTTTTCTTGCAGGATTTAAATCTGAGACGTCATTTAATTAAGCACTTAATGTATAAAATAAGTTTGTATGTAATGTATAGCATGATGAGACTTTCAGGAATTAAAATAACTTTATAAATCCCTTTAGATAAAAACATATTAAACCCGAAGCCGAAAGTAACAATACTCAATTTATATACTTCGGTTTTGAAAATTACTCAAGCAGGACTCGTTTGCTCTGTGTTGAAAGTAATTTGATGCTATGCACTGCTTGCTTTACTACTTAACCGCACGTTGTTGAGCATCAAATGGCAAGCAGTGTAAAGCGGTGTGACAAGCAGTGCAAAGCAATTCAGTCCCACACAAATCACAAATTTTAAAGCAAACAAAACATGCATAAAATGCATGACTGCAAATACATATCACTTTCACATAGAGTAAAATAATGAATATTTGTATTACTTTAATTTTTCTCCACCGAATATTAAATTCCCTACCCGGACTACCAATTCGATCTATTATTAGGCATAGCTGTCTCCAGCTGAATATTATCGAATACATAATAAGTGTTTCGTGCTAGGAACAAAGCACAATTTGTTTAGCCAGCCTACCAATTAGTAGTTTAAGCCAGGTGGCAAATGGTGGCGCCAAAATCAACAGCTAAAAGCGCAGGTCAGGCACGTAAGCGGCTAAGATGATAAAGACGTAAGTGTCTCAGCTGGCTGAGATTTGAGGCAGCAGCAGCAGCAGCTGTAATGCGTAGTAACACCGCTTGTGGGTATAAAAAAGCGAGCGTTGGGTGAGTTTGGCATGTCAGTGGCAAAGCATACGCCTTCAACAAGATGTGGGCGCATTTCATCAGTTTCATTTTACTCGCTTGCGTGGCTGAGTCTCAGCGCTGCGAGGACGAGCAACAGTTTCAGCAGCAGCACATTCAGTATACGCAATGTGGTCGTCCCGTGTGTGCCACCAATGGCTATTGTTATCGCACATTTAACAACCTCTGCTATTTGAACGCCTTTAATTTGCAATTACTTTTAGCAGGACAAACAGGTAATTGGTATTATTGGTATTAAAATTGAATTCATGGTAAAGCCATTCTAAATTCACTTTATTTTCGCGCTGCCTGCAGAACTGATGCAAATCGATATGGTGCACTGCATACCGAGTTCAACTTGGTACGACTACAATGCACCCAAAATACCACGTCCACTACCGAGGTCCTATTTAAATGGCGGTTCCTCTGCCACTGCCTATGCCTCTGCCACTGCCTATGCCTCTGCCACTAACTCCGCCTCCGCCTACGTCAATGTATTACCCTATACATACGAATCGGAGGACTCTTCATATGATTTCGATCCGTATAATTACCACAATTCGCAGAGCTTTTATTCCCCAACTCCTCAGAAGACACACAGAGGCAGAAACGAATACGCCAGCCCCTGGAATCAGAAAGATTTGACTGAACGACCAACGAAGCTATATACTCCGCTCAAATATCCAACAACATCCACAACGACATCCACGACGCCATCCACAACTAGCTCAAGAAAGCCACCTATATTTTTAAACAGATTGGCTGTTATAACAGCATCTACAACACCATCCACAACAAGTTCTGCTACGATTTCAAGCACGGCTTCCATCACAACAGCTAAATCAATAACATCTTCAACATCATCTGCTCCATTTTCAAGCACAACACCATCCTCAACGAGCACTATCGAAATGTCAATTACAACAGCATCCACAATACCACCCCCAACACCACCCAGAACAAGATCTGTATTTCTTGCAAGTTCATTAGGCATTACAAGCACAATAGCAGATACAACACCATCAACAACACCATCAACAACCCCATCAACAACACCATCAACAACACCATCAACAACACCAACAACAACACGATCAACAACACCATCAACAACACCATCAACAACACCATCAACAACACCATCAACAACCCCATCAACAACACCATCAACAACACCATCAACAACACCAACAACAACACGATCAACAACACCATCAACAACACCATCAACAACACCATCAACAACACCATCAACAACACCATCAACAACACCATCAACAACACAATCAACAACACCATCAACAACACCATCAACAACACCATCAACAACAACAGCAACAGCACCATCAACAACACCATCAACAACACCATCAACAACACCATCAACAACACCATCAACAACACCATCAACAACACCATCAACAACACCATCAACAACACCATCAACAACACCATCAACAACACCATCCACAACACCATCAACAACACCAGCAACAACACCATCAACAACACCATCAACAACACCATCAACAACACCATCAACAACACCATCAACAACACCATCCACAACACCAGCCACAACACCATCAACAACACCATCAACAACACCAAGAACAACACCATCAACAACACCATCAACAACACCTTCAACAACAGCATCAACAACAGCATCAACAACACCTTCAACAACACCATCAACAACACCATCAACAACACCATCAACAACACCTTCAACGACACCATCAACGACACCATCAACAACACCATCAACAAGACCATCAAAAATACCATCAACAACACCAGCTTTCCCTGCAGAAACTACAACGGGCTCCAATACGAATTCTGTCAAATCGGCAATATTCATAGCTGCAGGTAAAACACGTTTGTTCGCAACAAAATCTACAGCACATTAACCATTAACTACACGATCTAAATAACCACCGTGAAAGACTATTGAACCAATTCCAAATCCACCTATAACAGCAACCCCATCACCGAAAATCCTAAAGACCTAACAAAATCGGTTAAATTGACATTACTATTTACAGCGATTTCCCCAACAAGGGCTACAACCAGGCCTATAACAGAATCTACAACTGAGTCTACAACAGAATCTACAACCGAGTCTACAACAACATCCACAACAAGAGCATCTACACCCTTAACTGCAGGCTCATTAAGAGTGCTCAACACAGCACAGACAAAAACTAACGATTTGGATGCCGTAAGTAATCGGAGAGTTATATTACAATGAATTTGTACACGTATAACTTGTTTATCTTCTTAATAATACGCGTAGAACACTCTGGTTAATCTGGTATTTACATTGGCCAGCGGTAAAGCTTACAAACTGGTACTCAACTCCCAGACAACTGATCCAATAACCGGCAAAAAGGCATGCGCCGAGACAACCTCTCTAATGTTACAGTATAGGGGCATATCGAAACCGCTCCAATTTACCGGATGCCTGATCAAGAACTTTAACAGCCCAGATGAAACCTATGGCACTACGACATATGATACCAGGCCGAACAGCAACTCATATGGATTGGTTGATTACAATCCATATGGTTACCAGCATGGCTATGCCTACGGTTCTGGCTATGGTGACCCCTATCATAGTGCCAATGTTTATGTTAATCCTTATATAAATAATTATAATGCAGCCTATGCACCAGCCTACGGTTCTACATACGGCTCACATTATTGCTATTAAAGACCTACCGCAATAATATCATATTTTATAATAATCGTAAAGAATTATTTATGCATACCTTTTAAGTATACCAAAATATATATATATATATATATATATATATATCGAAAGTCTAGCAATTTATGGTTGTATTCAAATTTCAGACACGTGTCGCAGTGCCGCAATCACATTAAATTCAATTACTTAAAATATTTCAAATTTTTATTTTATTTTATTAAAATATATTTATTTTTTTTTTCATAATAATTAAATATTAAATGCTAAACTAAATTCCAGTTAGAAAATAGAGTATTGAGCAATCGTTTAATTCCGATTGTGAAGTTATTTTTCATTTTGCTGTGTCTTTTGTTTTTATTTTAGAGTTTCAAATGTATGTTGATTTGCGTGTTATTTTCATTAATTTAATAATAATTTATTTTGCTTGTTCGTCGTATCATACTTAAAGACGAAAAACGTGGCGCATGAAATGTTTTGTAGTATATATTCCTGATCAGCATCTCAATTTTAGAATGTTGCTCTTATATGAAATTCCCTCTGAAAACTGAAATATATTTTTTCTTTTTATAAGCAAGATATTTAAAAAAAAACAAAATCTATATCGGCAGTTCCAAAAATTATGCTCTTATTTTGACGAATCTTTATTATTTGTTTTCTTATTTATAACATATTATTAATGAATAAATGAAATAATAATAATAATTAAATTAACTGACTCGGCTTGTAGGGATGCGATGGTTCCAATTTTCTGAGTGAAGTGAAACCTGTATTTTTTGTCAGTTTTCAAAATATATTGATGCAAGTAACACTTTATACTTAACTGGCATATGTAGGATATCCAACACACTGGCGATGAATCAACTTTGGATTATTATATCATTTTGAAATTTACATATCAGCATTATTCATGGGTATGTTTTCTTTGGCATGCTTACGATTGCAATATAAATTGGCTTTCAGTTATCTGCTGACACTGGCAATTGTTAATAGTATTCGTAATATGATAAATGCTTGACCAATTATTCATTATAATTGACATTATTCATTATTTGTAATTCGCTAAGTTTTAATTCACAAAATTTGACATGGCGCAAATTTTACGTTTAACACGAATACCAGATATGACTACAACACAAACAATTTCATAAGCAAAACAAACAAAAAAAAAACGGTTATGAAAAAAATCAAAACAAACTTAAAGTAAACTAAACGCAAAGCGTCTGGCCTTAACCTAGAAGCGTTGATATATATAAAAATATCGAAATAGAGCTCTGGACACGTAGACATTGCAATGATATGAGGGAATATAGTTGGAAGTGGTATAAAAAGGCAGCCTTTCCAAGGCTACACCATATTCGTGGATAGGATTCTTTGCAGAATGGTTGCACTCCATTTGTTGTTCTGCTTGAGTCTGATATTTGGCGGCTTTAGCTGGGCTTACGGCACACCTGACTACTATGATAACCTAAAATGCGATGGTATTCAGTGCAAGAACCAAAAAAAGGAGGTCTGTGCGAAGTCTCATGGTTCGCAGCAGCTGGCGACCTTTGACAATAAGTGCGAGGTGGAGCGCTATACCTGCCTAACGGGGCAATGTAAGTGCTCGATCTGATCTGGCATTATGCATTTTGGAATTTTTATCACTCTTCCCATTGACAGATTGGCGCATACTCTTTGAGGGTCCCTGCGAGTGCCCAGTTAACTGTCCGCCCAAATGGGGTCCCGTCTGTGGAACAAATGGAAATACTCAGAAAACCTTTCAAAACTTCTGTCAACTACTGCAGATGAAATGTCAATCGAAAACTCGTAAGTACTTCTAATATTATTTGATAAATTAAATTTCCTTTCACTTTCCATCTATCTATATTCCAATCCCTATATATTTTCTTAATTTTCCATATATATATTTCATTAATAATTTTATTTTGTCTAAATTTGTATTTATATCTCTAAATCTTTTCAGCTTGGAGATTGATACGCATTGGACCATGTGCAGAGGATGAAGATTTGGGATATTCCGGATATACTGGTTATGGACCATATTCAGCTTATAGACCATATGTTTATGAGTCACAAGCTTATAGAGGAACCTACATTCAACCACCGAATCCCTATGCAGTAGCGCAGTTGAAATCGTATCATATATCGATCTCAAGAGATGCCTTGCCCACCGAGTCGAGCGATGTATTTGCAACAAAAAAAAATTTCAAACCAAATGAAAAAGAATCAGATTTAATAACAGCTTTAGCAATCGAACCAACATTAACGGAAGATCTATCTGCAGATGCCAAATCACCATCCCCAGATGAAACGACACTTACCAATTCTGATTTTGGTTTGGATTCCACATCGGACTCAACGCCAATTCCATTTGAATCTACACCAGAGCCTCAAGATGGAAAGGAATCAACAATAAGTTCATTAGACGAACCGTCTTCATCCGTTTCGACAGAACCACCAACACCAGCACAAAATTCACCACAAGTCATAGTACTAATAGTGAAGGATAATAAATCTATAGAAGATAAATCGGCAAAAGAATCTTCAACAACAGAATCTGATTCTGATTTCTCAACAAAGAGTTCTGAGTCGGATTCTACTTCAGATTCGACAACAGCTCAATCCGAATCCTCAACAGAACCGTCAATCGCAAGCACAAGTGAAGCTCCAACTGAAAGTCATTCACAAAAGGAGACTAAAAGTAGGGCAACTAACTCGGGTACATCGGAAACTTCATCAGATAGCTCTCCAATAGCTTCTGATTCCACAACAGAAGCTTCAGTGAGTTCTGAGTCGAATTCCACTCCGGATTCGACACCAGTTTTATCTGAATCTACACCAGAGCCTCAAGATGGAAAGGAATCAACAATAAGTTCATTAGACGAACCGTCTTCATCCGTTTCGACAGAACCACCAACACCATCACAAAATTCGCCACAAGTCATAGTACTAATAGTGAAGGATAATAAATCTATTGAAGCTAAATCGGCATCCACAGCAGAATCTTTAACAACAGAATCTAATTCTGATTCCATAACAGAGAGTTTAGTGTCGGATTCCACTTCAGATTCGACAACAACTCAACCCGAATCCTCGACAGAGCCGCAAGTAGAAAACTCAAGTGAAGCTCCAACTGAAAGTCAGTCACAAAAGAACGCTAAAAGTAGGGCGACTAACTCGGATACAACGGAAACTTCATCAGAAAGCTCTCGAATAGTTTCCGATTCCCCAACAGAAGCTTCAGAGAGTTCTGAGTCGGATTCCACTCCGGATTCGACAGAACCATCAGCACCAGCACAAAATTCACCACAAGTCATAGTACTAATAGTGAAGGAAAATAAAGCTATAGAAGCTAAATTGGCATCCACAACAGAATCTGATTCCACAACAGAAGCTTCAGAGAGTTCTGAGTCAGATTCTACTTCAGATTCGACAACAGCTCAATCCGAATCCTCAACAGAACCGTCAATCGAAAGCACAAGTGAAGCTGCAACAGAAAGTCAGCCACAAAAGAAAGCTAAAAGTAGGGCGACTAACTCGGATACAACGGAAACTTCGTCAGAAAGCTCTCCAATAGTTTCCGATTCCCCAACAGAAGCTTCAGAGAGTTCTGAGTCAGATTCTACTTCAGATTCGACAACAGTTCTATCCGAATCCTCAACAGAACCGTCAATCGAAAGCACAAGTGAAGCTGCAACAGAAAGTCAGCCACAAAAGAACGCTGAAAGTAGTGCAACTCCCTCAGATACATCAGGAACTCCATCAGAAAGCACTCTAATAATTTCAGATTCTACAACAGAAGGTACCAGTACTGATTCTGATTCCACTACAGAGGATTCCGTGCCGACAGCAGCTCAATCTGATGATTCGTCAATAAGTGCCTTTCCAGCACTTAAGTCGTTGAAAGTCGATTCCGTAAACGACGAGGTAGGTCAGGAATTACCTGCTGAATCGGATAAAGAGGAAAGACATGTGATTGTTGAAGTGACCAAGGATGATAAGGTCCAAAGAATCATTGTTAATCAAAATACGAACCAAAGCTCTTCATTTGTGTTTATATTCATGGGTTCAAATGGGTCAAACGAAAAAGTTGAGGTGCAAAAGAACTGAAATAACTAAAAACAATAACTGATTGATCTTAAGCAAATGATTATATTATGCGAAACTAAAAACAACCATTGCCATTTAACACTAATAAGACTATAAATGTTAAGATTTAAGTTTCATTTAATAACAAATACAATTACTACAAATTCACTAAAATTCGATGTTTTCAACTTCAAAAATGTATAGATAAAGCTATATTTTGAGAATATTTGCTTTTAGGATTGGTTTATTTTCAGAACCTATTTCGAGACGGTTCCATTGAACATCAACTGTGGCTGTCTCAATATGGTATCAACTGTGGTGTCAACTGTGGTGTCAACAGTGGTGTCAACTGTGGTGTCAACTGTCGTGTCAACTGTAGTGTCAACTGTGGTGTCAACTGTGGTGTCAACTGTGCCAACTGTGGTTGCAACTGTGGTGCCAACTGTGGTGTCAACTGTGGTGTCAACTGTGGTGTCAACTGTGGTGTCAACTGTGCCAACTGTGGTGCCAACTGTGGTGTCAACTGTGGTGCCAACTGTGGTGCCAACGGTAGTGCCAATGGTAGTGCCAGCGATGGTACCAGTTTGCTTAACAGCGGTACTTCTGGTTGAGTTCTCTGTACTCTTCACATCTATGCTATCGATTGATCTCTTTGTGGTTGTCGACGTAGTGCCGAATGGCATCAAAAAGAATTTCCATACATTCTTCTCTGTGGTGCTCGTCGGTACGGCTGTTGTGGTGCTTGGTGGCGCATCGGTGACAGTACCGAAACCAGGCACATACATCGCCAGCCTGGAGTCCATTATGGCGGCATAATTGTGACCCACATCGGGTATATTATAGACGCTGTATGCATTTACAGCACGGGACACGGACACATCTGGGTTATCAGGACTTCTAAAATGTTGGAATTGCATGGGAAACTGTGTGTTTGTGTTTGTGCCAGTTGTTGTTCCGCTTGATTTTGTGGCAGTGCTTCTGGGCTCTGTGGCCAGCTTAAAGGATATTGGTTTGTTTTTGTTGTTGTCGGGTGTTGATTTTCTGTTGACTTGGAAGCGACGAGGTTTGCTATGCTTACGCCGTGCCTTGGCCCTTGACTTTAACTTCTGTTGACAGGGTCCTTTGTTAATGATGCGCATGGCTGTATTTTGGATAAGGGAAACATTAGCCAATTGCTAAGATAAACGCAGTCAGAAGAAAAAATATTCTGAAATGCATTGCCATCTTTTTTCTGGGTGCATCAGCTACCTACTTTGCTTGGTAATGCAACCTCGACGTTGGACCTCGCACTCATTCGCAAAGCTCACACCTTGATCCTGACTGGGTGCTTGCTCGGCAGTCGCACAGACGGGCGCATAAATATTATTGCAGCTTATGTTTTCACATTCCGATAGACATCGCTCCAGTTCGGTTTGCTCTAGTTCTAGATATGGGCAAGAACATCACTTAAAACACTCAACTCGTACCGATCACATATTACATACCCGTTCCTTGCTGAAAGAGCATTTTCAGGTTTGCCACCTCCAATTTGCACATGTTCTCAAAGTAAAAGTGGTGGCTTCCGTTTGTCGCACAGACGGGCTCGCCACCGGTTTTGCAGTTCGGCTGATAGTCGACATATTGATACTGAATGGGTTCTAGTTGGTCCCGGCTGGTATACTTACTATTTTTCTCACTGATCCTGTCAACTATTTTGGCGTACTGCGCAGGCGCAAATTGCGCATTGGTGTATTGCCAGACAGGATTCACAGACGCTGCTGACAGGCTCAACACTTGACTCCAAATCAGCAGTTCTTTGACTCCTTTGCACACTTTGAGCATCTTCTCAGTCTTCCACTCACCAATTAACTATTTGGTATGCCCGCTGACTCGGTAAGTTTTATACTGGGTCCATTTAGCGATCATCAGCTCGCATCTGGGTATTATCGAACTTTGTATTCAATAAGCCCCAACGCGACGTGTCGATATGCAATGTTCTCGACTCACAGTTGCTACAATCTGCATTCTTGCTGGCGTGCTGAAGATTACTAAATGAATGGACAAAAGAGACATACATATGCTAGCAAATATTTAAAGCCATTAAATTGTGAATGATAAGGTTTAAATTCTTGATTTAAAACAATTTAATACTAAATGCACCAAGTCTCCGCTGACAATTTACGTTTTCAAATATGTCTCCATCACAGCTCACGACAACACTTAAAATGTTCTTATACAATAAACTTGCAGCAATGGTAAAAAAAACCATTCATTTGCACAAGTTCTTTGAATATTTGCCTATCATAATATTAATAGCATAATGTTAATTATAATTACATTCGCAGACTATATTAAGTGCACTTAAACTATAAATCGATTAAGTTTGCTTCGATCTGTAAGCAAACATTTTGCACAAATAACCATTATAACATTGCGGAAGTAACAAACTGTAAATAATGGTAAAGCTTTTAAAAGCGATGGTTGCGAAATAAGCTTTATTCTCATATAAAACCATACGAACTAAGCTAAAAGTCTCGTGGTGAAAAGCTCGCGCATCTCGAGCCATTATAATATTTGCGCTTGCAATATAATAAAAATATAAATTAGATATCTGTAAAAATACAAATGTCGCTGGATTTGTGGGTAAAACAAAACCCGATTTGATCCGATTCTACTAAAATAATACAAATATGTAAATTTAATGTCGCTGTTTATATATTTATATTTGTCAATGTCTGTCAGCCCTTCCAAATACAATGTATCAAATTCCGCTTGAACGCAAACTGCGCGAAGTCATGGAGCGAAGGTGGTCAGGAGATTTATAGTTGAAGTTTTAAAATCGCGGTACCGTTCAATACTAGTGAAGGAATAAAGCATTTTGGTATGGGAGACGTAGAATTCGTTAACTCAAACTTACCGGAATAGTGTGTAGTTTTACGATGTGTGGATTTCTTTGTATACTTATATATAATATATAATGCAATCAATCAATTCTAAGGAAGGAATAAATCAATTAGTATGGGAGACGTAGAATATGTTAACTCCAACTTACCGGAATAGTGTGTAGTTTTCCGATGTGTGGATTTCTTTGTATACTTATATATAATATATAATGCAATCAACCAATTCTAAGGAAGGAATAAAGCATTTTGGTATGGGAGACGTAGAATTCGTTTACTCCAATTTCCCGGAATAGTGTGTAGTTTTCCACTGAGTGGGTTGCCTTGTATACTTATAATTAAATTAATTTATATTTATAATTGTCTAGCAAAAATGTATCAAATTCCGCTTGAACGCAAACTGCGCGAAGTCATGGAGCGAAGGTGGTCAGGAGATTTATATTTGAAGTTTTAAAATCGCGGTACCGTTCAATACTAGTGAAGGAATAAAGCATTTTGGTATAGGAGACGTAGAATTCGTTAACTCCAACTTACCGGAATAGTGTGAATTTATCCGCTGCATGCAAGCAATTGTGTTAAAAGTGTTATGAAAGTGCTATGAGCTGAGAGACACAATTTGCACGCCCTTTCATCACCTTCAAAGTTGAGCCAAATGGACACTTTTAAATTTCGATTGTGCCAAAAAAAAAAAAAAATTGTTTTAAATATTTATAATCTACATTTTGGAATTTGGAGACGAATAAAAAAGATGTTAGCCAGCCAAGCTCTGAAAGTAGACTGAAATATTTTTATTTTTTTCATTCGTTACTGAAAAGTCGAAATCAAAAGCCTTCTTCGATTATATGAAAACTGAAATCCAAAATATTTAAAATATCACAAAGCCTACTATTGACTAAAAATGTAATAGAATTGCATATATATCTGGCGTTATCATGTGAACATAATATGGATGACAAATCAGTTTTATTTACATATTCAAAAATATTTGAACAGCTGAGTGCCAACGATTCTTATGTAAATATTTTGTAAGCAGTGTGCAAAAAGGAAAATCATTATTTCAACTAACTCGATGCAATAGACTTGAGTTTCAATTGCTCGTTTATAGAAATGTTGTAATTATTGTTGTTGCAATTGATTTTAATTTCGCATTCATGCAAAAGTCAATATCAAATAGAAATGTCGACAGTCAATCAAACACAAATGACAACCCAATAATTCCAGTCACAAAACAAAAAATAAACAAATTTCTGTTGCTATGGATGTGCTGTTTGTTGTTGTTGTTGTTAAAAAAAATGTGAAATAAATCAATTAATAGAGGTATTACTAATTAAGCCCGGTAACGTTGCTGTTTTCTGCAACTTTGGCCCAGACATTCGCAATGTTCATTAATCGTAATTTTGTTGTATTGTTTTTGTGCAATTGCCTGTTTTGTCTCTTATCTAAATAAATTGGAAAACTTATTAGTATTTGTCTTATATCTTGGTTATTTTTCCAATTAAGCTAATTATGCACGGTAAAAATAGGCAAATGAATATATAGTCAAACGATATAGTTCCTTAGAGCGCTACAGGTGTTCTACCTGATAAGTTGGACGCACAATTCGATTAAAACTGAACTTAATTTATGCCACTCTTTCGATCGCAATAAAGAGAAAAATAGAGAAATTGACAGAGATGAGTTAAGAGCGATATAAGCAGCAGTGTGAGAATTGTTCGCCTTTTGGCTGTCAGCCAGCAGCAGCTGTTAATACACTGCGCACAATGAAGTCCAAATACCCTGCAAATATGCAAATATTGTTCGCTTTTATAACAAATAGTGTAATTTATAGCAATTTGTAATTCAATTGTAAATTATTTCTATATATATATATATTTAACCTATCAGATATGGGGAAGGGCATAGCTCGAATTGTGTGTGCCACGACGACCTTCCTTCGTTGCCCCACTTGGCGGCGGCAAGTTCGTTGCCAATGTCGTTCGTTGTGGAAAACAAGGAGTGAGCTGGGAAGGGTTGGGACTGTGCAGAGAGAGAGAGAGAGAGAGAGAGAAATAGAGAAAGAGAGTAGCGGGGTTCTGGGAATGCAATTGATTGCGTAGTAATCCAATCAACAAACCTGTCACAAAATTGTTGCAACCACCGTTTAAACAAGCGGAATCCCAACCCAGTACAAGTTCTTTGAATATTTGCCTATCATAATATTAATAGCATAATGTTAGTTGTAATTACATTCGCAGACTATATTAAGTGCACTTAAACTATAAATCGATTAAGTTTGCTTCGATCTGTAAGCAAACATTTTGCACAAATAACCATTATAACATTGCGGAAGTAACAAACTGTAAATAATGGTAAAGCTTTTAAAAGCGATGGTTGCGAAATAAGCTTTATTCTCATATAAAACCATACGAACTAAGCTAAAAGTCTCGTGGTGAAAAGCTCGCGCATCTCGAGCCATTATAATATTTGCGCTTGCAATATAATACAAATATAAATTAGATATCAGTAAAAATACAAATGTCACTGGATTTGTGGGTAAAACAAAACCCGATTTGATCCGATACTACTAAAATAATACAAATATGTAAATTTAATGTCGCTGTTTATATATTTATATTTGTCAATGTCTGTCAGCAATTCCAAATACAATGTATCAAATTCCGCTTGAACGCAAACTGCGCGAAGTCATGGAGCGAAGGTGGTCAGGAGATTTATAGTTGAAGTTTTAAAATCGCGGTACCGTTCAATACTAGTGAAGGAATAAAGCATTTTAGTATGGGAGACGTAGAATTCGTTAACTCAAACTTACCGGAATAGTGTGTAGTTTTCCGATGTGTGGATTTCTTTGTATACTTATATATAATATATAATGCAATCAACCAATTCTAAGGAAGGAATAAATCATTTAGTATGGGAGACGTAGAATTCGTTAACTCCAACTTACCGGAATAGTGTGTAGTTTTCCGATGTGTGGATTTCTTTGTATCCTTATATATAATATATAATGCAATCAACCAATTCTAAGGAAGGAATAAAGCATTTTAGTATGGGAGACGTAGAATTCGTTAACTCCAATTTCCCGGAATAGTGTGCAGTTTTCCGATGTGTGGATTTCTTTGTATACTTATATATAATATATAATGCAAGCAACCAATTCTAAGGAAGGAATAAAGCATTTTGGTATAGGAGACGTAGAATTCGTTAACTCCAACTTACCGGAATAGTGTGTAGTTTTCCGATGTGTGGATTTCTTTGTATACTTATATATAATATATAATGCAAGCAACCAATTCTAAGGAAGGAATAAAGCATTTTGGTATGGGAGACGTAGAATTCGTTAACTCCAACTTACCGGAATAGTGTGTAGTTTTCGGATGTGTGGATTTCTTTGTATACTTATATATAATATATAATGCAATCAACCAATTCTAAGGATGGAATTAATCATTTAGTATGGGAGACGTATAATTCGTTAACTCCAACTTACCGAAATAGTGTGTAGTTTTCGGATGTGTGGATTTCTTTGTATACTTATATATAATATATAATGCAATCAACCAATTCTAAGGAAGGAATAAATCATTTAGTATGGGAGACGTAGAATTCGTTAACTCCAACTTACCGGAATAGTGTGTAGTTTTCCGATGTGTGGATTTCTTTGTATACTTATATATAATATATAATGCAATCAACCAATTCTAAGGAAGGAATAAAGCATTTTGGTATAGGAGACGTAGAATTCGTTAACTCAAACTTACCGGAATAGTGTGTAGTTATCCGATGTGTGGATTTCTTTGTATACTGATATATAATATATAATGCAATCAACCAATTCTAAGGAAGGAATAGATCATTTAGTATGGGAGACGTATAATTCGTTAACTCCAACTTACAGGAATAGTGTGTAGTTTTCCGATGTGTGGATTTCTTTGTATACTTATATATAATATATAATGCAATCAACCAATTCTAAGGAAGGAATAAAGGATTTTGGTATAGGAGACGTAGAATTCGTTAACTCAAACTTACCGGAATAGTGTGTAGTTTTCGGATGTGTGGATTTCTTTGTATACTGATATATAATATATAATGCAATCAACCAATTCTAAGGAAGGAATAGATCATTTAGTATGGGAGACGTATAATTCGTTAACTCCAACTTACCGGAACAGTGTGTAGTTTTCGGATGTGTGGATTTCTTTGTATACTTATATATAATATATAATGCAATCAACCAATTCTAAGGAAGGAATAAATCATTTAGTATGGGAGACGTAGAATTCGTTAACTCCAACTTACCGGAATAGTGTGTATTTTTCCGATGTGTGGATTTCTTTGTATACTTATATATAATATATAATGCAATCAACCAATTCTAAGGAAGGAATAAAGCATTTTGGTATAAGAGACGTAGAATTCGTTAACTCAAACTTACCGGAATAGTGTGTAGTTTTCGGATGTGTGGATTTCTTTGTATACTTATATATAATATATAATGCAATCAACCAATTCTAAGCAAGGAATAAATCATTTAGTATGGGAGACGTATAATTCGTTAACTCAAACTTACCGGAATAGTGTGTAGTTATCCGATGTGTGGATTTCTTTGTATACTTATATATAATATATAATGCAATCAACCAATTCTAAGGAAGGAATTAATCATTTAGTATGGGAGACGTATAATTCGTTAACTCCAACTTACCGGAATAGTGTGTAGTTTTCGGATGTGTGGATTTCTTTGTATACTGATATAATATATAATGCAATCAACCAATTCTAAGGAAGGAATAGATCATTTAGTATGGGAGACGTAGAATATGTTAACTCCAACTTACCGGAATAGTGTGTAGTTATCCGATGTGTGGATTTCTTTGTATACTTATATATAATATATAATGCAATCAACCAATTCTAAGGAAGGAATTAATCATTTAGTATGGGAGACGTAGAATATGTTAACTCAAACTTACCGGAATAGTGTGAATTTATCCGCTGCATGCAAGCAATTGTGTTAAAAGTGTTATGCAAGTGCTATGAGCTGAGAGACACAATTTGCACGCCCTTTCATCACCTTCGAAGTTGAGCCAAATGGACACTTTTAAATTTCGATTGTGCCAAAAAAAAAAAAAATGGTTTTAAATATTTATAATCTACATTTTGGAATTTGGAGACGAATAAAAAAGATGTTAGCCAGCCAAGCTCTGAAAGTAGACTGAAATATTTTTATTTTTTTCATTCGTTACTGAAAAGTCGAAATCAAAAGCCTTCTTCGATTATATGAAAACAGAAATCCAAAATATTTAAAATATCACAAAGCCTACTATTGACTAAAAATGTAATAGAATTGCATATATATCTGGCGTTATCATGTGAACATAATATGGATGACAAATCAGTTTTATTTACATATTCAAAAATATTTGAACAGCTGAGTGCCAACGATTCTTATGTAAATATTTTGTAAACAGTGTGCAAAAAGGAAAATCATTATTTCAACTAAATCGATGCAATAGACTTGAGTTTCAATTGCTCGTTTATAGAAATGTTGTAATTATTGTTGTTGCAATTGATTTTAATTTCGCATTCATGCAAAAGTCAATATCAAATAGAAATGTCGACAGTCAATCAAACACAAATGACAACCCAATAATTCCAGTCACAAAACAAAAAATAAACAAATTTCTGTTGCTATGGATGTGCTGTTTGTTGTTGTTGTTGTTAAAAAAAATGTGAAATAAATCAATTAATAGAGGTATTACTAATTAAGCCCGGTAACGTTGCTGTTTTCTGCAACTTTGGCCCAGACATTCGCAATGTTCATTAATCGTAATTTTGTTGTATTGTTTTTGTGCAATTGCCTGTTTTGTCTCTTATCTAAATAAATTGGAAAACTTATTAGTATTTGTCTTATATCTTGGTTATTTTTCCAATTAAGCTAATTATGCACGGTAAAAATAGGCAAATGAATATATAGTCAAACGATATAGTTCCTTAGAGCGCTACAGGTGTTCTACCTGATAAGTTGGACGCACAATTCGATTAAAACTGAACTTAATTTATGCCACTCTTTCGATCGCAATAAAGAGAAAAATAGAGAAATTGACAGAGATGAGTTAAGAGCGATATAAGCAGCAGTGTGAGAATTGTTCGCCTTTTGGCTGTCAGCCAGCAGCAGCTGTTAATACACTGCGCACAATGAAGTCCAAATACCCTGCAAATATGCAAATATTGTTCGCTTTTATAACAAATAGTGTAATTTATAGCAATTTGTAATTCAATTGTAAATTATTTCTATATATATATATATTTAACCTATCAGATATGGGGAAGGGCATAGCTCGAATTGTGTGTGCCACGACGACCTTCCTTCGTTGCCCCACTTGGCGGCGGCAAGTTCGTTGCCAATCTCGTTCGTTTGTGGAAAACAAGAAGTGAGCTGGGAAGGGTTGGGACTGTGCAGAGAGAGAGAGAGAGAGAGAGAGAGAGATAGAGAAAGAGAGTAGCGGGGTTCTGGGAATGCAATTGATTGCGTAGTAATCCAACCAACAAACCTGTCACAAAATTGTTGCAACCACCGTTTAAACAAGCGGAATCCCAACCCAGTACAAGTTCTTTGAATATTTGCCTATCATAATATTAATAGCATAATGTTAGTTGTAATTACATTCGCAGACTATATTAAGTGCACTTAAACTATAAATCGATTAAGTTTGCTTCGATCTGTAAGCAAACATTTTGCACAAATAACCATTATAACATTGCGGAAGTAACAAACTGTAAATAATGGTAAAGCTTTTAAAAGCGATGGTTGCGAAATAAGCTTTATTCTCATATAAAACCATACGAACTAAGCTAAAAGTCTCGTGGTGAAAAGCTCGCGCATCTCGAGCCATTATAATATTTGCGCTTGCAATATAATACAAATATAAATTAGATATCAGTAAAAATACAAATGTCACTGGATTTGTGGGTAAAACAAAACCCGATTTGATCCGATACTACTAAAATAATACAAATATGTAAATTTAATGTCGCTGTTTATATATTTATATTTGTCAATGTCTGTCAGCAATTCCAAATACAATGTATCAAATTCCGCTTGAACGCAAACTGCGCGAAGTCATGGAGCGAAGGTGGTCAGGAGATTTATAGTTGAAGTTTTAAAATCGCGGTACCGTTCAATACTAGTGAAGGAATAAAGCATTTTAGTATGGGAGACGTAGAATTCGTTAACTCCAACTTACCGGAATAGTGTGTAGTTTTCCGATGTGTGGATTTCTTTGTATACTTATATATAATATATAATGCAATCAATCAATTCTAAGGAAGGAATAAATCAATTAGTATGGGAGACGTAGAATATGTTAACTCCAACTTACCGGAATAGTGTGTAGTTTTCCGATGTGTGGATTTCTTTGTATACTTATATATAATATATAATGCAATCAACCAATTCTAAGGAAGGAATAAATCATTTAGTATGGGAGACGTAGAATTCGTTAACTCCAACTTACCGGAATAGTGTGTAGTTTTCCACTGTGTGGGTTGCCTTGTATACTTATAATTAAATTAATTTATATTTATAATTGTCTAGCAAAAATGTATCAAATTCCGCTTGAACGCAAACTGCGCGAAGTCATGGAGCGAAGGTGGTCAGGAGATGTATAGTTGAAGTTTTAAAATCGCGGTACCGTTCAATACTAGTGAAGGAATAAAGCATTTTGGTATAGGAGACGTAGAATTCGTTAACTCAAACTTACCGGAATAGTGTGTAGTTTTCCGATGTGTGGATTTCTTTGTATCCTTATATATAATATATAATGCAATCAACCAATTCTAAGGAAGGAATAAATCATTTAGTATGGGAGACGTAGAATTCGTTAACTCCAACTTACCGGAATAGTGTGTAATTTTCCGATGTGTGGATTTCTTTGTATACTGATATAGCCAAATGGACACTTTTAAATTTCGATTGTGCCAAAAAAAAAAAAAATGGTTTTAAATATTTTTAATCTACATTTTGGAATTTGGAGACGAATAAAAAAGATGTTAGCCAGCCAAGCTCTGAAAGTAGACTGAAATATTTTTATTTTTTTCATTCGTTACTGAAAAGTCGAAATCAAAAGCCTTCTTGGATTATATGAAAACAGAAATCCAATATATTTAAAATATCACAAAGCCTACTATTGACTAAAAATGTAATAGAATTGCATATATATCTGGCGTTATCATGTGAACATAATATGGATGACAAATCAGTTTTATTTACATATTCAAAAATATTTGAACAGCTGAGTGCCAACGATTCTTATGTAAATATTTTGTAAATAGTGTGCAAAAAGGAAGTCATTATTTCAACTAACTCGATGCAATAGACTTGAGTTTCAATTGCTCGTTTATAGAAATGTTGTAATTATTGTTGTTGCAATTGATTTTAATTTCGCATTCATGCAAAAGTCAATATCAAATAGAAATGTCGACAGTCAATCAAACACAAATGACAACCCAATAATTCCAGTCACAAAACAAAAAAAATAAACAAATTTCTGTTGCTATGGATGTGCTGTTTGTTGTTGTTGTTGTTGTTGTTGTTGTTTAAAAAAATGTGAAATAAATCAATTAATAGAGGTATTACTAATTAAGCCCGGTAACGTTGCTGTTTTCTCCAACTTTGGCCCAGACATTCGCAATGTTCATTAATCGTAATTTTGTTGTATTGTTTTTGTGCAATTGCCTGTTTTGTCTCTTATCTAAATAAATTGGAAAACTTATTAGTATTTGTCTTATATCTTGGTTATTTTTCCAATTAAGCTAATTATGCACGGTAAAAATAGGCAAATGAATATATAGTCAAACGATATAGTTCCTTAGAGCGCTACAGGTGTTCTACCTGATAAGTTGGACGCACAATTCGATTAAAACTGAACTTAATTTATGCCACTCTTTCGATCGCAATAAAGAGAAAAATAGAGAAATTGACAGAGATGAGTTAAGAGCGATATAAGCAGCAGTGTGAGAATTGTTCGCCTTTTGGCTGTCAGCCAGCAGCAGCTGTTAATACACTGCGCACAATGAAGTCCAAATACCCTGCAAATATGCAAATATTGTTCGCTTTTATAACAAATAGTGTAATTTATAGCAATTTGTAATTCAATTGTAAATTATTTCTATATATATATATATTTAACCTATCAGATATGGGGAAGGGCATAGCTCGAATTGTGTGTGCCACGACGACCTTCCTTCGTTGCCCCACTTGGCGGCGGCAAGTTCGTTGCCAATGTCGTTCGTTGTGGAAAACAAGGAGTGAGCTGGGAAGGGTTGGGACTGTGCAGAGAGAGAAAGAGAGAGAGAGAAATAGAGAAAGAGAGTAGCGGGGTTCTGGGAATGCAACAAACCTGTCACAAAATTGTTGCAACCACCGTTTAAACAAGCGGAATCCCAACCCAGTACAAGTTCTTTGAATATTTGCCTATCATAATATTAATAGCATAATGTTAGTTGTAATTACATTCGCAGACTATATTAAGTGCACCTAAACTATAAATCGATTAAGTTTGCTTCGATCTGTAAGCAAACATTTTGCACAAATAACCATTATAACATTGCGGAAGTAACAAACTGTAAATAATGGTAAAGCTTTTAAAAGCGATGGTTGCGAAATAAGCTTTATTCTCATATAAAACCATACGAACTAAGCTAAAAGTCTCGTGGTGAAAAGCTCGCGCATCTCGAGCCATTATAATATTTGCGCTTGCAATATAATAAAAATATAAATTAGATATCTGTAAAAATACAAATGTCACTGGATTTGTGGGTAAAACAAAACCCGATTTGATCCGATACTACTAAAATAATACAAATATGTAAATTTAATGTCGTTGTTTATATATTTATATTTGTCAATGTCTGTCAGCCCTTCCAAATACAATGTATCAAATTCCGCTTGAACGCAAACTGCGCGAAGTCATGGAGCGAAGGTGGTCAGGAGATTTATAGTTGAAGTTTTAAAATCGCGGTACCGTTCAATACTAGTGAAGGAATAAATCAATTAGTATGGGAGACGTAGAATATGTTAACTCCAACTTACCGGAATAGTGTGTAGTTTTCCGATGTGTGGATTTCTTTGTATACTTATATATAATATATAATGCAATCAATCAATTCTAAGGAAGGAATAAATCAATTAGTATGGGAGACGTAGAATATGTTAACTCCAACTTACCGGAATAGTGTGTAGTTTTCCACTGTGTGGGTTGCCTTGTATACTTATAATTAAATTAATTAATATTTATAATTGTCTAGCAAAAATGTATCAAATTCCGCTTGAACGCAAACTGCGCGAAGTCATGGAGCGAAGGTGGTCAGGAGATTTATAGTTGAAGTTTTAAAATCGCGGTACCGTTCAATACTAGTGAAGGAATAAAGCATTTTGGTATAGGAGACGTAGAATATGTTAACTCAAACTTACCGGAATAGTGTGTAGTTATCCGCTGCATGCAAGCAATTGTGTTAAAAGTGTTATGCAAGTGCTATGAGCTGAGAGACACAATTTGCACGCCCTTTCATCACCTTCGAAGTTGAGCCAAATGGACACTTTTAAATTTCGATTGTGCCAAAAAAAAAAAATGGTTTTAAATATTTTTAATCTACATTTTGGAATTTGGAGACGAATAAAAAAGATGTTAGCCAGCCAAGCTCTGAAAGTAGACTGAAATATTTTTATTTTTTTCATTCGTTACTGAAAAGTCGAAATCAAAAGCCTTCTTGGATTATATGAAAACAGAAATCCAAAATATTTAAAATATCACAAAGCCTACTATTGACTAAAAATGTAATAGAATTGCATATATATCTGGCGTTATCATGTGAACATAATATGGATGACAAATCAGTTTTATTTACATATTCAAAAATATTTGAACAGCTGAGTGCCAACGATTCTTATGTAAATATTTTGTAAACAGTGTGCAAAAAGGAAAATCATTATTTCAACTAACTCGATGCAATAGACTTGAGTTTCAATTGCTCGTTTATAGAAATGTTGTAATTATTGTTGTTGCAATTGATTTTTATTTCGCATTCATGCAAAAGTCAATATCAAATAGAAATGTCGACAGTCAATCAAACACAAATGACAACCCAATAATTCCAGTCACAAAACAAAAAATAAACAAATTTCTGTTGCTATGGATGTGCTGTTTGTTGTTGTTGTTGTTAAAAAAAATGTGAAATAAATCAATTAATAGAGGTATTACTAATTAAGCCCGGTAACGTTGCTGTTTTCTGCAACTTTGGCCCAGACATTCGCAATGTTCATTAATCGTAATTTTGTTGTATTGTTTTTGTGCAATTGCCTGTTTTGTCTCTTATCTAAATAAATTGGAAAACTTATTAGTATTTGTCTTATATCTTGGTTATTTTTCCAATTAAGCTAATTATGCACGGTAAAAATAGGCAAATGAATATATAGTCAAACGATATAGTTCCTTAGAGCGCTACAGGTGTTCTACCTGATAAGTTGGACGCACAATTCGATTAAAATTTTTTTTTTTTTTTTTTTTTTTTTTTTTTTTTTTTTTTTTTTTTTTTTTTTTTTTTTTTTTTTTTTTTTTTTTTTTTTTTTTTTTTTTTTTTTTTTTTTTTGTTCCATTTGTGTGTATGTTTTTGGTATGCTGCTTGTGTTCGTAATAACAACGTTTATTTTACTCCGCATTAATCGCAAAATAGTTTAATAAATCGCAATAATTACACAAGAATTTGTGATATTGGCCCGAATGAGAGCTGCTCTGTTTGGCGTGTAAAAAGCGTTTGCAAGTTGGCATTCTGATTTAGAGCACATAAAATGAAGGTCAAAATTGACATTAAAAGATGTGCAAACAGTGGCAACAAAAACAAACATTGACTAACTGTCATCAGTGAGTGCAGGGTATGCAAAAGGGCATCAATAGTTGCTTTTGTTACCAAGAGAAACAGATTGTTGCTGCAGCATTTTGCCGACAACGGTTTCAGTTGCTGTTGAGACGTTGCCGCAAGCAGTCACTTTTTGTGGCTTGAGGCAGGCCAACACATTATCCAAATAACTTATTTAAAAAGCAATAACCATAACAATCAGATCTTAAAATAACAAATGGCAATCAGAGGAATTCCCTCAACAGTGTGTGTGTGTGTGTGTGTGTGTTTTAGCTGATTATGAACATTGCTTGAACAGGTTCGTCATGATACGTCAGTCAAATCGATAGCCAAATCAATAACACGCAGCGCGCAAATGTTTACTGCTAGAGATGGACGCGTGTCGCTGAAAGTAATCCTTAAGAAATCACGAGAAACACACGAAATTCCGGCGTAATTCCGACTATAATAAATCATAATTTTATTGTGTATTAATGTGCATACAATCGCGTTAAAGATTTGAACGACTTGTCTCATAGTCGAGCTATCTCGACTGCAGCATTCTTACTTGTCTTCAATTTGCTCAGCACAACCAAGGAGCAATTTAGAAAGCCATCCGTGTCCCGTTGTCGACACGCGCTCATCTCAACAACAATATAAAAGATATCGTCAAAACACAGAACAGAAAAGACGAAAGAAGCAACGTCATCAGTAGAGAAAATAGTAAAAAGGTTTCGCGAAATTTGATTTCTTGTTTTTTTTTTTGGATTTATGTGTGCCGCGTGTGTTGCCCTTGTGAAATTGATACCAATACGCGGAAGTTTCCACTTGTCATTATCAATTAGACAAGTGTTGCACAACAACAACACCAAAGTCAACACTACAAAGTCAACGGAGAGCTGGCAAAATTGCCACAGTTGGGTTGCAATCGACATTGTTGCCGCAACGTTGCCAATATTGTAATTGTCCACAATTGATAAGGGGAACACAGAGAACATGGCCCTGGAGCAGAAGGATCTCATGCCGCCGCCGCCGCCGCAGTATGAAGCAGAAGTGGCCAGCATCAGCAAAGACCTGGACAAGACCAATCTTCTGACCACCGACAAGCACAATAACAACAGCAACAACAATAATAATGATAATACCAAGATCCACATCAAATCGCATAAGCGCAAAGAGAGCAGTCTGCCGCTGGGTGAACGCCATTTGGCCGTTCTTCGGCAGGAGCTGATGGTGTTCCTGGGCAATAGCGGCGTCATCGGCGCTGGAATGGTCATCAGCATGCCCAGCGTTACCCTCAATCAGTTGCGCGACCAGACGCAGCCTTTCTGGCTGGACAACGACCAGGCTAGCTGGTTCGGTAAGTTCTCCATTGGTCCATCTTTAGCCTAGTTGGATAAATTGGATAACCTGAAATGCTTTCGCTTAACATATGAAATTATTTCTAAACTTTATACCCAAAGTTTGTAGACAGAAATCTCAGAAAATATATCGCTGGCAATGAGGATTACATCAATAATTATTGAATCAGATAACATTTCATTAACAGTTATATATATATATATATATACTTTAAAAATGTAAATGTTTTATATTAAATTAAATTAATTTCTGCTTAGGGAGAAGTTTCGGTTGTTCCAATATTCAAAGAGACGAAGAGTTTAATAAATGTTTTATTTTCAATTGTAGCCTCCATCAATAACATGTCCTGTCCGCTGGGCGGACTCATGGTTGGCTTCTTCCTGGATCGGATTGGGCGCAAGCACACAATTCTGCTGACGAATCTGATTGGCCTCCTCGGCTGGCTGCTGCTGGCGACGAGCTTCCTGCACAGCAATCGAGATACCGTCTACGCCCAGATGCTATTGGGTCGCGCATTTGGCGGGATCATGATTGGCATGTTTGTCTCACCGGTGGGCGTGTACTCCGCCGAGATTAGCTTGCCCAGCATTCGGGGACGTCTGATATTGGGCACCTCGATTGGCCTGGCCTCCGGCATACTGCTGATGTACGTGCTGGGCTACTTTATACGCCAAAACGTGGTGCTAATTGCGTGCATCAGCTGTGCCTATCAGCTGGCCGCCACACTGCTGGTGATGCCCATGCCGGAGTCGCCCAGCTGGCTGCTGCAGAAGGGTCGCATCGAGTTGGCGCGACGATCGTTGCGCTACTTTCGCGGACTGCATAGCAAGGGTGAGTTGGTAGAGATCAATGGACTTACGATGAGAATGCCAGTGTTAATCCTTACCTTTAATCCCATAGACGACGACTGTGTGCCGGAGTTTGAGGCGGAGCTGATTCAAATGAAGATGACGGCGGACAGCAGTCGGGATACGGCGGCCAGTGAATCCATTGGCCAGGCCATTCGGCGCCCGGAGGTCTACAAGCCGCTGCTGATGATGATTGGATTCTTTGGGTTTCAGCAGGCGTGCGGCGTCGTTGTTATCATTGTGTATGCGGTGCAGATTGCCGAAAAGGCTGGCGTCACCATCGACCCTGTGCTGGTGGCCGTCATGCTGGGTTGCGCCCGCATTATCACCACCTTCTTCATGACCAGCATCTTTGAGAGATGGGGCCGCCGGCCGGCGGGCATCTTTTCCGCAACGGGGATGGCATTTTGTATGCTTCTACTAGCCGCCGGCGGCTGGTGGCCAGCGACAATAAGGGCCTGGTCGTGGCTGCCGGTGGTGTGCATTGTGGCAAACATTGTGTTCTCGACGATGGGAATGCTGACGCTGCCGTTTATCATGATATCGGAGGTGTTTCCACAGAGTGTGCGAGGCAGTGCATCGGGCATTTCTGTGTTCTTTGGCATGATACTGGCATTCATCTGCTTGAAGATCTACCCGAATATGGATGAACTGCTGGGCACTGCCAACCTGTTTGCCTTCTATGCCATCGTCTCATTTCTGGCCGCCATCTTCATCTACAGCTTTGTGCCGGAGACGCGCGGACGCACTCTCATCGAAATCGAGGAGCACTGGCGGACGGGTAGGCGGGGGCAACGGGAGTCCGCTATTGCTGTTAGCAATCTGAAGGATGTGGAGCTGCACGAGGTCTTCCTGAAGAAGTGAATGTGTCGCTGCACCTGCGAATGCAATCTGTGATGTGTTAAGTACTTAGAGTTGGCCAAAAGGAATGCGGGCAAACCACAATAAACAAGTTAACTAATAAATATACTATATATATATATATATAATATTAGTTAATTTCTCATGTATTACCTGTTCAGGGTAATCCTTTTTCTGCGCAGTTTCTGTGTCATGAAAATAAATAACTAAATAAAAAACAGTCATAAAAATATTAATTTGAAGGGTTTTCTTTTTGAAGATTGTCAATAAACGTTATCATTAAGGGTTGTGTGAAACACGTTAAGAGTGTAGTCAACACGATGAGACGACGTTTCTAATCGAACTTTTTGCTCTGATGAGCATTTATTTATTTTATACAAAAATCTTAAACCTAAATAAATAAATAATATGAAGCCGCTTGTAAGGCGATCTCATATTATGTTTATTTATGTTAATGGAGTCGCTTGTAGGGCGACTCCATGTAATGTTTGTTCTTCTTAGAATAGCTGAGCTTTATTCTTCTAAGAATGCGATGTTTATCCACCCGAAAATAGCTGAGCTCGTCAATAAAAATTAGCTGAGCTTTGCAGCGTCTCAGGTTCATACTTGAAGAAGGGTCAATAATAACAGTTTCAGTTTAACAGCTGTATTTGCAGAAGTTCAAACTTCAATTGATCAAAACCATTTCTCGGCTTAATCTCAGTATCGTTTCATAAAGTCATCTGATGTGATTCAGCTAAATCTCTGATAAGATTAATGATAGACTAGATGAGTGCAAAAGAGACAGAGTTTGAGGGGGGAAGAAGGTGTTTAATTGTGCTTAATAAAATTAAATGAATTGATTGCAAAATGGGTTCACTGATAACTGAATAATCAGAAAAAGCCTAGAATTAAGAAAGATAGAACCTTTTGTTTCTGGATATATAAGCTCTGAATAATAAGGTGAGTTAACCTTGGTGCCATAAGTATGCCGACTTCGGCATCTGCAATCTCCCGTTTCTATATGTTGTAGCTCTTCAAAGCAAGCACAAATATATGTATATATATATATATATATATATATATATAAACAATTACATCAGATAAAATAGAACAAGAGCAGTATGAAATGAAATGAATGCTACACGTAAAAACACCTTTATAAACAATTAAAAAAACAAAACGATACAAATTGCAATTGATTGAGGGACTTTATCAGTTAACAAATTGGTTATGAAAGTGGCAATTGAGCGCATTGTTTACCACTCGAATACTCAAGCAAACACAAATATAGCCAATGTCAATTACATCATTTTGATAATGACTCTTGTTAACGCATTGTATAAAAACAAATTACTTAAGCCAACTTAAGCAACTTACCAGCAATTATTGGCCATATATATACATCATTTAGGTATTTGTATTGAAAAATGGTTAGAAAATACAGATCACGATAGAAATGAGCATTTGTCTGAGATAATAAAAAAAAATTTTAAAAAAAAACTTCGAGTTGCTGGTTTTGGTATCGAATTTTAAATATTTTCGTTTATTTGGTTTAATGTGACTTCTTAGTACAACAATTAGCTGCTGCTATTAATATATATATGTATATATATATTGATGTATATATAGTTGTATAAACGAATTAAAATTCAAGTTGTTAATTTCTCATTTATATAATGTATATAGGTAATATAAACTACATTAACATTACAAGTATGTATTTGTGTGTGTGTAGTGTAGTTTATCGTATATTGCAAAAAAAAATAAAAATAAAAAAAAATATTTGTGAGCGCTTTTATTTAATTTGTATTTTTGTCGCTTAACATTGGTTTGTATACGTATAATATATAGTTACATATATATTTTGTTTGTTTGTATGTTTTTTGTTTTTTTGTTTTTTTAATCAGTTGCCATTCATTGAATACGTTTTTCATATGTTTGCATATTACTTGTTTTCTTTTGTTTAAATTTGTATGAATTATATATGTTATTTACTTATTTCGTTATTTGTGCATTTAGTATATTGCTTATGTAGTTCCGCGATTCTCTTCGGCGTAGGCATTTATGTATTTGGTTGTGATTTTGTTTAATTATTCGTTTAACTTGGTTTTACTTGTATTTAAAAATCTTTCAAAGGGCAGTTCACGTTCCACAGACAAACATCAACAGCTGTTTGGCGTGGTCAATATTATTTTACTTATATTTTAATGTATATATTTGTATCTATGTATATATTTCTCATGCACTAAGTAGTTCAAGTACAATTTCTAAGCCAAAAAAATTTATCATCCTTTAATAGTATATAGTATATAAAGTTGCATTATATGTATTTTGTATGTTGTAAATATCTATGTACATGCGTACGTAAATATGTAATATGTATCTATTTATATATAAAAAAAAATATGTCGGTGTTTTTTGTTTGTTTTTTTTTTTTTTTGCAGCGGCTAACAGGAGCTATTTTAGTACGATGTAAGTCACGACATACGACTAGGAAAGGAAGAAGACACTTAAAAATAAATTTACATAGAATATAGAATCACGAAGAAAAAAAAAACAATTTACTCTATGGAATTATCGCCTTGCTTTGAAATTGTTGTCTTTTTACTCTTATCTAAGTAATTTATTATTGTTGTTGTTTTTTTTTTAAATTTTTTTTTCTATATATATGATTACATTAGTCGCTTGTTCTTTGCTAAGTTCAATTGCTAGCTGACAAAAAAAATTGGTTTCCTGATTCATGCATTGATTATACAAAAAAACATTTTTTTCTAATCCCTATTGAGGTTCATTTTTAGTTGTTTTTTGGTTTTTATTTCCAATATATAAAAAAATTTTTTGGTTTTACGTTTTTTTTACTTATGCTAACACAAAAAATTGTATGCGCCTTTCGATCTGTAATGCATTATATAAACATTTTTGACCACTCATCATCATTTGTTGATATATGTAAAAAAAAAAATGTTTATATATATTTATGTGTATATTTAAGATATATTCTTAATATTATATATATATCTATATATATTTATTTATTTTGAACATTTTGAATGTATGTAAGTAATTCTAATGAGGTTTCCTTTAAGTTTATATTCAAATATATAATCTTTATAATTGCGCACCTTACATCTTCAAAAAAAAACACACACATTTAACAAAATTAGCTTCGCTGCTTATGCCTAACAACAAAAAATTCATTTTAGTATAAAATACAAATTAAAAAAAAAAAAATCATCAGCACTACAAAAAAAAAAATAATTTTACACTTGCTCAAAAAAAACATATTTGGTTCAAAAAAATGTATTTACGTTATTTCCTTATAAAAGTGTTTGTTGAATTTTTTATTTGTTTTTTAATTTTTTAAATTTTTTTTGGTTTTTTTTATTTTATATATTTTTTTGGTTGTTTTTGTTTTTTTCTTTATTGATTTTTTTTTTTTTTGTTTTTTTTTGCTTTTTTTTTATTGATCAGATGCATTGTTGCTATCGATTATCTTTTGTCGATTATTGACATGGAAAAAAATTTGCTTTACGCGTTGACTAAAACTAGCTTTAAGACGAGACGCTAAGTGCTATCTAATATCCGTATTCTTTACAAGCTAAGGCTACGATTGGTTGAGTATTAACGTTGCGACTATTCGACGGCATACGCACCACACACACGCATACACAGCATACACACGTATGTATGCGTGTGTATGCATATCCTGCATGTATGCCATGTGCTTTGTGTATTTTATTTATTGTGATGGCGTCAGGTCTTAAGATGCGTAATCTTTGTTATCTTGGCCTATTTTCTGCTTCGTTTCTTAAGCGTTGTTATCTTCCTGCCTCTCGCTTTAATTTATTTATTGAGTATAAAAAACATTTCACTTCTCAAAGCGCTTCTTGCGGCTACTTGTAGCCACAATGGCCTCACCATCTTGCACTGTATTTTTGTTTGTTTTTATATTGTTATTAGAAAAAAAATTACTTTTGTATATTTGTATATATTGCCGTTATTTTGTTTTCGATTTGTTTGTTTCGTTTTTTTTTTTTTTGTTATTTATTTTTTAGACTGTTTAGTACTCAGCACAACCAAGCTGTATGCAAAAAATATTAATTGTTCTATATTCAACAATACTTTTGCATAAATTTGCCATTAATGTAATCTTAAAATTTAAATGTTTCATGTCGAATATACTTAGGTGTGAATTTGCTTCTTATAATTTAAAATTCGTTGTTGCAAATTCGACTCTGATTTTTGAAAATATTTTTAAATTGATTTTAAAATAGAAACCTAGAAAATAAATGAAAAACAAAATAAATAAAGTTTGTTGGAAATTTGTTTATTAAACGTTGTTTTTTTTTTTTTTTTTTTGTTGGTTTAGATCAGAATAAATGATAAAGTAAAATTTAAAATTTTGATATATGTAATTCAGGAATTCTGGACAAGATAAAATAATTCACATTTCGTTTTTTCTGTTCATTATGAATATGGTTTAAAACTAAAACCAAAAATAATGAATAACGTCATTTCATATTAAGCTGAATATACACAATAAATTGAAAAAAAATTTTTTTTTGAAATTACATTAATTCAGTTAATGTTTCATTTACAAATTTTGAAGCACCCTTTTCGGTGCGCCCATTTGCGTTTCTGTATGTGGGCGTGGTACACAAAATATACAAATTTAAAAGTTTACAAAGAAATAAAATAAAAATTAATGAATTTAATTTCAGAATTTGTTACAAATAACCACCTGCCACGCCCCAAACACACATTGGCGCCTCATCGATTTTCGTGCTTTTTGTTAACATTTTTCTTTCCTTTTAATATTTTTGTGTTTTATTTTTCTTTTGACAGGCTTTTATCACGGGCTTTTCATTTCTTTTTTTCTTTAAGGTTTTCAAATTTTAGGTATTTATATGTGTGTGGGTGTGTATGTTTCCGTGTGTGTGTGTGTGTGTAACATGCTCAAGTTGTTTAAACGCATACAAAAAAAATTTGTTTCAAAAAAAAAGTTTCTTTATAATTATGAAAAAAATTCTTTTTACAAACTATGAAAAAAAAAGCAGGAATATTTTCATTTTTCCTATTGTTTTTCTTATTTTCCTTCGTAATTTTGTCTCAACAACTAGTTATGGGGAGGTGAAGGGTTAAAAACTCCCCACAACAAGCTGCACATTTAGTGTCTGCTGTTGCTTCCACAGCAGACGGACAGTTACCCCCATTTCTCGGACTCCTCATCATATATATATATATATATATATTTATTAGTATAGTTGGTAAGAACAGCCTGAACTTGAGCATGTTAACATATAATATAAATGTATGAATGTAGATATATAATAATACAAATAAAAAAAAATTCATTTATAAATTATGAAAAAAAAATAAACAGATCTTTCAGCTATATAAATATACATATATATTTCGGTACTCGTATAAGTCAGTTTAGAGACACAGAAACAGAAAAAAAAAACAGAGCTTATGCCTTCACGCCTAATTGTATGATATTTATATTAGTAATTATATGTATATAGTTCGTTATTTTCGAAAAAAAAAATGATCGTTTTGCCTTAAGTTAAGCACAAAAAACCTTTACTTGCCTATTTAGTTAAAATATAGTATTTAATATATTTTCAAATATATAAGTATGTTTCACTTCATATATATATAAGTGTTCGTATGTGTATCTAATATCTATTCATTTTTTTTTTTTTTTTGTATTGTTGCAACATAAAAAGAAAATAAAAACGTCCTCAATAAAAAGCACAAAAATAAATTAATAATACCCTCTACAACATTCAGTAAGTGAGGAACATTTAAGAATAAACACAAAAAAAAAAATGGGTCGAAATGTATCCGAAAAAAAAAATCTAATTATTTCATTAAAATTAAATTGATTGGTATTTGTTGAGAACATATCGATGATACACATAATTTATAGATTATTGTAATTCAGTATCAGTTAAGTTTTTCGCTTGGGCACAATAGACCTACCTAACAGATCGTAGTGCAGGTAATAATATATATAATATGTTTTCGCTTCCCTTCCCTTCCCTTCACTTCTCACTTGATTTTTTTTATATTTTTTTCTTTTTTTCTGAATAAGTTTTGTGTGTGTGTGTTGGATGTGTGGGATGTGTGGGATGTGTGTGTGTGTGTCAGCTTATTTGCCAGTTGGAAGTTACGTTCGCCACAGAAAGCCGCCATTTGAATTTGCATTTGAATTTGTCGGCGTTTCTGTTGCAGATGTTGCTGCCGGCGCAGCTGCAATCGTTGTGGCTGCTGTGGAGAAAGTGTTGCTGCTCAGCCGCTTTTGTGCAGGCTGCTGCTGCTGCTGCTGCTGTTGTTGTTGTTGTTTCACAATGTTGTAACTAAAGTCTTGCAATTGTTGCTGAGGCGATAAGTTGTGACTGTGCGGGGACAAGTTAAAGCTATTCGTATGGCTTTGACCATTGCTATTGTTTGTGTAGTGTGGCATGTTGCTCGTGCTGCTGCTGCTGTTGTTGCCATGTAAGCTGAAGACATTGCTGCTGCCACTGCGCTGTTGCATGTTGCTGTGACTGCTGCTGTGTGTGTCCAAGCTTAGGCTCCTGAGGTCATTGATATTGAGAGTGTGTTGCAGGTTGATATCACTGCTGTGTGGTGATAAGTTAAGGCTATTACTGTTGTAGTGTTGCAGCTGACCATTGCTGCCGTGTGGCGATGTATTTAAGCTATTGCTGCTGTGGTGCTGCACCTGATTGTTGCTGCTGTGCTGTGTCTGTCGAACTGAATTGAGCATGTGAGCAATATTGTTTTGATTCTGTTGCTGTTGACGCGCCACATTGTTGCCGTGATTGTTGTTGGCACTGTGACTGCTATTGCTGCAATTTTGATGTTGATAATGATTGCTACTGTGAGCAGCAGCACTGCTCAGGCGTGGCGGCTGACCATTGCCACCATTGTTGTGGCCACGTGATGTTGATTGTTCCTGTATCTGTTGTTGATATTGTTGTTGTCGTTGTTGATAATTATGTTGTTGATGATTATGTTGTTGTTGGTGTTGTTGTTGCTGATGGTAATGTGGATGATACTGTAACATGTTGTTGTGATTGGGGCTGCTGCTGCTGTTGTTGATGTTTATGTTGTTATTGGTGGTGTTGTTGTTGCTGCTGCTGCTGCTGTTGTTGTTACTGTTGTTGTTGTTGTTGTTACTGTTACTGTTGTTGTTGTTGTTGTTGTTACTGTTACTGTTATTGTTGGTGCTGTTGTTGGTGTTGCTGTTGTTGATACCGAGGAAATTTAAGCCGCACGCCTGCTGATAGAGTTGCAGTTGCTGCTGCTGATGCGGTGACAATTATAAGTAAGGATAATGGTACTTCCTGCAGTACAGACCTTCGAGCAAATCGGCAAAGTTGTCGCCTACAATTTTTTTAAATCCATCGTAAAAAAAAAAAATAAATTAAAAAATGTATATTAGTAAATAGTTATGTAAATTATTATGCATTAGCGTCTATTTGAAAAAGTCACATTCATCTAAAATTAAGTTATAAAAACACAATAAATGTATTACATTTAATCTAAATTTGTGTTTTTAAAGTTTTAGACGTAAAATTAATTTATTTGTAATTTTAATTTAAATTGTTTTGTTTAAGATTTTAAAAGTGCTGCTAGACGAAAAGGCCCTTACTTAAATAACTTAGGCGGTGCGTGTTAAAAGTTAATTTAAGAAATGCTTATATATTTAATCTATATGTTTTGGATAGGGTTTTGAAGAGTTACGTGTTTATTGTTGTACTTGACATTTGTTTTGTTTTGTATTTTTTGGGTTTTGTTTCGTTTACGTTAACAATTTTAATTTGATATTGTAATTGTATTTGATTTGGATTTGTCATCTTATTTTGTTTTGTACTTTTTTCTTGATGATTTTGCGAGATTTGTTTATAGTATTATTTTAGCTTGTTACGTGTTTTTAAGCGCAATATCAAACATTTATTCGTATACGATTTTATTTTGCATTACACGACGTTATAAAGTATTGGAAGACTTCGTGAAAATTGATCGATTATTCCATCATTCATTCATTAAACGTGCCATGTTTTATTTTTATGTCTATAGTTTCACATAGGAAACTTAAGGAAATTTTGGGAAAAGGTGAGGTTATAAAAAACAAAACAAAAAAGATACCATATGAAATATATGAAGAGATGTGCGCTAGAATGTCAGTAAACAGAACGTGTACACAATGATTTTTGCAGTGTATCACAAAATACGCTGCGTGTCACAATAAACGAGCAAGCAAAATCAAAACTTCACACACATACACACTGAGACATGTAAGAGCGCAAAACCATCTAAAAAAAACATAAATTTTGAGGCATTCGGAAACTTTGGATGAGATATTGTTAAGATGATTGAGTTATGTATGTATTTATATATGTAACCTCTAAACAAAGCGCAGAGAAAACATTTCTACTTCAACTTCTCGGACAAAGAGCGTTTTGTATCAAATATTGTGAATATAAAACTGTGCTAACTGAAATATTTTGGGTTAAGAGACTTTTGAGCGTAGGGTTATACAGATATATAGAAAATGGTAAAGCACACGTATAATTTTTTCAACTAAAACAAAAGTGAATATTTTCTTTTTCTTTTTCGATTTTTTTTTTTTTTTTAAGCAAAAAGTTAGTTATTATATAAATCTGAGATGATATCGACAAGAGAAATATTTATGATTTATGATTTTTGCGCGATTCTTTAAAATTATGAAGTACAATATTTATCAATATTATTATTATCATTATTATTATTAATATTATTATTTTAGTTGCCTCTTTGGAATTGGAACTTTTTCAAATAACGCTCTAAATTTTAATTTAAAAAATACTTAAATTTTGCGAAAATATTTTTTGTTTGTTTTTTTTTTTTTTTTTTTTGAGAGAGAAAGAGAGTCAAATAAGTACGAATGTTGCGAATTATGACGATTGTCGAATGAGATGGGAAATCAAAATGAAAAATTAATAAAAACATGGCACGTTTTGAAGATTTTTTGTTGTTCGACAAATTTGCAGCAATGAAGGTTAATTTTGAAGATCGCATTGATATTGAAAAAGTATAAAAATATATTGTATTTGATAGATTTGAACTGTCGAATATATAGTTTGTCGGAAGATTATGTCAGATTATGTCAATGTTCATGTAAGTGTGTATCTTTTTGTGCGTGTGTGTAAATATGTAAAGCTGACTTTGAAGTTGTCACAAAAATCGTTAAGAGATGCTCGACATCTTCTCGCTTCTGGCCTCAACAACGGGGGAAGTAAAGCAGAAAAATTATTTCTCTTTTTATTTTGCAATGCTTCTCAGAACAGCGAGAAGAATACACAAATTCGAGTTTAACTTATTCCTTCGATTCTCGCACCCAATTTCCATGTGGTTTGTATTTATGTATTGTATGGCGTGTGTGTCGTTTGGTCATAAACTACTTAAATCATATATTTAGACTCAAAATTTATTATGTGCTCTCAAAAAAAAAAAAAAAAAAAAATTATCAATTATGATTATGATTATCATTAGGCATAGTAGAGAATATAAAAGGAATAATTACTATCGAGACCAAAGATAGCATCGCAAATAGCATCGAATAATGAGCGTATTTTTTCCATTGCTCCGTCTAAAAAAAAAATTGAAAAAAAAAATAAACAAATTGGACAACTTATTAGTTGTGGGCGCCAACTAATTTTTTTTTTTTAGTTAATTTTTACTTTTGTTATATATTTGTATATATAATTTGGTTTTTCTTTTCATATTTTTTTTTTTAATTAAGTCGTCGATGGTTCAACAACAAACATATTTTGTAATTAAGAAAAATCAAAGGCAGAAGAATAGACGATAGATATGATGACATGAAAGATCTGGGGTTTAGTTTGGCTAATGGGCTTGATATAAATCGAGAATGCCCAGCCATGTTAGTGCTTCATATTTGTACTATGGCAACAAAACAAATAGATACGAATATACTTATATGGGTGTATAAAAAAACAAACTACTCGAAACACTAAAGATAATAAACTAAATAAACTTTTGTTCTCTTTTATTTTTTGTTTTTTGGCTCTAATTTAAAGTAAACTAAGCAATTGTATAAGTATATAAACTATAAGAAATGTAGAAAAATAAATAATACATACAAAATTTAGAGACTTAAGTTGAACAAACAACAACAACATTGTAGAAAAAATACCATGAAAAAAACATGAAAAACAAAATCACAAACATAAAAAATAAATTAAATCCTACAAAATGTTTGTTGCCATTTTATTTTTGAGTTTCAGAACTGTCTGTGATTAATTTTTTTTTAACTAAACGTCTGTTGCTGATGATTAAAAAAAAAAGGAGAGAGCTGGATAATTGGAATGAGTTATGAAATTTTGTCAAATTGATTTTCTTGGAGGGGTTTTTGATTGGTTTTCTTTTTTTAATAACACTGAAACAGCAGGCACAAAAAAAAATGTTAAAACAACTGGAATATAAGGAAATAATTTATATATAATATTATGGATATGAAATGCCATAAAATGCAATCTTAGCTGCTAGCACAATAACAAAAAAAAATTATATACATTCAGAGAAGGGAGCTTAAGGCGAGCTCATAGAACACTTGTCACTTGTCGAGTTGGAAAAAAAAAATAGAACAGAACCAGTCAAAAGTTTTTTTTTCTTTGTATGGTCGCATATGTATGATACACTTGGAAAAAAATATGAAAAAAAAGAACAACATATATATATTGTTTTTATTTTTGTTTTATACGTTTCATAGTCGTTATGGAACTTTTTGGCACTTGAACCGATAAGGGGGTGTGGCAGCATTGCTCGTTCAGTTACTTTAAGTTTTGCTTCTTTTCTTTTTTCGATTCCTTGGAATGCAAAAAAAAAAAACATTTGTTTTTATTGTAAAAAAAAAGGAAAAAAATAGATGTATGTAGTTGAGCACATTGTAAAGTTACACATGAAAAAAAAATACAAAAATTACATATGAGAACGTATTGATGATCGATACGCATAGCGATCGATAACACTTTGTGGAACAAGCACCCCGTTATCGCTTCGTCAGTGCGCGCATACTTACCATGCGCCACGCCTGCTTTTCTTTACATGTCAATGGTCCCTGTCTTTGTCTCTCTCTCTCTCTCTCTCTTTGTCTTTTTCTCTGTCATTTTTACTTTCTCGTCTGTGAGCTGTGAACGAAAACCTACATGCGCATGCGCCACCACTGGCGCACAAACACACACGCACTCACGCACGCACACACATACACACTCACGCAGAGGACAGTCACAAACGTATAAGTTGTTTTCCATTGTTCTGCGGACCACACAAAAAAAATTTATTGTTTTGTGTATTTTTATAAAACTGCACCTTTTTTTTGCTGACTTTAAACAACAAAAAAAATAAAAAAAAAATTGTTTTTTTTTTGTTTTTGTTTACGGTTGGCTTTTATTTTTTTGTTTATATAATATATATATGTATATATAGTTCTTATATATATTTAAATATATATATAAATGATATATACATACATATATTTATTTTCGCTTCTGTCGGTCGACTTTGCTGTTGCTTTTGTAACGCACTAAAAACTAAAAAATTTAAAAGGTATCGCTATACAGTTATAGGTACGTATATAGTCAATGTATATATATATAAATATATATATATATTTGTATATAAATGTTACTGTTTCATATTTTTAACCGTTTTGAGAAATATTTGTTGCTGTTGTTGTTGTTGGAATTGTTGCTGTTGATGTTGATGTTGAAGTTGAAGTTGTAGTTGTTGTTGTAGTTGTTGTTTTGTTAAATCATAAATATGAAGCGATTGTGTATTACTTATAGGCCTGAGAGGATGGATAGTGTGACAAACAGGGCAACGCTTCTTAATTTAGATTTTTTGAGGTTATGTTAGTTTTCAGTGCTTTTTTTTTAGTTATTATCGAGTTAGTTCCTTCAGTTCAGTTTGTTCATTTGATGTTTTGAATGTTTTTCCATCTCGCTTTCCACAACAAAAAAAAATATTCACATTTTTCAACAAGGTTTTTTAGTGTTTTTTTTTTGTTATAGCTATTTTTCAGGTTATTTGACGTGGGATATTTTGTTGGATTAGGTTATCAGCTCAGACCATCGTTCCAATAATTTGCACACACACACACTCAACAATTGTGTTTTAGCAATTAATTATGTTGGTTGTTATTTTAGCACATTTCTATGTATATACCAGTAAATATGTATAAAAAAAATTCATTATATTAATGTGTATGTATATGCACTAGGCCTAAAAAGGCAGCGCAAAACAATGCTAATATTTAACTGTTTTCTATATATGTTAATTATCGATATCCATCCTGTTTGCATGTGTATATATATATATATATATATATATAAATGTTTGCGATTCTTGCGTAACATTATCGTTGTTTAAGTATAATTTTTAAGTGTAAATTCTACAGCACTTGAGGGGGAGAGGGTTTGCATACTCGATCTCTTCATTTTCTGCTCCTCGTTTTGCTTTTGCAATTTAATGTTACATTTGTATGTGTGTGTGTGTGTGTATGTATGTGTATGTTGAGTTGATTTACTGTTGTTTTTGGACTGCACTAAACTTAAGTGAGGTAAAGCTATACCAAAAAAAATTTATCCTAATTTAATTATTTTTTTTTTTTTTGTTTTCTCAGGTTTTTTGTTAGTATTATCTAAAGTTAATTATAATTTAAAAATAGTTGGTTATTTTAGAAATTATTTGTTTTCTTTTTTGCTTTGTTTTTTGTTCGGTTAAAATTAAAGTGTTTTATACTACAAATAGGCAAATGTACAATTTAATTTTGTTGCTTTTTGCTCACATATATATATATATTATTATTAATATTATATATATAAAACATTTGTGTAAATTACATGAAAATTAATATTATAAAAACGAAAACAAATAAGAAATAGCAACAAAATATTTGTATTTTAATAAGTTAGAAAATATATATTCCTAAGTTTGTATTAATAAAAGAGAACTAAAAAATAGTATTATAGTAAGTTTGCTTATTAATTTCTGTTTTTTTTTTTTTAATTTTTGTTGGTTTTTGTGGTTAGAGTTATGAAATTGTGTCTGTTTGTTAATTGGTGTTGTTGTTCGTAAAAAAATAGATATATTATATATACATAAGATTTTATGTATAACTGGTTTGTTATTTATTTTATGTTACGATTGCATTTTTCCTTGTTTTTCTGTTGTTGTTGTTTGTTTGTTTGTTTTGTTCATTTGTATTTTTGTTTTAGATAAACTTTTGTGCATCAAAGTAGGGATGCGTTTTTTGGAAGCGCTGTTGTGTTTTTAATGATCTACCTCTCGGAGCCATATTGTTGAAGGCGGCCGCCATGGGTGCCTGTGGTGGTGGTGGCGGCAGTGGTGGCGCCTGCGGCGGTCCTAGACCCATATGCGAAACAAAGTGCGCCGACTTTGCCTTGCCATGCTCCTCGGCCCGGCGTACCGACATCGGCTGTGTTCCGCCCTCGGGGATGACATTGTTCAGTGCCGAGATTGCTTCCAGCGCCTCCTCGCGTTTGTTATAGCTATTTTTTATGTACGCATGTGTGTAGGTTTGGATGATTATAGATGATGTGGTGTGTCGTAGAAGTGAAAAGAGAAATGCATGATTTAATGTGAAAGATTGTTGATGTGGCGATGAGTGGAGTGAGGAGGCAAGTGTGTATATTTTGTTTTGATTTATCATCGATTCAAATTCGCAAAAAATATAAATGAAAAAGAGTATTGGTTTCACTTTTTGCACCGTAAAGACTTACCGTACAAATGCCACGCCCCTTGCACGTCCGGTGAGCTTATCACGCAAAACATTCCTCTGCACTATGGAACCGTATTTCCCAAAGATCGTGTCCAGCTGATCTTCGGTTATCGTGCGCGGCAGATTGGTCACATACAGATTGGCATCTTTGATTTGTTCACCGCCAGGACGCGCATATGAAACCTAATGGGAGCAAAACAAAATATTACATTTCCATATGAATATACATATATATATTTTGATTATGATTTTATCAACGTAAAACGTGTGAAAAACATACCTTTAGCCGCTTATGACGCACTGTGATGCCATTCAGCACTTTAATAGCACGCTGCGAATCCATTTCCGACGTGAAGTCCACGAAAGCATAGCCAAAACTGTAACCAGTCTGCAGAGATTCACAAAATCAAATTTATTGTTTTGATTCGAATTTGAAATGTTTAAATAACTTACCTTATAGTCTCTCATGATCCTGCACGTGTTGATTGTTCCAATGGACCTGAATAGCGCATACAGCTCACGATCAGTCATATCCTGAGGCAAATAGTTGACTATCAAATTGGTATTGCTGTTGCTGTTGCTGTTGCAGTTGCGCGGATCGTTCATAAGATCATCGCTGCCCCCGCTGGCTGTCGATAGGCCGCACAGATTGTTCATCGAATTGTTGGCCATTGGCATGTTACAGAGGCCGGCAAGTGAATTGGCGCTGCCGCCATTCATGCCTGCAAACTCAGAATAGCCGCGACGCGACGAGGAACTTGGAAATGTAAATTCTGTGTCCTGTGGTGAGAACGCATAACGTGACTGTAATCAAATTAACCATACAAAGATATTCTAATGTTGAGAGCACGCCTCATAAAACGCTGTACTGTTGGGGATTCGATTTAATTCAATTCGATTGTATTCGGTTTGACTTGAGATTCAACTTCGATAATTGGATTGGTAGCATCGCTGTTATCAATATGTATACACTTTAACTAATTATCATCGTGGCAGCATTAACAACAACACATACACAATCACACACACAATCGCACACACACACACATACTGTTAAATTGCTACAAATTGTTAAATGCATAATTAAATAGTTGTAGAAAATGCATAAGAAAAATGCAGAATATAACGTGCGTAGTACTTAACAGAGATGCTATTGAATAGTCGCATTTTAACTTTTAACAGCGTCCAGCGCTGGTGCAAAACGTTTCCAGCAGCTGCTGCTGTTGTTGTTGTTCTTGTGTGAGTGTCTATATTTCATGTTTATATATGTGTGTGTATTTGTTGGGCTGTGTATTTTTGTATGTAACTGCAAACAGTTAACGGCATTCAGCGTTGCATTTATGTAGACTAACGGAATGGTGGTGGGCAAAAGCGTAAAAGAAATAAATAAAACAATTAAAGAAAAACTGTCAAGGAAATGTAAGGCAAACGAACAAATTCTCCATAAAGCCGCTTACAGGCCATGTATATCTCTCTGTGTGTGCGCGGGTGTGTTTAATATGTTTCTATCAACGTGTATATATGTGTGTTTGTGTCATGTATGCCGACTTTGAGAGCGCAGCAGAAAGCCATTGAATTTAAATTGCTGTATAGCAAAGAGAGCAAAGTAGTTGTTGGTGGGAAGTGGGGGCAGGGTTACCCGAAGGTTGTGGGTAGAGAAAACGGAAATGATTCGAACAGGGCAAGGTTGTTGTTATTCTTGTTGTTCTTGCTAATGCTGCTGCTGCCACCACAAAGTATGCAATGTTTTAGTTGTTGTTGTATGTTGTTGCTTGTGTTGTTGTTGCTTGTGTTGTTGTTGCTGTTTTTGTACTAGTTGCCTATTTGGTTTAGGTAGTGATTTTTGTTGTTGTAACTTTTGTTTAGTTTTCTTTTGTTTGTAGCATAATGTTTAGTTTAGTTGTAAATTTATTTATTGGTAATTTATTTTCTTTTTTATTTATTGATTTAAGTTTTGAGTATTTTGTATAAATCAATCAAATGTTGAGCATCCACAAAAACGATTTTATTTTGGGTTATTGGAATTTAATTAAAAGCGTGTGCCCCAGGAGCGTTCAATGAGACAAACTCAATAACATTCAACTAGAATAAATTTAAATATATTTTAAATAAACATACAAAACCGAAAACAAGCAATTCAATTATCAATGCAAATTGCACATTTTATTTATATTTGTAATATTATTATTATTATTTTCTTTTGCTCATGCAATGAAATTTGAGTTTCGATTGATTCCGAACATTATGTTCAAATAAAATATAAAAATTTATTGCATATAAATAAGATAAATCGTAGTAACAATAACAATACGTACCATTCCAGATGGCATTGAGTAGGACATGCCAAATACACGTCCACCGCTATTGATTGATTGATTGAAGAGGAGAAAATATTAGCTTTTTGTATTGATTGGTAAATAAGTCGAAAAATTTATATAATATCATAAAAATCAAATAAATAAATCATAATTAAATAATAAATAAAGCGCAATATATTTTTGGTTTTGTTTTTCAAAATATGAGCAAGTAATGTTAAAATGTATGAATGAAAAATCCTTATAGTACTAACTTAGTTTCACTTAAAACATATACTTAAAGAATGAGATTGATTGCTGCCGTTTTATCATGAAACAGCATCAATCACCCTCAAGCTACATCATACTATTTTTAGGGATATTAAAAACTAATAATTTAATAAAAACTATGGCCGCCTTTTGGGAGCTTAGTGTGGTAAGAGAAGGCAAACAATTTGCCTATGAGAAGAGGCGTAAGAGAAGAACCGCTTTTAAGAAATTCGCTTTTGCGAATCTTTATTGCGCAACAAATAAGAAACCTATTAAGAAAAAAAACTTTCAGTGACCGAAAATTAATTTACGATTAAACATCATGCACTTATAAATTTTAGCACATACAAAAAAAAAGAACACAATTGCTTTTCACTGGAAAAAAAATTTTAGCAATTTTGAAAATCTTTTGCGAATACAAGATTTCCTTGTAAACTTGTATTTTCACTTTAACAAAACTATAAAAAAAAAAATATTTATTTAATATTTCCCTTAGTATTTTCATTAGGAATTCACTTCAAAAAAATTTTAAAAAAATTGTAATGTATTGTTCACACTAAAAAAAATTCAGTTTGAGCTAAAAGCCCTTCGTACGGAAATTTTTCAATATTATCGAGCACTTAAAAAAAACAGGAAAAAATTTGTGTTCTAGGGTTGATTACACTCAAGAAATCTGGAAATTTTGTATATATTTCCTTGCGGAAACCAATTTGATATATATAGATTTGTTGGACACTTAAAAAACAAAACAAAATATATGTTTTCACATAAAAAAAACTAAGAAAAAAATATAATAAAAAATATGTTTAAGGATCCCGCGTAGACAGTTAAAAAGACTTTTGACTGTTGTTGTTGTAGTTATAACAGTTTTTGGTTGTAGTGTATTTTATGTGTATAGTTTAGCTTAAGAATGTATGATTATAAATGTATATATTTTTATTATTTTTTGTTTTGAGTTATTGTTAAGCTTTGACAAAATTGTCAGTCTTTACTTACAGGCGTTGACGGCGTCTTCGCTTTAGGAACATTTTGTTGTTGCTTCACAGAGTCTATCACACCAGTTTTCAAATAAAAACAAAAATAATAAAGAATAACGATTTCACTACATGATATCTAATTGTTTGTGTCTCTCGGTTTCGCTGCTGAGATCGCCTGACAATGCTGTTTGGTTTGCTGTGAAAAGAGATGATATCTACACAATTAAATCAACTGGCAAATATCGGGTAATCAATGATTTGGCGTCGTCATCATGGAATGGATTTCAGTCTCCCTGGAAAGTGTGTGTTTGTTGGTGTTGGTGTTGGTGTTGAAGTTGGTGTTGGTGTAGGTGTTGAAGTTGGTGTTGGTGTTGGTGAAGGTGTGGGTGTGTTTGTGTAACGGTAATTGTCAAATATTTGAAGTGTGTGGAATAAAAATAGATCATAGATTTGATTTGTTTTTTGACATTTTTGTAATATAAAAAAAAGTAGTTTGGTAAGCACAGGAAAAAAAACAACAAAAAGAATGGCTGATTGCCATTTATATGGCAGCTGGTCACACTGCTGATATTGTTGACTGTTAAAGGAAGTAACTGCTGTTGCTGCTGCTGCTGATGATGATGTTGTTGTTGTTCTTGTTGATTGTAGCTATGTTGCTATACTGTTGATTGTAGTTTGTTGATTGTTGAAATTGATGATGCTGCTGCTGTTGTTGCTGCTGATTGATGAACGTTGCTGCGGCTTGGTAGCAAAAATGTATAACAAAACTTTTTTGTTTTTTGCACAATTTTTCGTATTTTTAATTATAACAGCTGCTGCTGTTGCCGATATGGCAAAGGCAGCGCTTTAGAATGAGAGAATTGATGCATATGCATCAAATAGGCGAATTCGTCAGACATGCATTGGACATATATGGAGACGTTTATTTATTCTCTTTACGTGTGCGTTTGTCATGTGTATGGATGTGTTTGTGTGTGTGTGAGTGTGAGTGTGAGTGTGTGTGTGTGTGAGTGTGTGTGTGTGTGTTTTTGTGTGTGTAGGACTACAACAACAACAACAACTGTTGCTGCTGTCTTGCTTGCTTACAGACTAACTGTTAGCTGTTAACTTACATGGTATATAAAAAATACATAACTTATTATTAACAGTACTGTTAACGCTGCTGCTGCTACTCAGCATATACATTTAATATGTCAAGGTCCCGAAACCTCGTGTTCGTGTGCACGCGCTCTCGGACTATTTCAATGTCTCTCGCTGTTGCGGTCGTTTGTTTACATTTGAACGCATGCACAGCAAATCAGCGAGCAATATGCAATTTCTTGCAGTAACGAATAAATGGAAGGAACAAAAACAAAAAAAAAACCCTGTCCGATGACGCCAGCACAAAGTTCATTGGCTGCGACATTCTTAGAATTTGGAGCTCGCTTACTCACTCTTGTGAAGTGCGGAAACAGCGCCGAAAAAAACTTTTGCATTGTCGAAAGGGGCAAGAGGAAGTTAAATCATTAAGCGCAAAGTTCATGCCAAGTAGCACAGCATCCATAAACAATGGTGATTGGTGGCGCCACAAAGATTTGGCACAGACCAAAGTAGAGCGTGTTAGGGGTTTATGGGTCAGCGAGGGCCGCGTGCACGCGACAGGGAAAAGCAGTCAAGTATAAAATCGTTACATATATATATATATATATTTATATATATATTTATACATATACATATACATATACATATACATATATATATATTTATATATATATTTATACATATACATATACATATACATATATATATATATATATATATAAATAGCTTACAGCTACGATGTGTATGTGTGAGCATGAGTTTGAGTGATGTTTTTTTTTTATTATTAAGCGATGTTGAGTTTGAATTTGAGTTCGATTCTGAGCTGGCGAGGCGCGTTCGAAAAGAAAATGAAACGAAATTTAAGCAAAAACGCAAAGCAAGTATTTATAAAAAATAGAAATAAGAATGGTTTTGTAGTAGTAGTAGAAGAGTGAATTGTTTTATAGTTTAGCTTTTTACAACATTTACCGGTACATTGTGAGACTGTTTTGGTTGCACTGGCAGCACGAAAACGTTGTTAGGCCGTTACGCTTTTCCTCGGGGCCAGAAACGAAAAGAAATGGTTCGACTTCTCAAACCTCGTTGGATTTCGCAATTGCGCGTTTTTTCATTTTGTTTTTGTTTTTGTTCAGTTTTGTTTCGGTTTAAATGCAGTATTACAGTTAAGTTACTTGAGTGTGGAAGAGCTTGCGTTACGTGATGTGACGTGTGGTAACGTTACGTTGACTTGCCTTACGTTATTTTAAGTTTATTAATGTTAACATTCGTTGATATATTTATCACATTGCAACATACTGCAAGACACTGCGAACAAAACGCGACGCGATGCGTTACGTCACGCACTACGTTACATGGCGTTAAGTGACGTTAGAGGCACATACACACGGCTGTGACGTAGAAGAGTGCTGTAGAAAATCAGCATCTGTTAAATTCTTATTTCAATATGAACAAATAGTAGTAAGCTAATGTGAATACCATACACTAGTATGAACGTTAACGACAGAAGTAAAGTAATCAAAATGTATGGGATTTGAAGATGCGATTTGAAGATGATGAGCTAAGAGTAAGCGGCAATAAGCTACGATATATTTTTAGTGATCTGTCGTTTGTGAGTTTAATGCTAAATGAGCTAAGATAAACCAAAACTTAACAAAATAATAATAATGGCTATCAATTAAAGGATAGTGTCGTATTTGTATTTGTACATTTGTACAGACAGTTGTCGAAAACCCTGTCTCTTAACACAAGACTGCTTTTCTCAGTGCATAACCGCTTGTTTTTTTAGTTATAAGTTAAGCCTTTTTGTTGCTTAATTTAGATTTAACAGCTGTACAATCTAGTACATATAGGGTAAATATTACTTATGATCTGCTTGTTACAATAATTGTTGTTGTTGTTGATGTTGTTGTCGTAGCACACTCAAAATTTTCCATTGTTGTAGAAGACAATTTCGTGTTTGCTGTATTCGCAATATTTCAAGATAAAATAAGAAAATGTGTGTGTGTGTGTGTATATGTATGTGTCTGTGTGTACGTGTGTGTCAACATGTATAAGTGTGTGTGTGAAGGGTGATTGTTGTTTGGAATTTTGATGATGCACAGATATTGGTAGAGGATGGAGTATGTTGTCAGTCCGGTTGGGTTCTCCCTCCTCCTCCTTCTGGCAAGTACACATGTGACACACTGGCAGCAAAAGGACGCAAATTGCTAACAGAATATATATTTGGGAAACATATTTCTTATTACACATTCTACTCGCATATTTTGACTGTCGCTCTTGCCACGTGCGACACTTGTCATATCTCAAATATATATATATATATATATATCATTATATATATTTCGACACATATATATACCAATGCATATCACGAGGTTGCCAATTTATTTATCGAGCCTAGCAAAAAAAAAGGTTTGTTCTTTGTGTATGTCTAAGGTCAGCTGCAAAGAATGCAGCAAATTGTTTCCTAATTTAATCTAACTGTTAATTAAAGGCAGACTGGGAGATAAAAAAAATACTAGAAGAAAAACGTTTCACGTTATAATTCTGTTGTGTGTGTGTTTGTGTGTTTGTGTGTGTGTGTGTGTGTGTAAGAGTTGGGGAATATTTTGTGGAATTGAGGAAGTTCTAGGGATTTATTTTTGGTAAAGAGGGGAAATAGTTAGCTTTGTAGTTGTTATTTTTGTTGTTTTGTTTTTGTTGTAATGCTTGAGGATGAAGAAACTGAAGTTAAAATTTACCTCGGATTTCTGTTAAAACCGTATGGAGGATAACCACCGTTATTAGCGTCACTACTCGAATTGTCGTTGGCGTACATATCCTGAGAATGCGTGTGCACGAGTATTTTTTCTAAAATACTCTATAAGTGCAGCTTGTGTACAGGTATCGCAGTGTTTCTATATGTCTTTCTTTTTTTCTTTCCTTTTACTCTTTCGCTCACACTTGGAGCTCACTGAACGTGGTCAGAAGAGAGATCTCTTTCTTAGTCTATGTTATTCTCTCTCTCTCCCTCTCTTTCTGTTTCTCTTTTTGAAAATGTTGGCGCTCAGCGCGCTCAGCTGCCAGCTGCTGTAATTGTCACGTTGTTGTTGATTTGCTTTCTTCTTCTTGGGTTCTCTATTCACTTTTCTTTTTTTTGCGGCTGTGAGTGGAAGTGTGAGGAAAGCTATGTAAAAGTGAAGTGAGTGTGGGAGTGTATGCAGTAATTGTAGAATTTGCTGTGTGTCACTGTGTGTGTGTGTGTGTGCGTGTTGCTCGGCGTGAACCTTATGAGGGAGTTTCGTAGACAGCAATGGCCGTAACACGGAAGCGGAAGGTGTTGCGTTTTTTGTAAATTGTGTTCCCTTTCTTCGAGCCACTGTTACTACAATTAATCAATCTTGTCTCTTGAATTTATTTTAGTATCAAATATATAATTTAGAGATGTGGCTTATTGTTTTGTAGATTCATTCGTTTCTCTTGGTTGATTATCTCTTCTTTGTAGCAATTATTGTTATAGTTGTTGTTGTTGTTGGCGCGCCCAGCTGTGTTGTTGTTGTTGTTACTAAGGTTGTTGTCGTCGTCGTAGTCGTCGTTGTTGTCGTTGGTTGTTGTTGGTTGATGTTGTTGGTTGATGTTGTTGGTTGTTGTTGTTATTGGAAGTGAGAGGGTGAGAAATTTGTAAGGAAATTAACATATGATCAAAGAGTATTTCTCTTAATTTATGTGCGCTTAGTTAAACACTCTTCTTAAAACAGGCTTTAATACCAAGCCTATAATATGTATATCTCTATCACGTTGCTGAGAGCGGGGGCATGAGTGAATGTGTGTGGGGTTGTGTGTGAAGAAAATATATATTAAATACAGCGAACAAAAATGTTATTCTCGAATATAGCTGAAAATAGAAACCAGAGTTGTCACTCTCTCCCATATATCATAACAAAATATAATAATATATCATTATAGAAGAAACAGCAAGTTGTTGTCCTAACAAATCTTTAAAACGGAACCAATTTTGTCAACCTAAATAAATCTTAGTAAAGCAGCTTATATTATTACAATATATACACATACATCTATATAGTATACATTATTAATTTAATAAAAATATATTTCGAAAACCAAAATTTTGCTCATTACGCTGTTTTAGGGTATTTAGAACTAATTTTCAACACATACCTTGCAATTTTGAAGTTATAATATGACGACATGGTCGTTGAGGGGGTCACATTATCGAAATTAAAATCCATTTTGAAGGATGTTTTTTTTTTGTTTGGATAACACACAGGATAAAAGAAAATCACAATTTGTTTAGGCACAAGTTAGACTTGACACGAGTGGAACTCGACTGAAGTCAGAGTGCACGGGCTTGAGCTATTTAAAGGACGATCGACAGTAAAAGGGATGATCTCCTTCGCCCAGTGGGAGGAGGGTGCTCTACCTGGCACCATAGAACAGACACGCTGGGCGCAAGGTGTGCGCGTGCCAGAAGCGTGCGCTACCTGACGACATCATTCCAACCCAACCACCCACCCGATCCAATGCGATCAGAGCTACCAGGAAGTGTGCCAGTCGGACTTTTCTCTAGGCCGGCTGCAGATCGGCAGGCAGGCAGGCAGGCAGATGTTTTGTCTTCTCGGAAGCTCTCCTCTGTTCTATATGATGGCAAGGTGCTACTAGCTAAGAAGGTGTTGCATGTGTGGCAAGCTGACAAATTACGATGATGATCGCTAAAGGTGGAACAAGACAAGCTGCAAGCTGCAAACTCCAAGCATCAATTTGCAAGCTGCAATCTGCATTTACTTGGAAGCAAGCTGCAAATGTTGGAAACAATCAGTTGCAGTTGTTACTCCTCTAAGATGATTTTAAAAAAATCAATTAAGTAGATTAGTAATTACATCATATAATTGAAAACACAATTTGAGCGATTGATGGTTCAAATACAAATTAAAGTAGTTATTGCATTCAAATTTATATTCGAATTTTATATTAAAACTCGATTATGTTATTATATATATTGTGTTATATATATTATGTCCACACATTAAATGTATATAAGTTTATATTTTTTATTTTTTAAGACAATAGTTTATTCCAAATAATCTGCTTTGCAAAATATTTGTTTAGTTTTAACCGTGACAATTTGAATGTTTAAAGTTCTTACATTTATTACCCATATTAAAGGAAAAAAAAAGGTTATTTAATTTCTGCTTTTGCAAATGTTTATGAAAATCTGCAAGTAAGCTGAAAAATTTGTAATATAATGTGAAAGGTGTGCGATATATTTTAATTTGCATTTCCATACAACACACATAATCAAGACATAAAATCATCATTGATGAAATATACATATACAAATTACATAGATTATAGATCCACGACGGAGAAATGCAGCTGCCTGAATGCGAGCTGGACCAAGAGCAGGTGATGCCCAAATTCAGCTTGAATAGTTGGAAAATGCCATCTCGATGATACCAAGAAATGCATCCAGGTCGATTTTAGCGGAAATTTTCAAAAATCTCGGAAGCATTTAAAATGACACAAATTACTAGGTTTATGTTTTTGTCCAAAATTACCAATTATATATGTCCTTATTAATTACAACTATCGGAAATTGCGACTATTTGTACTGATTCGATATTTCGTGAAGGATCGTTCCTCTGGATTATGCCAAAGTCGAAGCGAATATTAAAAATGTAATGAATGGGGAAGGGGAGGATTGGATGGTTTTTCGGCGCATGTTCCACTCAAAAACAGAAGACGAAAAGACAAATCCAGAAAATGGATTGAAAACACCACCTACAGAGCTACACACCCCAATGTTTTAACGTAGACAAGCCCAACCACCCCGAGCAAAATAAATGCGTAGCTGGACGGAAAACGACGCTACACAGCAAGTGCCACGCTCTGCTATGTGTACATAATGTTATTAAGTAGGTACATATAACGGCACATTATGCCGAAAAAGCATATAAGAGCTCGCAGCTCAGCGAGTATATAAACAAAAGAGACGGAAATGGAGAACAGAAAAACAGAGAAGAAAAAAATGTACAACGACAATTTGGCGAGCAAAGTGTTCATTGGTAAATGTTGGGTTTGGGGGTGGGTTATCGTTGTTGCTGTTACAGTTGGTTTTATTTCTGCTGTTACAGCTGCTCATGTAAAGCATAAGGAAATAGAAATAAGAAAAAAACAATCGAAGTACCAAAGATGACAATGCTAATACATTAATACATACATACACACATACATATGAGTGGTGAAAGCAAACGATAAGACCATGGCCAACAAATATAGCAAAACAAAATATAAAAGAAAGCCACACGTCTGGGCAAACTATGAGCATGGGCAAGAGCAAGAGATTTTGACTAGCAAAAGAAAAAAAAAACAAGCAAAATCAATGACAAAGCAAAAACAAAAGACGAAAGCTTTGGGAGCTTTGAACAACAATCTCATACAAAAACCGAATACAAATTCTCCGTGCATATTATTTTCTCTGTGTGTTTGATTATATTTATGTATGCGTGCTGCTGATAACAGCAGACAGAAAAACTCAGTCAAGGAAAAAATACAGATACAGAGCGAGAGAGATAGAGATAGAGTGCAAGAAGCAATTAGGGGACCTACAGCTATGAGCATGAATCACATACTGAAAACAAACCCGAGTCGAGCATTGCCAGATGTGATCGACAAAAAACAACAAACGGAGAAGCGAGTGTGATAAAAAGATCACAAAGCCGCCACTCCAGCTGATTGTTTGTCATTTTCATTGTTTGTTGTTGTCCGGTCAGACATATTATTAAGTTATTTAGCATAAATAGTAAATGATCAAGTGTGTGTGCGTGTGAGTGTATGTATCCATGTACTGGCCCCACATAAGAAACGAGTAAAATTGAAGTCACATAAAGACTACCTGTCTCTCCAATCAACGAACGTTGATCGTTGCTCTGCTCTTGTGTGTGCAAAATGGCGCACTCCACCACAGGAAGTGGGAGCCGCAGACTTAAAGAGAGACGCACAAAAACTGAAGAATGCGACAGCAGCTGCTGTGACGACATAAAAAAACATTTATGCTGTCTCTTATTCGTTCTCTTCCTCTCCCCCGACGATCAGAGTCGGGCAGCTGCCTGGCATGTTGAAACGGGAATAGAGCAAAATTAAAGAGAACGCAGCTTGCAGCTTGGGACGACTACCTGCATGCTGACAAAATGTAAAGCTTACACACGCACACACACAGACGCACTTATGAACAGTTTTACATCTGCACCTTTTCTTCAATGGAAAAACAAGGGCCATAAAGTTAGGACAAAATCAGTATAAATAAAAGCAGGCGCGCGTGCGCCGTTTAATCTGGTCATTGGTGTTCAGCAATAGCGCGTCAAATTTTTCTAACATTGTCGTTCATATTAACAGTACAGCAAAGAGAGCCAAACGGACAAGTCGCGAACTGCGTGTTATTTTTATTTAATTTTTTTCGCATTAGGTAATTGAAACTGTTATCGTTGTATTGTTGTATTGTAATCGAATTGGGATGCACAACCAAATAATGCATATTGATATCTGTTATCTAAGTTCAAAATACAATTTGACAGCGATAACAGCCGTTAGGTCGTGTTCCGCTACGGCAACTGTGTGTGTTGCACTGTGTGGATTCTTAAAAATAATCAACGATCTCTGGTTTCTTATATGTAGTTACATTTTAAATATAAGCAAATAAAGATATTTTTATGCTTTGAGTAAATCTTTAAAACTAGCATCAACTGAGTTTGAAATCTAGTGACGAAGACTGCATTTATTGTGTTTGTCACGCTTGCCTTCGAAATACTAAGAACCGGAAACAAAACTAGCAGGCAAGGCATGTAAAAAGGTTTGCTTCACTTAGGTAGACAAAATTTGTATATGGAGAATTACATGAACAAATACACACATGCATCTTTGTAGTATGCATTTATGTGCAGAGGATCATCATATCGAAACACCCTGTTTGCCCAAAGCCCCGCCAAGAAAGTTTGCTACCTGGATTAGTACACTTATTCTGGACGCGACTGTATTCGAGGCCTCATTGTTTTTGTTTGCTGTTGCTGCTGTTGTCACTGCAGCAGCTTGCAAGTGTTCCCCACTCCTCGTTCCTAATCGCTCTAGTAAAACATGCTGTGGCAAACATACATACGAATCGAAATGTTACTTTATACATAAAAACAAAAAATATATGTGTAATATAAATGTAATATGTGTTAAATGGATTTTTAAATATTGTTATTGTCTGTGCATTTGTATTTCACAACCTACTGTTATTTTCTTGCTGTTAATAGCTTGCCCTCTTCTTAATTTTTTAAAATAGTATTTTTGTTACTAAGCTTTGTCGAAACACTCTGCTAATGCTAACGGATAATAAATACAAAAAACAGCGTAATTTGAAGAGAAAGACCGAAATGATGCAAAAGACTCAGCTTGGGGAAGGAGACGGTGGGGTTCCCAACCGGCGCGCCTAACCGCCAGCAGCAGCAGCACACACATACATATATATATATAGACACCAAACACACACTTCGTTCACTCACACGCGTTCGTCATCGGTATCGACGCTAACAGCGAATGGCGGCAACGGCGGCCTCTCTGAACGAGGACGTTGTGAATGTGTCTGTGTGTGCATGTGTTGTGTGTTTGTATATATGTAAGCGTCTGTCTACGTACGTCTGAAACGGCTAGTTGCCATTTTGCTTTGGTTCTGCTGTTCTTGTGGTGGTGGTGTTGCTGCTACGGTTGTTAGCTATATACAACAGTACACTGCAAAATTATGCTGACCTTTATAAAAGCGCACATAAATTTTACACATAAATACAATACGTGTATGGAAAGAATTTACTTGAATAACAAATTAAATTTGTTGTTGCTGCAGAAATGCGGCACACAATTTTCGTACGCACTGTAACCGAATTTGCTTTTTTATGAATATATATATATGTAGCTCTGTTGTGAACACCACCGTCAGCGTTGTCGTTGCACTTTTAATGTTATTTTTTTGCATTTCGTTTAATTAGTTTGATTATCATCGCGTTTTACACACCTACAAACGACGGAAAAAAACAAAATAAAAAAAACCAAAAAACAAGAAAAACAATACAGCGAGTGACTGCTACAGTTACTCTAAAATGCTGGCCTGCAACTACTCGCTGCCTTCTCACCGCATACAAACGAACACACACACACATTCATGTGTGGAGGTGGTGAATGGATGTGTACGTTTTAAAAAAAATAAAATAATACAAATAAATACAATATTAAAGCATATTGTTTTCGATATATGGAATGCAAATAACTACGCATGTATTCTGATATGATAGATTTGTGAAAAAAAATATTTATACGAAATATATGTTTGCGTATATTTCACATTTGTCTCTGCGTGTTTTCTTTTCTCATTTTCTCTTTTCGTTGATTCATTTTTTTCGTTCATCTTTATATACACTTCACGTCACGCTAAAACCCATTGTGGGCCCTCGCACATATATACATACAAGCGTACAACACATATATAAGCATACATATATATCATATATATATATATATTTACACGCATGTGTCTGCATACGTGTGTGTATATATATTATAAAGTTTTTGTGAAAACTTTAAGCGTCGATTACACGTCAATGCTGATCGGTTAAACGATTTAACGCATATAAAAAATTTTCATTGTATATTTTTTTATAAAAAAAAAAAATAAAAACAGTACAAAGTGGAGAAAAAAAAATTACCAGAAAAAAATGCACTGCGCGCGGCGCTACAAATCTCCTTCACAGTTCACAGCCGACAAAACTATACTGAAAGCGTGACCGACTAAAGCATGGACAAAAACACAGCGATTGAAATTACAAAAAGCGGTCACACTGCTCCAATGTAATGCTCAACTAATGCTGTTAATTATCGATAGCACGTTAATCTCAAAATTATAGCTTGAAAGCTCCTGCGCTAGTCTATCCAGGGTTTTAAACAAACAATTCCACTACAAGTAAGCAAATGGAATTATTAAGTCACAAAGTGTCTAGTGTAAGGGAAAAACAATAATATTTTTTTATAATTTCTTCAGTTACTTGGCGTGACAGTACGTATGCTCAACGCACTGTATGACTCCTGTTAACGCAGCGTTTAGCTCATGGAACGTACTGCCATATTGTGTCATGGTTGGTCAGCGCAGTCAACACGATCTTTCACCCGTTGGCGCTGATTGCAAACATTTTGAACATGCTTAACATAGACATGTACAAAAATATATATTTTAACACATTTATATATATATATATATATATATATACATATATAGCTTGCATTAAATGCGGCAACTCAAAAACATTCCAATTTGTCCGGTTTGTAGTACTACTTCTAATTTATTTCGTATTCGTTATTTAAATACAACAAGTTTTAAATACTATCATTACATCATAAATGAACAAGAAAAAAAAATTTATATTAAATATAAATGAGTTCTTATTACATCTAGTTTTTGTATCAGTACATAGGCGCAAAATGATAAGGAAAATAGCCCATATGTGTATAACATATATGTATATGAATATTGAATATGATGATGAATATTAAAATATAATAATATGTATGTATGTAAAAAAAAAAAACTAAATAATTATATTTAATTAAAGTTACATAGCAGTCAAAATCCGATCAAAAAAACCGATAAAGCTTTACAAATGTAACATTTGCATTCTATTCAATTAGATATATATATATATATATATTTTTTTTTTTTATGTTGGAGGAGGGGTGGATAGGTTGAGGCGGGTACCGCTCAATTGTCACATTTCATAAAATTGTTTACTACAGTCTTTGAGTGTAGGAACGCGGACTCAGAGGTGTGCTTGTGGGGTGCTGGTAATTTAACGGACGAGAGACGGGTGGGGCGCATTCATTTACAACTATGTAGAACATTCATTTATTTAGTTGCGATTTCGATTATTGCCGCCCCCGCCACGATGGCGATTGTTGCCACCAACAAAATTACGGTTGCCGCCATTGTTGCCATTTGGTCCACCAAAATTCTTGAAGCCTGGCGGTCCGCCGCCATTAAATGGTCCGCCCATATTATTCATATTCATGTTCATGTTATTCATGTTGTTATTCATGTTATTCATGTTGTTCATGTTCATGTTATTCATATTATTCATGTTATTCATATTGTTCATGTTATTCATGTTATTCATGTTGTTCATGTTGTTCATGTTATTCATGTTATTCATGTTGTTCATGTTATTCATGTTATTCATATTCATCTGATTCAGATTCATGTTATTCAGATTATTGGCGCCACCGAAAGGATTATATGGATTATTATTCATGACACCCATGACATTCATATTACCGACATTGGGCATACCCAAAATGCTATTTGCGCGTAGCTGTTGTTGCTGCTGTTGCAACTGTTGGGGAGGCGGTTGATTAAAGGAGGCCATGCCCATTCCCATGGCCATCATGTGATTCACATTTGGCGGCGGCTGACGCAACAGTTGCATTTGCACCAGATTTGGCGGCGGCTGCGACATATTCGGCAACATGGGCACAGCGATGGAACCAACATTCTGGGGCGGCGTATCGGGAAGCTGGACGACGAGACCATTGTCATTGATGTAGATGTGCAGCTTGGCAAAGATCTGTTGCAGCATCTGATTGCTAACAATGAAACTCACATCAAATATCTGGTTGGGCGAGTCTCGCTGCTGGTGAAATTTCTTGAGTTCGATGAATACCTGTGACAGCTGTTGATTCACCAAGATCTTGTTGTTGCTACCCAGATTCTTGTACCAATCTGAGATCTGCAACATATTACGCACCTCGGCTATCTGACGGCTGCAATCGGAAACACCCGCTGTTATGGCACTGTTAGCGCTGCTGTCGGCAACAACATTTAAATGAGCACGTCGCGGATCACGACGAGGATCCGTGCGCCGCGGATCCTTTGAGGCAGTGGCTCCTGCTTCTGTTGCAGACTGTGTTGTTGATGACGGCGGTGGTGGTGAACTGGGCGTGGACTCATGCAACATGTTGTGTGCATCGGGCGATGAGATGCAGCTGCTCGTCTTGCGTTCCCTTGCACCACTACTGCCACTCAATTGGGTGCTGCTGCTACCGGCGCTCTGGCAACTCTGGCTACTGCCACCGGCACCATCCATTGGGTCATCTGTTATGGATAGTTCGGGGATGCCGAGAATGCGACGAAGTCGTGGATCACGCAACTCGTTCTGTTGCTTGTAGGAGGCACGCTGCCGCAACTGGGCATAGCAGGCCGGTTTGACGAGCACCTCGTCCACGCGCCAGCGCATCAAGGAGTGCGAGAACAACGCCGCATCGATCTCCCTCGCTGGCATATAATGCTTCATCGGCTCCAGGAGCAGACGCATATCGATATCGGGATCCCGTTGACGTTTAGCCTCGCTGGAACGCTCATCCTCCAAGGCCGCCTTGGCCGCATCGTAGTCGTACATGGAGGTGCGATCATAGATCGATTCACCCGGCCGTTGGTTGACTCCTATTGATTCCTGCTTCAGTTGCAGTTGCAACAGTTGCAGTTGGTCGTCCTCAAGATCGAATCCCTTGGGTGACTGTGAGCCCGGCTCCGGCGTCGGTATTGGTGTCATGGAACGTGAATTCGAATTCGATTGCTGCCCACTGGTGATGTTGTTGTTTCTGGGATTGTGATTGTTTGTGTAATTAGTGTAATCGTTGCTGATGTCATCGGCATCAGTCTTGAAGGAATGGCGTATGATCTCCGTTTCGTTTTTATCACCAAACATCAGCTTACTAAAAGATCCAGCACTTGAAGTCGAATCAATTCCTCCGCCAGAAACAGAAACACTTGTTATTGCTGGTTTTTGGCCGAGCATATTACTCATAAAGGTGGGTAAATCAAAGACGGACGGCAGCGGAGGCTCCTCCTCCTTAATTTTATGCTTAGCATCATTCTTGTCAGACTGGTTCTCCCCCTCCTCCACCGCGACCTCGTCGTGTTCATTGGTACGTTTCGATGACTCTTCCTCATCCTCATCGTTGCCATCATCGATGACCAGCTGCTCATCATCCTCCTCCTGATCATCGTCCACTGCAAAATTAATAATGTATTAACATTTATTCAACAGATTATGCTATTCACACTTATGTTGAATTCTCTTAACATCGTACGATTATGTTAAATGCGAAATAAATGACGCTTAACATAACAGTTGCCTGTTAACTGCAATGGAAAGATTACTTAAAACTAAATGTATATAAATATATGTATTTATATATATATATATATATATATATTTGTATATATATATAATTATATAATTATATATATATATAATTATATATTTATATATAATTTTTACTTGCTGGATTACATTTTGAATTCGAAGACGGATCGATTAATACTTATCTGTAGCAATCTGAGAATCGAAATGTGTGTTTTAGACTTACGGGGATCGATGTTGTGCAGGAAATCGCATTGGGCATCCTTTAGATATTGGGTGTAGTCGACCATGACGACCATGCCGTGGTTACTGCCGCTGTTGCTATTTGAGTTCACATTTGAAACTGCCTCCTTATCCGCAGCAGCAGCAGTTCTGAGTGGATTGAAAGTGCCAATTTAGAAAATGAAAGATTGGGATTTAAATGAAATGCTTACTTGACTGTTGTCTCAGCTGTGCCGCTGGCTGCAACTCCTGCACCTCCACCAGTACCCACAGCAGTTGTTGGTGCTTTTTGGTCCTGCGACTTGGCCTCCTCGACTTTGCGCTGGATCTCACCAATTTCAGGCAGAGTGAGACCCGCTTTGGTTAGCTTTCCAAATGGCACCTGCTCCATCTCCTCCAGATTAAAAATGCCCAGCTTATTCAGCTTGGCCATGTGCTCCATGCTCAGCACATGCGTCAGATTCACCAGATCCAAATGTGCGGGCAGCGCCTTAGTAGCAGTGTCAGTAACTTCAACTGTACTCGGATCAGATGTGGCATCTGATGTTGTTGCTGCAGCAGTTTCTCCAATCGTAGTTGCTTTACCCGCTTTCTCAGCCCAGCGCGATTTGCGCTTTTTCTCGGGCTTGGCATCGCCCGGCGGCTTGATGACGATGTCCAGCAGCGATGGTATCGCCATCGCATTGCCACCAGATATAGCTAAAGCTAAAGCAGCAGCATTTGCCGCATTTGCCGCAGCAATGGCCGCATTTGCAGCAGCCGTCTGGGCGGCTGCCTTGGCTGCTGCCGCATGCTGCTGCTCCTGATGACGATTGATGCCAGCGCTGGGCAACGTTGTCCAGGTGCTCTCCACTTTATACTGTTCGCAGAGCTGTTCGTGGCGGCGCGTCATCTGGCTAAGTGCGCTGTCGCGTGAGATGCGCTTGAAATCCCCAAGGATCTCCTTGGGCGCCGTCTCCATGTGCTTGAGCAGAATGTTGTGGAGCTGCTCGCTCAACGGTGCGCCGTGATGGAAGAGGCACTCGTCGCCGGCATAGCACTCCATGCCCAGGTAATAGTATTTGCATGGGAACTCCTTGTGCATATAGCTGCACTTGTCCCGTTTCGCACAGCAATCCTTTAAATAAAATTTGCACAATTCCAATTTGCGCGGTTCGCGCATCTTGTCATCAATTGAATCGCGCCGACTGCGCTTGCTGCTACCACTGTTGTTGCCGCCTCCTCCACCACCATCGTGACGTCGATCCATGTCACGATCACGTTCGCGATCTCTGTCGCGATCGCGACGCTTGCGTCCGGCACGCGCCTCCTTCTCGCGTACGCGCTTGCGATGGCGCTTGGCAGCGTCGGCAGCGTTTGAGGCATTCAATGAGTCATCCTCCGAATATGAATCATAGCTACTGTACATGTCCGGTTGCGTATTAAAGCCGACGATGCCAGCATCCTCAACCATTGCCTGCCAATCGCCGATCCCATATCGATTGCAAGTAACGCTATTTACCGTTGCGGCAGCGGACGCAAGACCACCCGGCGGCGGACTCGCGCCACGTACATTCATCATTTCATACTCATCCACTTCCAGCTCATTGCTGCCGGCATCGCCGTCAATCTCATCCATTATATCGCGTCGTGTTCGCTTCTACACGCATCCCAAAGCGATACAGAAAAGAAAAATAAAAAATATATAATAATAAATGAATAAAATGTAAATAATATAATAATAATAAATACATTTATATAGATAGGTCTCTAGATAATCGTGGGCAAAGGAATATTGCGTAATGCAGCTTTTTTTATATTTCGATTTCTCTTTATATTCAATCTACTCGTATATTGATTCTGAATTGAATTTTCTAGATGACTCGATTGAAGCATGATTCCCTCCTATATATATATATATGAAAATATATATACAGCCGACTAGACGTTCACAATTCCCAATTTCGCATGCAATAGCTTTTGATTAAAGAACAAATGAAGTGCTGATACCAAATCTAATACAATTGTTAATTTGCTCCTTGATCTTAGATCCTCAGCACTTTTACTGATAGCTAAGTTAAGCCATGAATAAATACATAATCAAATCATAACTTTTGCAAAATAAATCCATAGAAACATTAAAGCTATCTCGCGCACCTTACTTCACTGTCTATGTCAATATGGACAATTATTAAAGGAATTTTTAACTAAAAGATTACCCATTTCCAGCAACGAAACAATGTCGCCAGACTAACAAATGAATATATATTATACTTTAGATATAACTTTTTCTTTATAGGCTCCTTTCTTCTACTGTTCAGGTATGAGTAACTGACATAGTAACTATCGGAAATTGACACATATATTTGGGATGCTGGATGTGTGTTGGAAGCCACCTTAAATTAGCCAAAGAATGCTTGCATTCGTTATTGTGAGTGTGGGTGTGTCCGTGGGGGAGTGAAAGGAGTTACTTGTACTGACCTGATGCTCCTTATCTTTCTTTTGCTCGCGTTCGCGCTCCTTTTTGCGCTTGCGTCGACGGCTACTGCGACTTGGATTCGTCTGCAATGCCGCATCGCTGCTTGTGAGACTGCCAGCATTGGCGCTGCCGCAGTCGCCGATTTCAGCGACGTTCGCAGCGCTGTCGGCTGCACTGTTGTTGCTATTATTGCTCGTGTTCAGTTTCGACAGTGGCGGCTCAATTCCGCCCTTTTTCAGCGCCTTGGCAATAGCATTCTCAATGCTCACTGCATGATCATCTGTGTATGTGCGTGCGTGTGTTTGTGTATGGCAAGCAAAATAAACAAGCGGAGGAGTTGAAATGAGAGATGAGTAAATAACTTATTCAACTGGCAATAGCTGTTTCTGCTGTTGCAGCAGAAATTGTTTACCTTCGAGTGGTCGAGGTTTCTTCGATTTGTTGTTGTTGCTGCTGACATTTGATAATGGACCGCCGGTTGCCGTTTCGATAGACATGCCCAGGAATATGACGTCATCATCATGATTTGGCGGCTGCTCAATGCCCACAAATTGGACTTCATCATTATTTGAGGCGCCAACCACTGAAGACGATGGCTTTTGTTGCATCTCCTCAACATCATCTTCGTCTTGATCATCGATTTCGCCATCTTCAAGATCCTCGTCTAAATTAATTTGCGGCGCAGACGACATTTTGTGTTTCTAACTCTAAACGAATAAAAATTGCTGGAAAAAAATTTCGTTTTGTTTTTTTAGCCAAAGACTGGGATCATATTTCACAAACTGAAGGAGCACATATGCATAAAGATTCACACGACTGTTAACCACAGTGTGGCATTGTTACATGTTGCTAACGTATCATTTCGCGCGCAGCATGTTGCTGAGAATGGGTGGGCTATTTTATGAACGAAATAAAAAACAAAACAAAACAAACGAAAGCTTTGTAAAAACAAACACGCACACGCATTGATCATACGTATAGAGGTATGTATATATAAATATTTCTCTATAAATATATATGTACACGATTCTCAATTTTCTTTCACTTTGCACATAACAGAACGCTGTTAACAGCAAAGCAGCACACCAAAAATGTTGCGAGCAAAATTTAATGTACACACTTGTTGCTACCGATGGCCTGGCAAGCATAAAATTTTAAATGTGCAATAAATGCATAAAACATACGAAAATACACACACACACACACACACATTTATTGTGCTGCATTTTTAAATCATATCGCTATATTGTGTGTATCATTTAATGCTTTTTAAGTGTGCATATAATAGCGAAATGTTATTGTAATATGTTAGGTCTGTCCAAAACATGTTCGTTTGTATGTGTGTATGTATTTAATGTATGTACTTCCACATTGCACATTTAACACAATTTACTGTTGTTGTACATAACATAATTTGCAAAAATTCGTTAGCCTTACCAACGTTCACTCGACGCATGCAAACATGCACACACACACACACATACTCAAAAGAGAAGTCTGAATGCGACGCTGTCCAGCGCTTTAAGTGTGGTTAACCCGTAATGTTGTCTCGCTTGCGCGCATGGGCTAAGCATAGGACGCAAGTGTGCGACATACACACACATACATCCATATACAAATGCAAACAAACATGTGTACAGGTTGACAATGTATGCGTAAGCATGCGTGTGCGAGAGACTGGCATGTGCTAAGAATATACATCAAAAAAGAAAATAAAACAATGAAAATTTACATATGTACATTAGTAATTTTGTTATTAAATGTAATTACACTTTGCCTCCATTGTTCTCGGTTTTAGCTTTAAAACTGTTAGGCCACACTGGGCGAAAGTTATTATCTATATATAAATTGTCGTCTATATTTATGCGAGTGTGAAATGCGACGCCCCACATGACACACGAGAGACGATTAGGAAAACGAAAAAAGAGTGTATTTACTATGCATAAGTGCACTGTATATACAAATATGTGTGTGTGAGAGAGAAAAGCATGCAAACGCATGTATGTACATAACCCTTTTGTTGGTTTTGTCGAGAAAAATTTATTTCATGTTATTTTTTAGATTGCTTTCTTTTTGTCATTGCTATGCAATATTTGTTATTGTTTTGATTTTGGGAGGTGGGCGTGGCAGTCGAAAGCACGAGCAACTCTCGTGTGACTAAACAAATCGAATACGATAACATGGATTTCGTTTCGAAGAATTTGGAAAAAATTTGTATTTTGTGCTAGGCATTTGGAACAATTTCTCTTACGTTTCAGCGTGTGGGCGTGGTTTGTGGTTACGGAACATTACAAATTACAGTTATTAATGATTTATAACATTTCTGTTCAATTTTGATTTCTTGGTTATATTTTTGGTTTGTCGTTGGTTATTTTTTTCTTTTTGCATTTACGTTTTTTTGCTTTGTTTTTTTGTTTTGCTTTGCTTGTTTGGCGTCGTTGAGTTCCCGCTGGCTTACATAATGAAGTGGTACAGTAGGTGAATAGATATGCATATACATATGTATATCAGATATGTGAAGGCATATATACACATACATATACAGGCATACACATATACATGACTATAGCGCAATATGTGCAAAAACACAAAAAGCGCATACATTTAACATTAATCTATGCATATATACATATATATTTATATAATATATATATATATATGTATATATACTGTATGCATGTGCGGTATATATGTACATATGTAGAAGAAATATAATTTCTTGGTTTTTTTTTTATACAATATATGCAAGCTGTCGCTCTCTGACTCTGTGGCCCTGGCCTCTGTATATGTCTGTCCCTTTCTCTCTTGCTCATAGACAGAACAACAAATACATTAAATAATTAAAAACTCGCCAACATAAGCGTTGTTAACAATTCAACAATATCTACTTGAATGATTTGTGAAAATTGCAACCGTATGACCTGAACTGAAACCAGGGATGCTTGCACGTGTGGTGTGTTACCACTTGTGTGGGTAATTGCTGGAGACAGTAATTATTTAATGTAATTTTTTAATGTGCAACTACCTAATGCAGTGCATATAATTATTATTTATTTAATTAGATATTAATTAGACACCAAATCCCGCTAACAGTTTGTGAATGTGTACACACTCAACTGTTGTGCACTTACTCAACTTGTGGAGCTGGCAAGTCGTCAAAGGTCGATAGTATTGTTACCGACACAGCAATGGCGCTTCACAATTCTAAAAAAAAAAACTTTGAAACGCATCGTGTGCATGTGATGTGTTAATTTCGTTTGGGCTTATACAAAATAAAGGGCAACAAGTAAATGCCTATCGATTAATAGTGTGTCTTCACACGGTGATCTGACGATTACTTAGTTTAAGGTCACGTTGTGCTGATTTCATGTTCTATTGTTCAAAATATTATTGCGCTTGCTTAAGTTTTTAAATAATACTTACAAATAAATAATAATAACAATATTTTATTTTTTTCATACGCACCACAATTGTGTATGAGAGTGTGCAACAGCTGTCAAACAGCTTTTAATTTTTATTTATTTTTATTTGTACTTCCCCGAAACGAAAATGGAAGAAGAAATGGAGAACATACATATTGATGATCTGCCCTATTTGGAACGTGATCTTCACATTTCCCAGAAGGTATCGATTAAACGTGAATTGGTCAATATTCGAATTATAATTTTCGATTCGTAGGTTTCGCTGGCATTTCTGCTATTTGGCGATTCTCATGGACATTTCTAGAGACAGTAATTATTTAATGTAATTTTTTAATGTGCAACTACCTAATGCAGTGCATATAATTATTATTTATTTAATTAGATATTAATTAGACACCAAATCCCGCTAACAGTTTGTGAATGTGTACACACTCAACTGTTGTGTACTTACTCAACTATTGCTGCATTGCTCACTTGTGGAGCTGGCAAGTCGTCAATGGTCGATAGTATTGTTACCGACACAGCAATGGCGCTATCAAAATTGGTTATTTATAATTTACGTCGTCTCGTTTAATGCCGCCAAAGTGATGTTGTTCAATTTTGTACACCTTGTGAATTAAAGTATTGTATATATTTATATTTCAACCAAATCACTAAATGCTTCACTTGATAATTATATGAACAATACATTAATTCAGTTATTTTTGCAGTTATTCATGTAAATGTTTTCGAATAGATTTTATGTATCGGCCGATAGGATTTAATTATTATTACATTAGACATAATTTATTGCACTAAACCAAGCTTTATTTTCAAACACCGTGTGCATCTTTTTACTAAATTTATTTGTTTTAATTTGTTTTTTAGAAAAGTTATTTTGCTACAACGGCTAGAACTAGAAATTTTCACCACACAACACGAAGCAGTGAGATAAAAAGTTACAGCACATTCGTAGAGTTAAATGGCAAAATTCATGTAAAAAAATTTCACAATTCTAAGAAATGTATGAGTGATGTGTTAATTTCGTTTGAGCTTATCCAAAGTAAAGGGCAACAAGTAAATGCCTATCGATTAATAGTGTGTCTTCACACGATGATCTGACGATTACTTAGTTTAAAGTCACGTTGTGCTGATTTCATGTTCTATTGTTCAAAATATTATTGCGCTTGCTTAAGTTTTTAAATAATACTTACAAATAAATAATAATAACAATATTTTATTTTTTTTCATACGCACCACAATTGTGTATGAGAGTGTGCAACAGCTGTTAAACAGCATTTAATTTTTACTTATTTTTATTTGTACTTCCCCGAAACGAAAATGGAAGATGAAATGGAGAACATACATATTGATGATCTGCCCTATTTGGAACGTGATCTTCACATTTCCCAGAAGGTATCGATTAAACGTGAATTGGTCAATATTCTAATTATAATTTTCGATTCGTAGGTTTCGCTGGCATTTCTGCTATTTGGCGATTCTCATGGACATGCGACATACATATTGCAGAAGCTGCTGGCTCTGATGCGTTCGCCCCATTCGGAGCAGATGCACAGCGATCTTTTACATCAATATGCATTGAATGCGAATCCCACACATTGGCGCAGTCATCTGATTGAGGCGCTCTGCATCATCGATGCTCGCCAAGCGTTACGCAAATTGCGGTTCAATTGGAACGAATTGCGGCTTCACTATTTACCCCAAGTCCCTGAACTATCGCTCTTTGTGCATCCTCTGCTCAAGGCTATGTATCACGTCTGCGAACAGCTGACGATCGTCCAGAGCGGGCGACTCGTCCTCGACAGAAATGAGAAACTGGCGCGCCATACACAAAACAATGAGCCACTGCGCTTCTATGATTTTGCCTATTTGGAAATATTTCTGCTCGACTGGCTAACTCATCGCCATTTGCGACTGGGCGACACTAATGCGCTGGGCAGCGATGTCCAGCTGCTCATCGAGTACTTTAAATTCAATGATCTAAATTTCCTTGCCACGGTGCTCATCGATACGGTCAACTGCGGTGCATCATCACAACTGGCAGATAATACACAGCAAGTTAAAGAAGAAGTCATAAAGGAAGAAATTGTGTCAACCGCTTCAGTTGCAGCTGAAGTGGATGCCGCTGCCACTGCGACTAGTGATGCTCCCACTCCTGCATTGCCCACTGATCGTTGCCCAAATGCGCTTCAGGTGCGACGTGAAACTGCCGGCATTATGCTCATAATCAATCAGCAGAAATTCCATCGTGATGTTGGCAAGGATTTGTGCGTAAGTATCGCCAATCAATATTCCAAATTCCAAATATTTTAAATGCGTTAATTTTTTTGTAGCACCTGCTGCCATCCGTAAGTCTAAACGATCGCAATGGCACCGACAAGGATAAGGAGCGGCTGACCGAAACGTTTTCGGAACTTGGCTATAGCGTGGAGGCGCACGACAACGTGGACCATTTGGAGATGCTCGATCATATTCGCAGCGTGTGCTCGCGTTCGCAGCTGCGCGACTCGCTAATTGTTTGCATACTGTCGCACGGATTCGAGGGTGCCGTCTATGGTGCAAACAGCATTCCGCTGAGCATCGTGGACATACAGAGCGTGTTCTGTGCCGATCGAGATCTGCACGACAAGCCCAAGGTTCTTATTATTCAGGCCTGCCAGCAAAAAGAAGCTAAGAATCAAACGGTAATCGGCTTTTTCGAATATCATTGTCTTTAGACACATTCACAGAGATATTTATGAATTCTACTCCTCATTTGCAGTTTGAAATTAATGCGAGAACAGAGTCACCCAACCAACATGCCAACATGGTGTTGGCCATGTCAACAGTGGCGCGCTTTGTATCGCTCCGTCACAGCATTATGGGCAGTTGGTTCATTCAAGCGTTATGCGATTCGGTTGAACAGAATGCCGCCACGTAAGCCACTCAATCAGTCATCGATTATACATTTAGGTTTTATTATACCAACATCTATTGCAGCGAACATATGCTGGACATTCTGACCTATACCATCAACCAGGCGAGCAGACAACGAGGCTACAGTAAACAGATGATGTTGCCAATTGTTGCCAGCACGCTCAAGCAGAAAGTCTACTTTCCGTCAAATCGAGTCCGCTCCGTCTGAGCAATTCAATTGCGCAACTTATCAGTTCATGGATTTATATATACGTGTAAATATATATTTATTGAGGTCACCATAAAAAATATCAAGAACTCTTCAATATGAAATACGATTCAATGGGAATGTTTTTTTTTTTTGTATCGCCCTTGCCAGGAAACGATGCAGCATCCTAGGGATGCATGTTAAGAATGTCAAAGACATAGAAGCACTCGACCCATCAAAGATCCTGACATTCGTTCAGGAAATGGGGTTAATGAAGGAGCTATAAGCTCAGAAGGGGGCACAATAGATCTTATAGGTCGCAGTGCACAAGACCCCAATTTAATAATAATAATACTGTTCTATATAGTTTTTTTCTTCTAATATTATTTAGCCACAGGCTAAACACATTTATTATAATGACGAATAAGTATAAAATTGTTGACATGTAAGAAAATTAATATTGATTGTCAATAAATTGTATAACCATGAAAACGTACTTATTTTCAGTATTAAATAAAATGTTCATAATTTCTTATAGTGTACTTTTTTTATTTTATAAAGTATTTAATATATTATATATAAAGTAAATAAGATATATATATATATATACTACTATTGTTTTGACCGCATAACTATTAAGGATGGTTTATATTTCATTAATTGTGATTAATTCGTTAATCGTTAAGTTACGTTTTATAATCTGATTAAAAAAAGGATGCAAAAGAAATATGCTTTCCCTCTCTCTCTCTCTTTTTCTATTCTTTTTTATTTAGCAAACAATCAAAAGAATTAACAACAATTGTAGGCAACTTGTGGTTTTATTTCTGAAATTTGTTTTTTTTTTTATTTTCTGTATGGTAATTGTGTTGGTCCCTCCACGCACACACCCACACACACGCACACACACTACAGGTGTTTGTATAAAATTAAGAAATTGTTGGGAGCTGGGCGAGCAGCTTCTTATGCAGTTTGCGATCAGATGTGCCAATTGGCTGGTATTCGCTGAATTTGGTGGTCAACTCTTTGGCAGCATTGCTGTCATTGGCCAAAACGTTCTGGATGCTACGCATGTGTTTGAGGAGCAACTTCAAATATTGATTGCGCCGCACATTGCTCGCCTTGTTTGTCAGGAGCAGATTGCTGATGATGATGGCAATAGGGGCAATGCAATCCCACGGCATGGCAAACAAAGTATCCAAGCTGTCCACATGTCCAAATGTCTGTAGATATTTTTGTAGCATCAAATTGACCTTTTCGCTGCTCAAATTATGCACTCTGAGCTGGGAGAACAGATAGGCGATGCATTTGTCGCGCAACAGGCTGTCGTTTGGCTTTTTCTGACTGAGGATAGAATCGATGGCGTCCTCAATGGCGACTGTGTCCAATGCCAAGTGTTTTTTCTCTTTGGTGATCAAACGTTGCAGCAGCTTGCGGCTGATCTGCGACAATGATTTTAGCTTCTCATCGGCGCAGCTAACGCGATAGACATCATAGACCCGGAGGAGTGCATCCGGTAGATACTCCGGCAGCGGACGAGCGTTAACATACTGCTCGACCAGATCTAACACCCGGATGCGAAAGTGCAACACTTTGGTGCTGTTGATGCGCTCCGATTTTGTTTGGCGCTTCGACTTGGATTTGCTTGAACTCTTGGGCTTGAACGCGTAAAAGGCGGTTTCCAGTGCCAGATTCAGACGTTCACCCTGCTCCTCGCTCACATCGTTCCAATCGACGCTGCTCGCATCGTTATCCTCATCGTTCTCACCGTTGTCATTGTTGAGCAGTGCGAGGCGAACATTTTCGCGTATTTGCTCCAAATTTTTTGCATCATCGTACTCATCATCATTGGCGACCGCGTCCTCGTCCTCGTCCGCGTCCGCGTCATCCTCCTCATCATCATCATCATCATCCTCGTTATCGTCCTCATCTTTCACGTCGTTAACCTGCTCCTCATCATCGTCATCATCAAGGCCCAATGGATTCTCTGCCATGTTCAGATTGTCCAGCAACTGCTGAAGATTGGTGCCGCCAAGATAGGTAAGCTGTGCCTCGAATATGGTGTTTACAAAAGAACGCCATACGTGACCATCTTGCGTCAGCATCTGCATCAGCACATCTGTGAGAACTGCCTGCCAGCAGGGCTCCGATTTCGAGTCCGATTCCGACTATGACAAGATAAGAATATTTATTAACAATTTGTTTTTTCTTTAAATAATAATCAAGAAATTGCTCTTTGCTGACAGACTTACAACTGAAACATTATTCGTTTTGTAATTCTGTGGACGTTCATGCGAACGGAGCGCAACCTGTTTGCAGATTAAAATGTCCGTGATAAGGTCGGGTACAATGCTGAAACTGGGCATAAACAGGGCTAGTGCCGAGAACAGGATTAGCGCATCGAATACCAGGCCAGAAATTGGCAACTCTTTGGCCTTTGAATTCACAACGAGAATAATCTCCGGCCACACCTGCTGAAAGTCCGGCATTAGTTTTTTGCGCAACTTTGACTCAAAGTCCGGTTTTGACATCTGATTGGCCAGCTGACGTAGCAGCCCGCGCAGCAGTTGGTTTAGCGCGGCCAACTGTTCGGGACGGGGACCCAGTTTATGCATTACACAGCTGAAAAGCACCTCCTCGCAGCGAGACGCCGTCTGGCGACTGAAAGGAGCTGCGAGCTGCCCGCCAGGGCACGGCTGCTGCTCGGCATCCAAGTGGAAGACGGCGTTGAATAGCAGAAAATCAAGCTTATCGCTACGCTTGGTAAACTTTAGCTGCAGATGGTGCATCTGGTTGAGGCAGAACTCCCGATGCTTTTTACCCAAATACTCTTCCTGATCAATCAGCCTTTCTCGGTAGAACTCGTACATCGTTGTCCATCCGGCCTCGTCCAGCTCGTCGAGCAGCTTCTGGGTGATTCTTGGCGTTTGCGTCAGCAGGTCCAGTTGTGCGTTCTGCTGCTGCAGCGAGCGCAGTATGTGCAACTTGGTCGACGGTTGCCTCAACTTGTCCTTGAAGCTGGTGAGCAGCGCCTTCTCGAATTTGTTGCAAATGCCACGTAGCTCCAACTGAGCAGGCTTGCATACTTTGGATTTCTTTGGGGGTTGCTTTGCCGACATCAGCTCTTGCTGCAGCATGCTAACCAAGGACTCTGTGCCAAACAGCTGCTCCAACTGTTCATCGTTATCATCATCACCAGCAGCATAGTGCAACATAATATAAGTGAGCGTTTGTATAATGTAGCACTTGGCGCCGGTACGCTTCACCGGCAGCTGGTTTACAATATGTTGCAGCCAGGCGTTGAGCAGCTGGTCGCTGTCCTTCGCGTTGCTTGCCAGGAACTTGCCCAGACGTTCATAGGAGCCATCGCTTTGCATGCTGGCGCTGTTCAGATAAAGCTCAAAGAGCTGCGCATATTGCGCCGGCTGCTTTTTCCACAGCATCAACTTTAGCTTCTTCAGCGTCAGAATCGTTGAATAGTTCAAGTGTATGGCCAACAAAAGATCGCAGTTGTGCAGATTCTGCTTAGCGATGGGTGCACTGAGTTCCGACTGCAGCAGCGGCCACACATGCGATTCGAAGGTATCAGCGTCAACCTATTTAAAATACACAATTCCACATTAGAGATATGTTTTTTTTTTAAATATGTTTTAGTAGTAGGATTACCTGCTTGAAGGATTCGATCATAATGTCGATGGACATGGCCACCAAATATTCGCGTCCCTTCAAATGTGCCACAAGTATGGGATAAATGGTAGCGACTAGCTCTGGCGCTGGTGACTCAAAATATGGACTCTTAATTATGGCAAACGATGTGATCAAATGACCGACACCGGCCAACGATTCCTCTTTTCCCTTCTGCTGGGTGTTTACCTTCAGCTCGCGCTGCAGCAAACTAAGCAGGTCGATGGGATTGAGGCCGGGCACCTGCCTAACAATGCCATTGATATAACTGGCATTTAAGGCGACGGCCTCCTTGTCATCGGCTCCAGTGCAGCGCACCAATCGCTTGAGCGCATATGCACAGGTGGCCGTACGCTATGTGGCAAAACAAATGTAATATTTTATCAATTGATTGTTATAAAAATATAATTTTTACTCACCATTTCCGCATTGCTCTCGTCTGTGAGCAGTGCAATCAATTCGTTAAAATGCTTTGCTGAATTTTTATTTACGTTCGGCGCTTGCAGTTTTTTGAAAATGCCAAAAATCGCCTTATTGATTCTGGCTGTCCCCGGTTTTTTGTTAGGCTCATCATCTTTTTCTTTTTTCTGATTTCCATCATTTTCACTCATCTTTCGTTTCTTGGCTGGGATCACATTTTCAACAATTTCAACATTTTCTTTCTCATCTGTTTCATTTTGGCGCTGCGTTTTGGCCTGCTTCTTGCGCTTGTTCTTCAGATTTTTGACCGGAGAATCTTCATTTTTATTTGATTTTGGGGACATCTTTAGTTTTTTAATAACTTCGGCCACTACGGCCACCTTTTTGCCCATGTTTCGGTAGCCAAGTTACAAAGACTCAACTTATAGAGCACGTTTTTTTAAACTTGCTTGCTGCCTGATGTTGATTTAATGTGACCAGATAAACAATCACCACATGGTTGTAGCAAACTAAACTATCGATAGTAGTAACGCATTGATATCTAGTGCTTGTTTGTGTTCAAGTTTAATATGCAGTTTAACACATACGAATTGTATGAAACACGTATAGGGTGTAGTCAAACAAGATGAGACGACGTTTAGAATCGAACAGATTTGCTCTGACGAGCTTTCCTTTATTTATACAAAAATCTTAAATTTAAGTACATGGCGTCGCCTACAACGACTCCATGTGTTGTAAAGTGAATTTTAGTGTTGTAAGGTGAATTTATGTGTTGTAAGGTGAATTTAAACAATAGCTAAGCCTGCTGCGTCGCATGTTCAAACTTGAACACGAATCTTAATATTTAATATAATTAAATAAATTAATTATTAAGACGAACACTTATGCTTATTTTGCCTTACTAAAAATTATAATATTATAACGTTATTTCCAGAACATTAAAAATTATTGTAAAGTTTTTCGTGTATTTCGAACCATGTCTAAAAAAGCATCAAGGAGTCGTTTCAATGTCCACAATAAAACACACGAATTCTTTATTATTTATTATACCTTATTTAAACTTGAAATGTACACAGTTAAAAAAAGAAAACAATATTAAAATCGAGTCAGTCATGCTTTATTGCTAATGCAACGATATATTTTTGCATATCGATAGTTATTTAACGGCCCTCGTCGTCATAGCAGCAACCGGTGTTTCCACCTCAAAACCAGCCGCCAGCCGACAGTCTTTCAGATATCGTTGCAGTTGCTTAATCAGTTTTTCATAACACTTCAATATGCTCAAGGTAAGCTGCACTTATCATTTACATTTGGTTATAATAATGGTTTGTGCATTTGTTGTCTGCGACCTGTCTGTGCCCGGTTACAAAGTCCAATTGGGACCGTTTATTGTCTGCTATGAATAACTGTATACAGTATACCGCGTACGGGTACGGTATACATTCTAATTGTACTTTGAACTATTCAGAGTCTTCATGCTACGCGTTATCGTTATACAATACCAAACAATAGAATAACTTTTGGAAAAATATAAATATATATATGTTTATATATGTGTATGCTTCATTCGAGGGTATGAATATTGAATTTGCACAGAGATATAGATAATCATTGAATATTAATTTTTGTTTTGCAGAACGTTGTCTCTCTGGTGACTGGTGGCGCCTCCGGTTTGGGTCGAGCCACCGTCGAACGTTTGGCCAAGCAGGGCGCCAGTGTTGTGCTCGCCGATCTGCCATCGTCCAAGGGCAACGATGTGGCCAAAGAGCTGGGCGACAATGTCGTGTTTGCACCGGTGGATGTTACCTCCGAGCAGGATGTAAGCGCCGCTCTCGAATTGGCCAAGCAAAAGTTCGGACGTCTCGATCTGACCGTTAATTGTGCCGGCACAGCGACCGCCGTAAAGACCTACAACTTCAACAAGAATGTGGCGCATAAGCTGGAAGATTTCCAGAGAGTGATCAATGTGAATACCGTTGGCTCGTTCAATGTGATACGCCTGTCCGTTGGACTGATGGGCGTCAATGCGCCCAATAAAGATGGGCAGCGTGGCGTCATTGTGAACACAGCATCGGTGGCCGCGTTCGATGGCCAGATTGGTCAGGCGGCATATTCTGCATCGAAGGCCGCAGTTGTTGGCATGACGCTGCCCATCGCACGCGACTTGAGCACGCAGGGCATCAGGATCTGTACGATTGCGCCGGGCCTATTTAATACCCCAATGTTGGCGGCGCTACCGGAGAAGGTGCGCACATTTTTAGCCAAGTCGATACCGTTTCCACAGCGTCTGGGCGAGCCCAGCGAGTACGCCCATCTGGTGCAGGCCATCTACGAGAATCCGCTGCTCAACGGCGAGGTCATTCGTCTGGATGGTGCCCTCCGCATGATGCCCTAAACAGATAGGGGACAGACCCCCCAATTGAGATCAGTTCGCATTTATGAGAGTCAATTGGCTCATACTTTTTCATTTGGTTTCTTATAACATAAGCTAGGAAGGATATATTTTTGATTGGTGTAAATTTTGTAACGTCAATAAAGAAGAGATTGCTAAATTAAAAAGATGCTCTTGTCTTACCTAATTCATTTAAATATTTCACATTTAAATTTTAGAACAATGCAAACAGTGCCGGAGCTATCGATACCAACAACTAAAATTTCGATAAATATAGGATCCACAAGTCGATAGCATTTGGTATTTTTTATATTTCTACTTTTAGTATTTCGATGCAGTGAATTATGGTTGGGATTTTAGTCATTTGTGCGCTGGGCACAGTGGAAACGACGCTGAAACGACGTCGGAGTTTTGAGACGAATTGAATAATGCTGAAATTGAAAGCAGCAGCCGAAAAACAATTGCAATGTGTGCAAATGCAAGCAATCAATATGTGTTTATTAATAAAGTGCGCGTGTTAAACAAAAAGTGCGATCTGTAGGCGTTGGAGAGAGCAAACGCAGCCAGGCCAGGCCAGAGAGAGCCCAGAGCAAGGCAAGTGCAATGAAAATTGTATGCGCCGTCGAATTGTAATGAATGCTAATGCTTTTTACATGTGTGCGTGCGTCTCTCCCTCTCTGTATGTGTGTGTGTGCGACACACGTAGAAATATACTAATGTGCGTTTATGTATTAGTGTGGGTGTGTGTGTGTGTGTCGCTAGGAGAGCAATAATTGAATTAAGTTAAGGTGTTACGTATGTGTAAACTGCTGCGTCGCTGCGTGGCTGTAAGTGTGTGTGTGGCCAGTTGTGTATATACAAAGTGACAAAAATTCTAATAAGAATATTTGTTATATCTATCTCGCTTTCTCACTCACTCTGCAAAAATATACCAGCAAAGTACATTCGCATTAAACAAGCGGCAGCGGCTATCATAAAAAAATTACTACAGCGCACGACTTACTACGAAAACAACAACGACGACGAGGCGTTGACGTCGGCAGCGGCAGCGCAGTAGCGTCGCATTTTCCGGCTACTCCTTTGGGTCTGATACTGCTGGGCGGTGCTGCGCCAGTGTATATGTATGCGTGTATGCCGATGTGTGTTTGCCTATGTATGCGTGTATACTACACACAGCGCATCATTTTTTACGCACTCAAATGTTTTGGTATTCTGTTAATATACGTGTGGGTAAATTTGCATGCATGATTGTGTTTGTGCGTGTGTGTGTTATGTGTATGGTTGTGTGTGTTTTCACTTTTAAATTGCTTGAAACGGCATCAGCGCATTTCCTAACACTTTATTTACAAATATAAGAAGAAAAAAAAGTAGCAAAAATATACGCCCAAAATCTACTACTAAATTGGCAGCAATTTCTGCGCACAAGCAAATGCTGGCAAAACGCTTATGCTTGAGGTGGGCGGTGGGTGGTGGGCGTTATGTGAAATTAAGGCGCACGCAACTGTCATTGACCTTCAATTCGGTGCATTCGCAGCAGCAGCAACAACAACAACAACAAACAACAACGTCGCCGCACCCTAAAGGTCATGTGATGTGTGCCGCGATGCGCAGTGTGTCATCAATTAAGCAATATATCAATTAATCATCAAAGCAATGATTGTCAATACACAACTAACGACTCCACTGACAAAACATGCATTAACCCGAACCGAACCGAAACTCCGAACCAAAACGAACCTCCAAGCAGACCAGTTAAATTTATGCGTGAACCGGCATATTGTGCTGTATAATTAGCCGTGATTTGCTCTACAACAAACCAACGATAAATATAATATATTATACATACATTATTTAAATAATTTAAAATAATATTTAAATATATTAAGTTAATCCGGAATTAAAAGTAATGCATTGCCTTTATAATAAAAAAAAAGAAGAACAAAATGAATAATGATCTGGTTAGGTTATTTTTTCAAAAATGCAATATTCAATCAAATAATTTCAATTTCAATCTATTAAAATATCTCTGTTAATCAACTAAGTTGTGCCTTGATCTGAATCTCATCGGCTTTTTTATTTTGTATTTTATTTATTTCGTCGATTGAGCAACTTTGCAGCATTACTTGTATATTTAACTAATAATCAATTCATTTCACTTGCAGCACACGCACGCAGACACACACACCAACACTCTCTCTCTCTCTCTCTCTCTCTCTCTCTCTTTCTTTCTGTCTATCATTTTCTTTTTCTATCTCTGTTTGTCTGTCTGTCTGTCTGTCTGTTTCTCTCTATCTCTTCGCTCTTTCTCTCTCCTCTTTCTTCATCTCGCACACACACACACACACACACACACAGACGCGCATAAACAGAACATGGAATCGTCCATTAAGCTTAAGGAGAGCAACAACTCAAACGGTAACCAAAATCAAAGTCTCAACCACAATCAAATGTGCAATGGCAATAGCAGTCACAGCAACAGCAACAGCACCAACACCACCAACAACAGCAGCAGCAACAGCAACAGCAGCAGCACCACCATCATCACCACCAGCAACGCAGTGGCTCTTAGCATTTGCAGCAGCGATAGCTTTAGCAGCATGATGCCGCCAACGCAGCCGGGAACGCAGCGGGATCATGAGCTGGTCAGTGCCAATAGCATTGAATTGAATGCGGCCGCATCGCTGAGCGATGACAGCGGCGTTCCACTTACCACCAACAGCTCCATATCCAGCGGCGATTCCTATCGGATTGGCATGTGCAAGTTTGAGATTGAGGTGAGCATCTTCTTCTTGCAGCACTCTTCTTCTTTATGTGGTTTTTTGAATTCTGTTTTATTGTTTGTGTGTTTCTGTGATATCCCTGCAGATGGTGGAGAGCGATGGCGAGGTGTCGCAATTTGATTCACTGGACAATTGCTCGGAGGGCGGCATGAGTGCGGAGAATTTTAATACGTTAAAGAAGGGGCCACTGGCACCGATTGATCCGCCACCCGAATTCCAGGACTCGCCCCAAACGACACTCGTGCGCTCGATTTCGAAAAATATTGTGAACAGCCTGCGCCGCTGGACCTCATCGCAATCGTCGTTCGAACATCTGAAGGATGATGTGACCATGGTCAGTGCTGCTGTTGCCACCGGCACAGCCAATCAGGAGCTGGTCCTGCTGCTCGCCAAGCCAATGGTGGTGGAGACGCACAGCAAATTGTTGGGCAGCGGCGATGCAACTGTAACCGCTGCTGTAACCGCCGCCGCTGCTGCTCTCGTTGTCAAGCAGAGCACACATGCTGAGCATCAGGAGCGCACGCTCAAGGATTCGTATGCAATTAATAAGCATCTGTATTCCAGTGATTCCATATTGAACAGTCACACGGACAACATATACGATGAGCCCAATAATATTATCAGCAGCTCGCTGGGCAACAGCATCGATCTGCTCGATGTGGATGATGATGACGACGAGAACGAAAACGATGAAGAGGATGAAGAGGATGATGATGCGCGATCTGAGCCGAGCAGCTGTTCGCCATCGCTGCCATCGCCACCGCCGCCCGTTTCAATAATCAAAATCAAGCAAACCCTGTGTCCCTATTACCAGGATCATACGCGATACTTTAAGGCGATACCCACGGAACAGGATAGCATTGCCAGCGCCAAAGCGGCAGCGGCACAGCAGCGTTTCAACAGTGCCGGTCTCTCCGAGATACACGACTATGATTTGTACTACGGTGCACGCAGCAGGCAGCCAGCAATGCAATCGACCCCGCAGCAGCAGCAGCAACAGCAACAGCAGCAGCAATCGTCACATGATAACAGCAGTTTGCAGCGACGTCAATCGCTATATAGCCCATTGGGACATACCAGCCACTGTTATTACCATCATGCGCATCATGCATCGCACTATCATCATCCACACCATCATCACAATCATAGTCATCATCACAGTCATCATCCTCCTCCTCATCAGCACCATCAGCATTATCAGCACGGTCAGCGTCCCAATTCGCGCAACTCGCTAAACAGTCGACTGAGCAGCTCGCACAATTCACTGAATGTCTCGTCGGCCAATAAGCCGGATGATTCGATATTCATCACTCAGGCCATGTCGCACGATGCGCTCTTCACGCGGGAGATCTCGGATTTCTACAACGTGCCCATCGATTCGGATATTTATGCGTTTCCCGTCGACATGATTGAACAGCAGCTGGAGAAGCAACAACAGCTGGAGCAACAGCAGCAGCAGCAACAACTGGAGAAGCAACAGCAACAGCAGCAGCTGGAGAAGCAACAGCAAACGGATGTGGCCAGCAAGCAGACGGGAACATCCGCATCGTCGTCATATCACAAGGCAGCCAGCAGCAGGCGGAATAAACGGAATAAGCGCAAACAGCGATATGCAGCGGGCGCTGCAGCAGCGGAGACTAGCGACGATGGGGGCGATAAGGCGAGTGGCAAGCATGGTAAATATCGGACGCCGGTGGTGCACAGTGGCGATGCGGAGCCATTGCATATGACGCTCGACGAAGTGAAGCAATTCTATCACACGCTCTACTCGGATGCCGGCAAAACGTCGTGGAGCAGTGGCGCCAACAAATTGCTTGCAACAACTGCAACAACAGCAGCAGCGACAGCAGCTAGCGTCGCCTCGGCACCAAAAGCTTTGGGCGTGAAATCGAGCAATGAGACAATTTGGAGCGTCTCGACAAATACCACCAATACAACAAACACAACAACAAATACAACAACAACCGCAAGGACGCGCAACAGCACGCGAGCAACTGGCTATGGCGCTGGTGTTGGTGGTGACAGCGCCTCCAAATATCTGAGCAAACAAAACAAACACAATATCGACAATGATAAGCTTAACAATAATAACAACAATAACATCAACAACATCAACAATGCCAGCAACTATGCACAGCAACAGCAACAACAACAGCAACCAGCTGCAACATCAGCGGGATTGGGGCAAGGTTCAGGAGCAGCGACCTCATCGGATAAATTGCTGGCGGAGCAACAGCAGCAGCAGCAGCTGCTGCAACCGCCAAACAACAAGCAATTGCTGCAAACGGAAAAGAAGTCGCAATTTTCGCTGAATCTCAAGCAAAAGTTCTGCAGCATTTTTCGCTTTCGTCGCAGCAACAATCACAGCAACCGCTGTCGCAGCAATGCGCAAGCGGCAACAGCAGCAGCTGTCACTGCAGCGGCTGTGACGGCTGCCGCCAATGCTAGTGCCAATGGCAATGCTGTAACGGCAACAGCAACAGCAGCGAGCTGTGCGGTGAATGCTGCAACCGATGTGGAGGAGGTGATGAACAATTGCCTCAATCGCATCGAGCCCAGTGCCGATCTGCGCAAGAAGTTTCAATCTCGTGCGTTGCCGCCATTACCCAAAAAGGGTGAGTATATCAAATGCCAATATATATCACAAATAGGGACAATCCATATAATCTAATACGATTTGAACACCCGTCGCCAGCTTATGCCATTGATGCCGCCGAAACGGAGCCGGAGCAGGAGCAGAAGAAGGGTGCCGCAGCTCAAGAGCCACGTGCGCTGCAGTTTACCTCAAGCATTGAGAAAGTCAAAGACGTAAGTTGCATTTGCATATTGTTCTTGTATTTATATTAAAAACGAACGAATCGACAGTATGGTTGGTATTGGGGCCCCCTGTCCAGCGAGGCAGCCGAGAAGGTGCTCTCCAATGAGCCGGATGGATCGTTCATAGTGCGCGACAGCTCCGATGATCATTATATATTCTCGTTGAGCTTCAAGCTAAACAATTGCGTGCGTCACGTTCGCATCGAACAGGATCAGGGTAAGTTGATGTGTTTATCCATTTGTCTCTTTATCATTTCACTAATCCCTCTCTCTTTGTCTCTGTCTCTCTGTTGATAGGCACTTTCTCGTTTGGCTCGTATGCCAAATTCAAATCCCAAACTATAACCGAATTCATTGAGAAGGCAGTCGAGCATTCGCGCAGCGGCAGGTACTTATCAAAACTCCAACAATACACAATATTGGACAATGGCCAATGGATGAATATATTAATATATATATATATATATCTGTTTATATTGACACACAGATATTTGTTTTTTCTGCATCGTCGGCCGGAACATGGACCAATGCGAGTGCAATTAACCAATCCAGTATCTAGATTTAAGCATGTACAAAGTTTGCAGCATATGTGCAGGTGAGCTCCATACCAATATTTATATCTGTTTTATAGAATCTGAATCTGAATCTGTCTCTCGTTTCGCTTGCAGATTTGTTATACTAAAGGCGGTTATACGAAAGGATCTAATACAGACATTGCCATTACCAAGAAGACTTCTAGACTATCTTAACTATAAGCATTGCTACTCCGAGCAGGTGGAGAGCGACAGTTCGCATTCGCAGGTGTGTGTGTGTGTGTGAAAACAGTTATATTTAAAAAGTTATTGCTGAATTTAATAAAATTTCATTCGATTTCTATTTTAGATATCCGGCGAAGGTTCGATGTAAAATTTTTGGAAAGGTAAACGACGACAAACCAAATTGAATGAAAGCGAAAGCGAAAGCAAAAGCAAAATCGAAAGCGAAAGCAACAGAAATTATTACATTATATAAGTAGTAGAATTTAACAAATCAAAAAATAAGCAAAGCAAGAGCCAAGGCATTTAAAAACGTTATAAATAGAAGTGAACAACAAGTGCAAAAACGAAAAGTGAAAGAAAGAACAAACAAAACAAAAAAAAACAAACATAAATGCAAATGCAAATTGTTGATAAAAGACAAAACAAATAAGAAGAAATTGAAAAAAGAACAAAACAAAACTGTTTATTGATCATTTTTTGTACTCGGTGCTATACTATAAATATAAACTAATTAATAAAATGTAAAAGCAAAACAAAACAAAACAACAAGAAAAACAAAAAACAAAAAACAAAAACATTATACAAATTGAAATAATTATGCGTAGTCAAGCAAAAAAAAAAACAATAAGAAAAACGGCAATATCTACAGCGACAAGAGAAACAACCCGATGTATATAAGTATGCATAACTATAACTGATAATAGATAACATATAACAGTAATTATTATAATAACAACGAACACAGCCAGCTCCTAACTTTGTGCACGATGCATTTTGCTGCGAGAGAGTTGAGCTCTTGAATTCTTCTAGAAATCGGTGTAAAACTTTAATGCTTGCCTTTTAGCTGTGATTATTTTCCCCAATTGTTATGATATGCAACATTCGGAGATGTGTTATTATAAGCTATATTGTATTTATACTTATTGTATAAGATGTTTCCAAGAATTGAATTGAATTGAATTGAAATGAATTGAATTGATTGATTGATTGATTGGCCAGCGTAAAAATTGCTATAATTCGAAATGTTAAAATTGTAAATTTGCTCAAGTGTTCGTTCAAGCGATGTAATGTGATCGATAAACGATTTGCTTCACATATTTGAGGTTATGTTACATTTGAAACAGATTATATGTAGAAGAAATAAACATATGTAAGTATGTATACAAATCTTTAGCAAATTTACGGTCTAACACACAGAAAGAGAGAAAAAGAGTGCGAGAAAATTGCTCAATTGTCTGTCGCGTTAATCCAAAGTTGATCACGTTTCTCTAATATATAATATATAGTTTCTCGATACTCCCATATGTTTGTGCATATCTGTAGAGACTGTTGGAACTTTAGCTCCTATTTTGTTCATTGGTCGCCAGTGCATTCAACGAATCGTTTTTTAATATCGTGCCCAGAGTTCAGTGTCTTGGCAAATCCAAACAAAGAAATTAATAAATGAAAGGCCCTAAAAATCCAAATGTGTAAGGAAATTAAATGTAACGAAAATTTGCATGAAAATATGTCAAATTAGATCAATGTAAACATTTGATAACGTTGATGGTAATGAATAATGTATTATTAATATTAATATTATTATGATTATTATGTATTTAATTAGTTGAGGAGTTGCGAGCGTTAATTCGTTAGCCAAAAATGCAATATGTAAATTTGATTGATTGTTAATTCGTATTTGTTTTTGTACTTATTTGTTATTTATGTTTTAAGCTTATTTCTATAAATATTTTTATTTACTATTGTATATTATTTGTTTTTAATTTTATTATATTTAACTAAACTTTGTATATATATTTATTTTTATTTTCATTATTATTATATATAATACACACACAAACAAAAACAAACAAGTCAAATTATGTTTCCTTTTAATCAACAGTAACACAGGGACAACAATAACAAAACAAACAATAACAAAATACACTATGCAACACATTCATTAAATGGTTTATTTACAAAATTATTTAATTATATTTAATTTGTAGTATTTATTTGGTTTGTTTACGAAATCGAAGAGAAAATTAATACTTTTAGGTTGCTGTTAAAAAACTTGTTGCATAGTGTTACTTGTCGATGGAAATTACGTAAGCAATATAACAAATACAATAAAAGCAATAAAAATACAATAAAAGACAACAAAATATAACATTAATACCAAAAAAAAAAGAAGAAAAAAAAATCGACCAGCAAAGTGGCAGCAACAAGCGGAATGGTCACTTGCAAAATAAGCAATAAAGAAGGGAATATAACAAATTTTTTAATAATAAAAATTAAACAAAATTGTTGTTACGCTTCTGTTTTACTGGACAGTAAGCTGTCTTAGTCATTTTGTAGCCACAGCTTGCCCATGAAAATCGTCCCTAAATTGGCTAATTCACGATATAAAAGGATTATTTTTTAAACAGAGAAATTCTCGTAACTTGGCTATCCGAATGCACCGTGTCCTTCAGCAATCTGCAAGGATATGGTTAAGCGTGCTTGTTCTGCTTCTGGTAATTAAATGTTAGACGCATCCTAAAAACATGCTTAAGTATTTGCATGTTTGGCGCCATCTAGGGGCAATTGATACGAGCAGTTTTCTTAAATCAATTTATGTCCTTCAAGTAGCGCCATCTATGAGTCGTACGCGGTAAGTTACATTCTTAAATCGCTTTGTTGTTAAAGAAGGTTATGAAAAATAGATGGACATTTGATTCAGCTGACGATCACTTTGATAAAATCATGACTAAATTGGAATATATTTTAGCGACAACAATGACTAAAAAAAAAACGAAAGGTATTTAATGAAAGCACAATACTTGACTCAGAGAAATGGGGAAAACAACAGAGCTAATGCATTATAACGATACACGAACACGACTAGTTGCCACCTGCAGCTAAACAACAAACTTAAAAGCAATATAATAATAAAAAATATCAATGCCATAAACTAGCTCAACATTGGGTTCAAACAAATGGTAACCCGTAATCAGGGCATAAGTATGGATCCAATGAATTAAAAGCCAATATTATCATAAGTATTACAACAATCTCTAACGGGTCTTATGGTAATGTGGAGCCCTTTGATGGCTGCTGCTTTTATTGTTGTTCTGTTCTTATATTGTTGTTCGCCTTTTTTGTTGCCGTTCTTGTGGCAACAACAACTGCGAGAGATACTACTAAATTTACAACAACAGCAACAACAAGCAGCAAACAGCAACCGCCTTGTGATTAATTACATTTTCTTTTTAGCCAGTTTTCTCTTTAGCCTTTTCAATTTTTTCGGCTGCTTCGCTGTCGCGTCGGCGCAGTTAACGTCGCTGTCTCTGTTGCTGTCGCTGTCGACGTCGCTATTTGAAATTAAATTTTGATTAATTGCAGCCGCCGGTCGGCACCTTTTTGGCTTTAACACTGCAGTCTTTGGTCGGCGCTACGTGAAAAGTGTTTCCAGGCCGCCACAAATTCGCTGCACTTGCCACAAACAACAAAAAAAAACAAAAAAAACAAAACCAAAAACAACAACAACTGAACAATCCGCACTTGCCCCTGCCCCTGCCCCGTCCCGTCCCTGCCCTGCCCTCTCCTTTTCCCCCCTCCTCATGCACTGTCCCGCTGTGCGCGCGTCAGTCAACCTTCTTGAAACGAAACAATTTTCAGGTGTGAAAAATTTTGAAATGCGCTTTCAATTTGCGCTGCCTGCGCCTTCTTCAACGGCAACGTCAACGTCAACGTCGACGTTGCCGTCAACATCGGCATCGGCAACTGCGCCGGCTGCGACAGCGGCCCATTAACGCAGCAACCAAATAAAGTCATTACCAACTGCCAGCCCAGGCTGGGCCAGGCCAAGGCAAGGGAGGGGTTGGAGTTAGCTAGTGTGTAGTGGTTAGGGGTAGCGGTAGCGGGTACGGAGGGAGGGGAGTGGTAAGAGATTAGGGGACTGCGTTTTGGGGCCTGGGCGGCGTTGTCTTCTAATGCGCCCGAGCAATTTGCTACGTAGGCCGGCCACACCTACCTGCTGCCAAACATGCAACACGAACGCCCCATACACCCCTCAAACCCCCCTTCACCACCACCCAGTGCCACCATCCAGTTGCCCAGTTGTGGCATTGCCTAGGCGAGCGTCTCGTTTGGTCTGTTGCCTTTTTCGTGCCTGTCTTGTGGCTAGCAGGGATCAGATAACTCAATTATTCGCGGCGTAAACAAATGCTGCCTCTCAGGGTTTTAGCCAGCTCCAACTACAACTACAACAACAACAACAACAACAACAACAACAACAACAACAACAACAATTTCAACTTCAACTTTAACTGCAGCTTGAACTGCAGCAACCAAGGAGCAGCCAAGCAGCAACAGCTCCAACACCAAAGAGTTCGAGACGCAGCTCCAGCTTCTTCCCTGCGATGCTGTTCAAAAGAGATGGGTTATTATCCCAGGCATAAATGGATTGTAAACGTGATTTTTATAGTCATTTAGCATAATAATGCATTTTATGGTCTGCCAGAGTCCAACTCAACTTTGCTCTGCTCTGCTCAGCTCAGCTCTGCTCTGCTCGCTAGACCCAATCTCTGTAACGTTGCGTCCAGTTTTTTTTTGGTCTCCAGTCTCCAGTCGTCTCGCAGCTCCATATCCATCTCCGTTCCCATCTCCCATCTTCCGTCTTCGTCCTCGCCCTCGCCTCAACAGTAAATTAAGCGTTTCTACGTTTGGCTCTTTTCGCTCTGTTAGCTCTTTTGGCTTTGAGTGCCTGCTTAGTGCAAAGATTTGTTTTGTGGCTAACCGCGAAGAGAAGAAGTTGGTTAGAGCGAGATCAGATGGCAGCCAAAAGACAGTCAAGAGCGAGCAGAGCCAAATCAGCTAAATTACGTTTATGCGCACATCATTATTATGATGATCAAATCAATTGTCCCCCAAATGAATCCATTCCAGAATTATCTCATTAAGCTGCCTGAATTCTTCAAATTACATTCTCTTTACGTGTACCAAATAAATAACAATTATATTTTATTTACTTTATAATTGACTTAAGCTTAATATTTTTCAAAGGACAAACAGCGCTGAGAAAATACATTTCTATTTTATAGACAAACAACCAAAAAGGGAATTTCTACAAAAAAGTTAATCAATTTTTCAACAATGAATAAAATATTTATTTCTCCCATTTGTAAATTGTATTTCTATAATTTTATTGCAAATATGGCCTGGCCAAAAACTTAAGCACTTTTCTTCAATTCAGATATATTTCCTTAAAAAAATACACCAATTTTGCTGTAAATTGTATTTTTATAATTTTATTGCAAATGTTGCCTGGCAAATATTTTCCAAAAACTGACGCACATTTTTCTTAATTCAGATCTATTTAAATGAAAAACACATTTGATGATGTAATCTAGTTAAATTTAGTTCTTCCAGCTCATTCTTATTGCACTTATCACGATATGCCGAAAAAGCGACGCATAAACTTAAATGTTGATGATCCAAATTTGTTGCCATAAACATCGACTTGGTCGTCTCTTGACTGACTGACTTCTTAGCCAATTTGCGCGTTTGTGAACGGGCCACGTTTGTTATTCACGCTTTTCAATTGAGAACGCGCCGCACAGATGTCTTCCCACTCCCCACTCCCCTCTCCACCTATCGCCAACCTTACTGTGGCACCAGGTGCTGGCCAAGTTTTGGTACAGCTCTATAAAGAGAGAAACTTCATCCTTAGTATGTGCTGCGCCGCTTGGATTGCCAATGGTTGGGTTGGGTTAAGTTCGAATCCTCGTTTTATTGTTTGTCTTCTTTATTACAAGTTAAAGCGTAATTACTCAACAAATATGCGGCAATTTGCGAAGCCTGCAAGCGAGAATAAGCCAGCTCCTCGCTTGCTGTTGCTGCTGTTGCTGTTGCTGCTGTTGCTGTTGCTGCTGTGGCAGTTGCTGCTGCTGTTGCTGGCAGTTGGCATTTTTTGTGCGGCCGGAGAAATCAATCGGCCAAATGCTTGGCCGCAAAATTGTATTTATTTTATATCGCTTATGGTATTTTTGGGTTTTGTGCTTTGTATTTTGCTTTTTGCTCGAGATCCTTGCGCTTTGCTTCTGCCCCGCTTGATCTTAGCCGACTGGTTGCTGGTTGCTGGTTGTTGTCGTTGTTGGTTGCTGGTTGCTGGTTTGCTGGTTGCTCTTATCTGACCGCATTGCAATGAAGTAATCCAATTTGCAAGCAAGGTTGTCATTTTGGCGTGCCAAGGTGCTCATTACTGTCCAAGCAGAGGAGTGCACCTCAATCTAGATCTGATTGGAGTGCACCAGTGTTGTTAAATTACGCATGCAGTTAAGTGTTGCCTAACCAGTCATAAATCTCAATTGAATTTACGAACCGAAAACCCGTTCTCAATTCCCTCCCCCTAAGCAATCAGTCAGCTTGTCTAGCTGCTTGATAATAATAGTCGAGAGTGCTCGACTGACAAATACCCCATTTGACTAAATGTCATTTCTGAATATTATACAAGACAGCTGTTTGAAAACAAAAGTATGTGTTCAACTTGTGAGGCTGAAAAATCGATACTTCTCAAAATTATGGTTAGATTGGTAATTATTTTAGTCTTTGAGCCATCTTCACGAACCAGACCATGGAGAGAGAGAGACACTGGTTAGTAACCGTTAACCGTTCGTTAACCGAACTATCGAATATATTCTCGGGGTCATTCGACCCATATCTAATGGGTATGGTGGTGGGGGGGGGGGGATGCATGGAAAGGCAACCCGACGCGTCTGCGGGGTGTTAAATGTTGCGCTGCTTTAAGCATTTCTTGTCCATTGTTTTCGCACAGCACTCAAAATATTATCAAAATACTTATCAAACAATAAAGCAAACTTGCGCGGAGATAGACGGCTGCTGCGGGGGGTATTTTTGAGTATTGGGCATTTGGGTTGGTATTGGGGTTAGGCCTCGTGCCGCTAGTCTCTCCCTCTGTATTTATATATATATATATGTATATGTAGATTTGCTTGATTTATATAAAATTTTGGGTTTTGGCTTATCGATGCGATCAAAACTCAAACCGCACGCGACCTTCATAAAAATGTTGCCCTTTGAACAAAAGTAATTTTCAAATTATTTCCAGCAGCTTTGGGGTTGCCAATGGAATTTGATTTCCCATTCTGATTTCGACTTGTCCAGGGTGTCGTTTGACACGACACGACACAACACGACACGACACAACACGACACGAGACGACACCAGACGACACCAGACGAGACGAGACGAGACGAGACGACACAAGATGAGAGGAGAAGACAGCCGACGACGAATGTTTATCAAAACAAGTAAATCGCATAAAAATTGAGCCATTGTCAAGGGTCCATCCTGGCTGTGGAATGTGGCAATGGGAGAGGAAGGGAATTGAGGGAAGCAAATCGTGGTGGTTGTTTTTTGATTTTTGTGGCTATGTGCAAAGTCAGCAGAACAAAAGGCAGCTGATCTGATGCTAAGCCTCGATTAGTTGTTATTATAGTCGCATTTAAGCCATTATAAATTTCGAGTGTCATTCATTCTTTTTGTTTGTTGTTTTATTCGGCTGTCAAATGAAGTCTTCTATCTTTTCACCAATTGATATCGCCTTAGATTGACACCAACTATCCTATGATTTTAGATGTCGAACATCTATTTAAAACTTAAACCAAACTTAAACCAAAAAAACCACACAAAATCTCTTCGAAAGTGTTAGAACTTTCTAAATAAAGAAATTTCACAATTGTTTTGTAATTGTAATTTCCAAATGCATGTTTAGAAATAAGTAATATTTAGTAAAAGCTCAATTTTTATTTTTATTTTTTATTTTCTAACTTTAATTTTAATTTTGGTTTTAGTTTTTAATCAATATCGAGTAGCTTTTTTATATAATTTATTCATTATTCGCAATAATGTTTATTTTTAAATATTTTTCTATCTCTAATTTTGATTTTTTGTTTTAGTTTTTCATTTTTTTTCAGTTATAGGCTATATTAATTATTGATTATATTTTTTTGAACTTATACAATATCTTCTATTTCGATATATGTACAAATAATAATGCTTTTCGCACTTCCCTCAATCTATATTTTTGTCTTATTTGTATCTAAATAAACTTTGCCAGAAGTTTTGACTTGTTTTGACTCAAAACTGTGTATCCTATTCAAATCTCTTACTGCCTTTTCAAAAGCTTTCTAATGCCACCTCATCTTCTCACGCTGTGCTAACAACAATAATAATAACAACAGCAACAACAACAATAAAAACAACACAGCAGAAACAACTATTAGCCGGCCACTTTGGGCAGACAACTGGCGCTAATCCCAACAAGCCACCAACAAACGATGCCGCAACCAATGCCAATGTTGAGCCGACTCCAGAGACCCAAATCCTTGTCGATTGCTCACTTTAATGCGTGTCACCCTGCAAAGTTTCCCCTGTTTCCCGTGTTTCTCTTTTCCGTTCGTCGCATCCCCCTTTGGCTTCTATGTTGCGTCTGTGTTTGTTTTTGTGTTTGCCACATCCAATTCCATTCCCATTCCCATTCCCATTACCATTTCCCAGTGACGGGTTCACTATTTACGTCATGTTGTACATGTTAAGCCGACAAATCGGTTGCGATTGATTAAAGTGTGTCCTGGCTAAAACAACCAACCGCCGCCACCTTGCCTAGGCGGCTAACCATGCGCCCCCATGTTGGACCGATTGTAATCTTGACTTCATTATCGGCTTTTGGAAAATATTTGTCAAATTTCAAATGTGGCCAACGTTCAAGCGGGTCGCAAAAGTTAAGCCGCTGGCGACGTCCACCTTAGCCGCGCTCGAGGCTTGCAACTCGAGGGCAAGCTCGATTCTTGTATGTGTCCTGCAAGAGCTCTTGCCATGAAATTTGTCATATCCTTATCGCATACGCATCTAGGCATCTGGTGGTTGTTTGCCAAACATATTTCAGCGATGCTCGACTAAAGGAGGCGTGAAATACGCCAGTTGCCGTGTCGAAGCAGCAAATCCTCGACGTGTGTGCCGTGCAAGGATTTGCCAGCCAGGTTTCTTGTGGCGCGACCTGGTCCCAGTGGAGCAGCTCTGAACAACTGCGGTGGCTGGCCGTGAAATCGCTGCATGCGTTCAGGATTACGCAAATTTAAGCTGTGTATGCGGGCCAAGCTTAGGCCAGCAATAAACTATCGAATCTTGGCTGCAACGCAGCCAAGGGTTGTAGGATGTACGATGTGGGATGTTGGATGTGGGATGTAGGATGTGTAATGTGGAATGTATGATGGTTAATGTAGGATGTAGGATGTAGGATGTAGGATGTACGATGTGGGACGGAGGATATAGGATGTAGGATGTGGGATGTAGGATGTGTGATGAAGGATGTGGAATGTAGGATGTAGAATGTGGAATGTACGATGTACGATTTGGGATGTGGGACGGAGGATTTAGGATGTATAATGTGGGATGTAGGATGTAGGATTTAGGATGTGGGATGTAGGATGAGTGATGTAGGATGTGGAATATAGGATGTGGAATATAGGATGTGGAATATAGGATGTGGAATATAGGATGTGGGATGTACGATGTACGATTTGGGATGTGAGACGCAGGATTTAGGATGTGGAATGTGGGATGTGGAAGAACTATGATGTAAGATGTACGATATAGGATTTGGGATATACGGACGGAGGACTTTGGATGTGTTATTTGGGATGTTTGATGTGGGATTTGGGATATTGGATGTGGGATGTAGGATGTGGGACGTGGAGTGTGGGATGTAGGATATAGGATGTAGGATTTGGGATGTACGTTTGATGATTTGGGATTTATTTTCGCGTGTTTACGAATCATTTCTAACTATAAGAAAATGTTTTCTTAATATTAGAAATAATTGACACATAAAAATAAAAAGTTTTCGACACTCACAAGAAATAATTTTGTTTTGTATATTGCTGTTTTATTTATATTAAAATATTTTGCATTTACGAAAAATAGATGTGGAAGTCTAGAAACAAAAAGAGGCAAAATATCTTCTGACATACAAAAAATATGAATAAAATGAACTCTTTTGGCAGCTACTTGGAAGTTTGGCTGCTTTATGTTTTGCAATTAGCTTCGCTCAATATTGTTAATTTTTTTTAAATAAAACTTAAAAAAAACTTTAATGATTTTCCCCAAATTTTAGATAAATCTAGCAAAATGAAAACCATTTGTATTTTGTAGAAAAATATATGAAAATAGGTTGGGCATCAATGTTTTTTTTTTTTTGTAGGATGTTGGGCTGTAGGCTGCAGCTTATGGGCGTGGCAGGGTGTCGAGTGCCCCATGTTGAGTGTCAAGTGCCCGGCAGTTGATTGCTAGAGCTGCGCTCCATTGAACACTTGCACTAATTACAATTGCAATTACGCTTCGTGCGAATTGTGAATCCGCGTCCGCATCCAAGTGCTTGGGAGCCAAAATGCGTTCGCACTTCCCATCATTAGGCTGCCTGGCAAAGGGAAAGAGAGAGAGAGAGAGAGAGGTAGGCAGAGAGGGGTAGGGCAGCGGTGGATTGAACGGTGCATTGCGTTGCATATTAATCAAATTAGCTCCAATTTTTTTTTTGTTGGCTTCGCCTTTGGCTTAGGCGACGTTTTTTTTTTGGTTTGTTGTTTCTTTATTTTGTGTGTGTTTTTTTTTTATTTTGCTGATCGCAGAAATCATTTTAATGACATCGCAACGGGGCACCAAACAATTGAGTTGTCAACCATTGGGGCTGACGGGGCGTGGCATCTGGGGCGTTGATGACATTAATAAACGCAATGCGCTTATGCAAAAAGTATGAATACAAAAAGTAAATAAATAAAACAAAACAAAAAAAAATATATATAAAAAAACAGCGGCAAAGTTGCAACTGCAACTGAAACAATGTTAATTACCAAAGCCAAAGCGACAAAATTGTAACAGTGGCAAAGCCAGCGGCATCCCAAAATGGGCGTGGTTGCACTGCACAAAGCTGGGCATCTGCTGCCGCAATATGAATGTGAAATGGAAGTGGATCTGGATCTGGATGTAGAGCAGCAGGCAAATACGGCCCAAGGCCGATCAGTTGAAGCGTTGCAGCATTAATTGCCATCTGCCCCTTGGCCCAAGAAGCTGCAACTCAGAATGCAAAGCGCGGCAAAGCGATTGAGTGACTCCCTTCCTCCCATTCCTTTCCTCTTCTGCTACCCCCAACCTTCTCTCCACTCTAGGGGCGTGTTGTAGCTTAGTGCTTATGAAAATGAATGAGACCACAATTTGTGGCAGCAGCCGCTCCACACAAACAAGCAACGCCACTCCCGTTCCTACTAAAACAGCCATAATGAAAGCCACTGATGACTTCTACGTGTCCATCAAAAGCTGCTTGAAGAGATAGCAAGGGAGCATCTGAGGAAAGTGGTTGGCAATGAGTGGGTAGGGGACAAGTGGCAAGGGGGGTTTTATTGTAGACTATATAGACTTTATACGGCTGGACGCCAAATGATTTGTGCCACAAAATCGGGCCAGCAATTTGGCAAGTGTTGCGATTTGTGGGCATGGGCGTGGCAACAACCCACCAAAAACCCCATCACATAATGCTTGATGTGTTGCCAGCGATGCACAGTTGATAAAGTTTAACAGCAACCGAGGCAGCCATTGTTCCCATAAAAAATAATAACAATAATAATGTCAACCAATACACAAAACTTAACTTTTAAAAAGTTTTTGAGCCATTTTAGAAAGAAATTTGTAATTGCTTCTGAACATTTTTCATCAGTCTTGCAATTAATTTTGAGTAATGCCAAACATATTTAACATATGTAATAAAACTTACAGATACTTTCAGATTAATCGGTTCAGTTGGGCTTATGACAAATAAAATTTAATTTATCAAGTTATTTGGAAGCCTTTCAGATGAAGATTCCTTACATAAAGTATAACAGATAATAGACAGAGAATTATAAAATCCTTAAGAATATTAATTTTTAATCAATTTTTTTATTTGACATATTTCCTAATATAAGGCAAATTTTTTATAGATTATAGTCAAATAATTGAAGTTTAAAAACTATGTTTGTTGAGGTGTTGGTGTTGGTGGTGCAGGACTCTCAGATTACTGTTGCAGTCAAAATATTCACATGTCGATTTGGGATTAAACACTTAAACAGCGCAACACAGACAAACAGACAAACATACATTTTATCTACATATTTACGTTAGCATTTTGCGGCTGAGGGGCATAGGAATTGAAGAGGAGCCATGCCCACACTGACACGCCCTATTCCAAATTGGCCACATAAAGATAGAGAGCGAGAGAGAGAGAGAAGAAGCAGGAGAAGAAGAAGAAAAAAAGGCCGCGCCATTTGCGGCTAATTTTGTAAATCATGATATCGTAATTAATTTTTGCAGCCGCAACACACAAAACTCAAAAGGCAGCTGCGTCAAGCGTCAGCAGCGGCAGCGGCAGAGGCAGAGACAGAGGCATAGGCAGAGGCATAGGCAGAGACTGTTGCGTTCACATCGACGTCAGCATCTTTAGCCAGAAATCCTCCAGCATGGCATACAGACAAAAACCAATTAATATTTGAGCAATGCTCCTGCGGCAACAATTAAAGTCAACGGCAACAACAAACCACAAAAGCAACACCAGCAACAACAGCAACAAAAACAACAGCAACAACCAACAAAGCAACGAAAAGTCGAGAGAAGAACAAGATTTTTATTGAGATCTCAAAGATGCAAAGTGATTTGAATTTGATTGTGCCGCGCGTGCGCTCTTCTCAGCTTATATTCCCCTTCCTCGTCCTTCTCTCTGTGCCGCTGCTCATTGTCGGCACACAGAGACGGCGAAGAAAAATACAGATAGATTGTGTGTGAGAGAGAGACAGAGAGAGAGAGAGAGAGAGAGAAGAGGGAGATAGGCAGACAGACGCAGTGGGGTGCAATAGGTGTGAAAACCCTGCTGCGTTTTAAATGCAAGCTAATAAGAACGAGAACGACAACGAACAGAGCAGTGGGTGGGGCAGGGAATGAAGGAGGAGGAGAAGAAGAAAAGGAGAAGAAGGAGAAGGAGAAGCAGTGATAGGGGTACTGCGGCTGCGAAACATGAACATAAACGAGTCCGCATCTCCTCTGAAGGTGTTGTTCGTGATCGTTACAAGCGACCGACAAGCAACAACCAAAAGACAACGGACAACGGACAACGGACAAGCGACAAGCATAACCAATGTGTGGATCGTTGTCGATGCCAAAATGCATTTTTATGTTTATAGCTGGTTCCGAAAAAAAAACAAAAAAACACCAAAAGCGTAAAGCACAATGAATACTCAAGTTTTATTGTTCAGCGGCTGCACACAAATATATAAAGTGAATTTTTTTTTTTTTTTTTATTTAATCAGCGTTAAAGTTCATCTAATTTTTCGTCGTGTGTTAATTTAAGTAAGTCTAATAAATGCAACAAATCGATTGCAATATTCAAATTAAATTCAATATAAATTTATTAGTTTAGTTTATGTTTTCTTACGCAATATCTTAATGAACTTATTTGTATAGATTATTATAAAACTTTTTTTTCATTAAACTGACATTTTTGCTTTTTCTGAGACACTTTATAAATTGGTTAAAATAACGAGCAAAGATTGCGTTTAATTTAATAACATTCGATGTTTTTTTTTGTTGTCATAATTAAATTTCATTAGAGAGTTAATCAATTTTAATAACAAAGAGCTGTCATCTTAAAAATCAATATTTTAAATATTCCTGCCCGAATGCCAATAAATATATATATATATTTATTGACTTTTATAACTTTAAATCATTAATTAAATTTAGTTTTAAGAAAGTCAAAGAAGCAATGACCATGATTTATGCCACATTACTTGAAGTGTTTAACTAAGAGTTTGTAATACGGTTAATGTACAATCACTTAACAGCGAACAAGTTAAAATTCGGGCCCACAAATTGGCCAACTAATGCAGCCAAGAGTTGTGATGGCCAATAATAAACCGCAAAGGGGCTGAAATGAAAAGGAAAACGTGCTGGCAACGAGCGGCTGGGGAGCGAAATCAAATCAAGCGACAAATAAATGTAACAAATGCGACAACAACACCCACACAACAGAGCAGCAAAACAACGGCAAGGACTGTAAAGGACTGTAAAGGACATCAGGACAGACAGACAGACAGACAGCCAGGCAACCAGCCAGCCAGCCAGCCAGCTACGAGTCACAGCCACAGCCACAAAAGGCGACCTCAAAACGGCTGCCTAAAAACTCAATTACATAACAATCTGTTCACATTTTTTCACACACCATCAACTTTAAATGAGCTCTCGCTGCGGGTGGTGATGGGTGAGCAGCACAAGGGCAGAGCGGGCGCGGGTGAGCAGAGAGCGAGAGCAAGAGAGAGAGAGATAGCATTAGAGGGCTGCTGGGCACGTCGCCAAGCTAAAAATGAGCAATGCCAAAACGGTGGGCGGTGGGCGTTGGGCAAAAGGCACTCGAAATCAAATTACGAGCTAACAACAACAGCAACAAGGAAGCTCTGTCGACGCCCCCAAACTGAGGGTTGGACGGTCTAGCCAGCCAACAACAACAGCAACAACAACAACAGCAGCAACAGCAACAACAATCACGACGAGGACAAACAAATTACAATGTAATTTATTTGCCGCCAGCGTTGTGAGGAGACGCAGCCAAGGATAAGGCCGTGCTGCAGCAGCCAAAGGCAGAGGAAAAGCCAGCAGCAGTGGCAGCAGCAGAGGCAGAAGGATGCCACTGATGTTGGCGTTAGAGAAAATCAATCGCGACAGCTAAGTAGACAACGAGAAGGCAACGGAGAAGGAGACGAAGAAACGCGAATGACAATATCGAGAAAGCTTTTTGGTAATGGTAGGGAATGGAGGGGGGGGGGGTGTGCGGTAGCAGCACCATGAAACTGGCCAATGAATGTCAATTGTTGTCGTCTGCAAGCCAAGCCAAGCAACCAGAAAGCATCTTATGGAATTGGCCAGGCCATCCATTTGCCAAACGTTGTTTGCCCTTCATTCGAATTGGGCCTGCTAATTTTCACTTCTTGTTTGTGGCCAACATCAAATTTCATTATTTTGTCTATATATATTTTGAGTTCAAATACTCCTTTTTCTACTCTTTTACTCGCCGAACTGAGGATTATTGAAACTGTCCCCAGCATTTCAGAGTTTCGCTAATCATTTTTTGTTTAGGGTATTCCAATTTTGGCTAGCTGCAGCCAATTTCGGAAAATGGTCAGTTTTTCATTTTTGTTTTTTTTTCTTTCTGTTTTTTGTGGCTTAGATTTTGTGTTGATGTATGCCAAGTCATTCCAGTTTTATGAGCCTAATGACCAATTTTCATTCACGCACCCTTGATATGGTTGTGGTGGCTATATTGGGGTAACTATATCAACTCCGAAATCAGATAAATACTATATATATATATATATATAAGAGACCTATGTGAATAGTTTGTGTGTCGGAGAAATGTCTTTCCTCAAAACAAAGAATAAAGAATATAGAATTTAAAGATTGGGTTTTCCCCAAATGCATGCAACAAATTTTTGACCCTTTTTGCATTTTAATACCCCCAGAAAACTTATAGATAAATCGTATATATATTTTGAGTTTTTTGAATTTTAATTATAATTTTAAATTTTAATTTAAAATTAATTAAAATGAATCTTATAAATATTTTAATTTTTAAATTTTAATTTTAAATTAATTTAATTAAATATTTGCCTTGTGCATTTTTTATGTAAGCTGACTTAATTGCTCTTAAATAAATAAATCCAAATGAAAAATGAAGTTTCTCCATTCTAGGTGCAGCAGCTTACTTATGATTTGTTGAATTTGATATTACAGGGTATTAAATGGTTGTTCATTTGCTAAAATTCGAAGCCAGTTGTTCATTATGTGAACAACGAGTGTCAAATGGATTTTTGAACTTGTGTGCTAACGATTCCGTTGACATGCATCGATACATTGATGTATGTATGTGTGTGTGTGTGTATGTATGTATACTACTCCTCCTTCTATTCTAGACCTGCCCAAATAGCGCCCTTAATAGTTGCTACTAACTGTATTGTTGTTGCCGCAATTATTCATAATTCGTGGGCTCATAAAAATAAATGGATGCTTAGCGTAATTGCCATAATTTCGTGTGACTTGACTTTTGGCTGGTGGATTCAGCCAACACTGACAACAACAATAACCACACAAAAAAAAAACAAAAAAAAGATGTGGCTGCTGAGCACGCAGAGGGGGAGGGGAGGAGAGCATTTGGCACTGCCACTGAGGGGTTGTCCCGGTCTGCATTCAAACGATTTCTTTACAAGCAACTGCAGACATATCAGCAACAGAGAATTGCCCCTTTTGTTGTTGTTGTTGTTGTTATTGTCGGTTAGAGGGCGTGGCCCAGATCCCGTAGCAAATTAGAGACACATGTGTTTTGTTTTCCAAAAAAAAAAAAAAGGCACCACATAATAATATAAATAACATAAAGAAGTCAGTACACGCAAAAATGTTGCGCTGCATCTGTTGATCCTGTTTTGTTGCCTCATTCGGTGGCAAGTGGGTGTGGCATTGACTTTTGATATGCTGCGGTCACATTATGGTTATGGTTTATCTGTTCTCTGTCACATTGATGAGCAATTAACACGGTCGTTTAACTGTGATATTTAATTGAAGCCACAACTGTTCCAATTATAAGATGCCTACGAATTGTAATTTCTATATATGTAAATATATATATATATATATAAATTGTGGTATGATTTTTCCAAGTTAAGAACTCAAATTGGCAATCGGATGAATATGAATATTATAAAATAGATTGGGGAGATGGCTATATTTCGTATACCTATTTCTAGTTTCATAATTATAAAAATTGCATACATCAGCTGTAATATATAAATAAAACCAACCACGATTACAATTATTTTAAAGTACAACCAATTATCTGTTATACAAATCAATATAATTTTAATTATTAAAATGAAAGACAGTCTTTTTTCAAAAATAAGTGTTTCTTATGAAATGAAATGTATCTGAGTCCCAAAGTGTTATTTTTTGTGTACTTATAATTGTAATTATAAATACAAATTATAATTATTGTACATATGCAACAATATTAGATATTATTATTATATTACATTGCCTCTAAAGTGAGTGACAGCTGAACTATATGAATTTCTGAATTTTATAAAATAAATGGTTTGCATTTCTACATTTTTGAAATCGCTGCCATTATTAAGAAACACATTTCGGATTTGCGAATATTTTTACTTTTGTCTAGTTAGAAAATATTTTAAAATGCAAGAAAATTTGTCTAGTTTTCCAGGTGACTTAATATCAAAGCCATTTAAAAAAATAAAAATGCAGAACAATTTTTTTTGAAATTTTTGTAGAAATGTTAAAACTTAGTGTTTGATTTATGCAAATCCAGATCTTTTGAATGTATAAATGAATTTCGTACAGCTAGGATGCAAAATCAATTGAAATTGCTTATTATTTTATGAACTCAATATTATTTTTGTAATTTAATGTACTCTCAGCATCGTCATATTATTTATTTGTATATACACATATACATTTGTATATATATATATATATATATATCTTTGTCTTAGGCATCCCTTGTGAACACTTTATGTGACAATCAAACCGCAATTCGCTCGAACACTCTCAAATTGCCCAAGGCGAGCAATCAGTGCTTAGCTGTGGCAAATGTCCCACTATGAGCAACTTCACATGCCCAGTATAACATGGCATTTATTTCCCAGTATTTTTTGTAGGCACGTCTAATGCATGACAATATGTACAATACATATTAGGCTTGGAGATATTCAATGAATATTTTCCTTATTTACGTATCTTCATGATGCTCGCACTTTTCAAAAATAATATTATAAAATAATAAACTTTTTAAAATATTTCGTAATTGCGCTTAGATTTTATTTAGTCTTTAGCTTTGTAATAAATTAAAGAAAACCTTTCGATTGCGTGTGCCTAGAAAAGTTAAAACAAAAAAAACATAACCGAATCCCTAAAATATGCTCATATGCTGACTTATCCAATAGCAGTATCCCATTACTACATAGGTCACATATTCTTCATATATAAGGTAACATATATATGTATTTGTATTTGTATATAAGAAACTTGTCCGTTGCTGCTCATTTTGATGTTATTATTGTTGCTGTTGTCCTCGACTCTGATGTTTTAATGTTGTTGCTTGTTTTTCATACTATTTCCGCTTTACAGGCAGCTTTCCCGGGGGCTTATGTTCCTGTTTCCGGCTAGTCAGAAAAACTTTGCCAGCTACCTGCTCCAAAAACTTTTCGCCTCACCAAAAACTTTTCTTCTTTCTTCACATCTTTTTTTTATTTACTTTTTTTTGGTTGCTTCTCAGCTTTTTGTGGGAAGCAATGGGTCGGCAGAGAGGTTAGGGAAACCACAAAAGATAATTAAAATTCATTCATTTGATTTGGCGAAGGCGTTGCTACAAGGGCTGGACAACTTGAGGGGGAGTGTGGTGGGGCTGCAGAAGGTATTGCAACTGACGGCTGCCATTTTGGTAGCAAAAAAAAAAAAATAAAGGCAAAAGTTGAGAGCCAAAAAAAATAGGAAGAAATAACTTTTGCAACAAAGTGTAGCAGAATTAATTAAGTTTTCGTACGCATGAAAATTGTATTAACAACTTGCACAGGGACTGCCAGGTGAGGCAGGCGGGTAAAAGAGTGCGGTGTGTGGATTGGGGTGGATGGTGGGGGGGCCACTGGCGTTGTATGTCATTAATAAAATTAACACCAGCAGACAACGCCGCACATGTGACACGGAATGTACCTTGACAGCGACAGAGATACACAGAGTGTGGGGGGGGGGAGATTGAGAGAGAGAGAGAGCGAGAGAGAGAGATAGGAAGAGGAAGACAGACAGTGAAGAAGCAGAGCAAAGAGCAGAGCAATTAAGAAACCTGCCAACAAAACAGTTGACACTGCAGTGGGCAATGTTGCAACGAAGCGGAGGCTTAGGGGATGCTGCACAATGTGTTTTCTTTCTGTTGTCTTTTTTTTACTGATTTTTTTGATGTTTTTTTTTTATTGGGGAGTGGCGTGACTGCTGTTTTTGGGGGTGGCTATCGAGAGATTTGGGGGCGAAACGAAAAAAAAATATATGCTTTATAGACACCCCCGCAGCAATGACATTGATTGCTCGGCTTTTAGCCAGTTTTGCTGAATGGTCGACTGACCGTTTCTGATAGTATAGGGTGGAGGGGGGGAATGCTGTTGGCTTGGTTCATAGCAAATGGGTTAAGTGTAGCGGCTCTGTTGCTGTTGCAGTCGGCGTAGCAGTTAGCTGAGCTATAAAATGAATGATTCATGCGCAGGCTGCACACACACACACAGACACACACACACACACACGACTTGAAGTTGTAGTTGCCGGCGAACAAAAGAGCAGGAGCAGGAGCAGGAGAGCGGGACGGGGGTGCTGTGGGTGGATGAAGTGCGAGGCGTTTATGTTAACAAATTAAAAGCAAATTGGTTCGCATTGTGCTTGCTGTTCTTTATAGCCATCTCGCTTGCGCTTAAGCAAAAAAAAAACTATTCATAATAATAATAATAATAGTAGATATTATAAAAATAATATTTATATATGGAAGTTGCAGGTCTACACGCAATATAATTGAAAAATAATAAAATAATCAAAACGCCCCTCGTTAAATGCTCTCCAAAAATGTAGGGAAAGGCAGCGGAGTGCGGGGATTTGTGTGTGTGTGTGTGGGGGGGTGGGAGTTTGAGTTCAAAATATCGTTTGCTAATTAATTGTTAACGAATTTTCATTTTCTATTTGGCGCTGCGAAATTGCCATTTATGGTTATTGGGAGCAGCGAACGAAGCGCAGCCGAGGTTCGAGGTGCTGGAGTGTGTGGGGGAAGAGGGTGGGGGCGGTGGGTAAGAGTAGCAGCAAATTGGGAGTTGAATATTGCTTTGCGTTGCGTCGACGCTGGCAGCGGCAGCAGAGTGGAGCATAATAATTTGATGTGCCGCAAATTGAAAAATGCTGCATAACTCCGCCCTTGGAAAAGTTGCTCACACACACACACACACACACACACAAACGTGTGCGCACACTCACATGCAAAGAAAATTGAAAACTCTTCAAGTCGTTTTTGGCAATGGCGCCTTAGCCGCTGCTGCTGGCGAAAAATTCCCAGTATTCATAAAGCTTTCGACAGCCAATGAAAGTGTTCAGGCAACAGCTGTTTGTCTCGCTCTCACTGCAGTCGCCAGCCACTAGCGACTCCATATTGAAAATGGCGACGCACAACCACACACACACACACACACACACACACACGTGCACATATAGTAGCAATTCTTTGAAATGAATTACCCAGGGACAATAACAACAATAGCAGCAGCGTCGGCAGCGACGCCAGCAACATCAGCAGCAGTAGCCAAGTTGATCAAAATTGAAACAGGCGACGCTGCGCATATAAAAATTAAGTGGTTGTTGCTTTTTGATGAATTTCCAGCTCACTCGCACACACACACACAAGACACACACACACACAAACGCACACAAACACACACACACTCGCACACATCAGTTAAATGCGACCGCAACAACATGGCAACAATCTCTGCTGCTGCTTGCTTTGGGTTGGTGTTGGTGTTGGTGGTTCGTTGGTTCGTTGGTTCGTTGGCTCGGTGGTGGTTGTCGTATTGCATACCCAGCTGTCTGTCTGACTCGCTCTACTCTGTACCCTCTCTCGCTCTCGCTCTTGTTGTTGCTCTCGCTTTGTATGGCACTCTCTGTGCTTGGCGCGCGCAGCCGTTGTGACGTTGACGTTGACGTTGACGCTGACGCTGACGCCTGGGCTCTAAGTGTGTGCGCCTTTTTGGTTTCCTCGCTTGGCGCGTCGTCAGCGGCGCTCAGTTCAAATTGAATTTTCATTGCGAGCGCTTGCGTCGTCCGCTGCTTGTTGCTGCTGCCCCGCACTCTTTCTCTCTCTCTCTCCTAAAATAAAAAACACCCACACAAAGCCACGCTTACACAGGCAGTCAGGCAGGCACACACACACACAAACACACACACACAGAGAGATAACTATTAAAGCTTTCAGTTGAGAGGCGCGCTCTGAGACTATCTTAAACTAGTTGGAGTGCATTCATCGTGTGTGTGTTATTTATTTTTTGCATTCCTTGGGCGAACGCCGGCCGACGGCAAACGGCAAGCGGCAAACGGCAAATGGCAAATTTGCACATCATCATTGTTTATTTTTTTTTGAGCACGTAAAACTGAAAGTAAACGGTAAACGGCGCCAGTAGTGTGCGACAAGTGCCAGTGCACATACATACACAGATACATATGCATGTATATGTATGTGTGTGTTAAGTGTTTAGTGCGTATCTTAGTTCGCGAGTGTTTGTAAAAATTTGTTGTGCTTGTTGTTGTTTTGAAAAACTTGAAGGCATTTAATGGCCTAAACAGATTGCCACAGATTGGGCCATAATGGTACTAGAGCAACAACAACAGCAGCCCACAACAACACCAGCAGCCGCAACGGAAAGCAAAAAGCTCAGCAACATTAGTAACAATAACAATAATAACAACAACAACAACAACAACAACAGCAACATCAACAACAATAATAATAATAACAAGAATAACAGCTGCAGCAGCAGCAGCAGCATCAACTTTAGCTTGAAACAGGAGGACAACAATAGCAGCGACAACAACAGATCACCCGAAGTTAAGCGCCAAAGAACAAGTCACAGTTCGGGTCACGGCTCGAGTCACAGTTCGAGTCACAGTTCAAGTCACAGTTCGAGTCACAGTCATAGCCTGCATCACAGCCATTTGGCAGCGACGCCGCCACAGCTGCAGCAACGTTTGAGCGGCGCCTCGAGCAGCAGCAGTAGCAGCAGCAGTGCCGTCACCATGCCATCGGAGGGACTGCATCCGACGGCTGCACTGCAGCTCTATGCTGCCGCCGCACAATTGGCACCCGGCGGCGTACGCGTACCACCATGGGGACCATTCCTGCAGTTTGGTGTGCCCGGCGTCTTTGGCCCAAACGGACCGTTTTTGGGCCGGCCGCGTTTTGAGGCCGCCGCCGGCGGACATCCCACCACAGCCGCTGCTGCAGCGGCTGCCACCCAAATGGCAGCGGTTAATGCCAGCAATGCCTTTGCAAATCTCACCGGGCTCAGTGCCGCAGCGTTGCGCAACGTAAGCGCCGCCCAAACGACAGCAGTTGCCGCCGTTGCCAGCACCGTTGCAACCATACAGCATCGCCTCATGATCGGCAGTCGGCAGAACTTACCGCCGGCGGGTCCGCCCAGCGAGGGTTCCAATGAGGATGGCGGTAAGTCCAAAAAACACACACATATAAAAAGAGAGGGAGAGAAAAACCAATCTAAAATCAATCTTTGAGTACCAAACACCACCTAAACCAAGAATATAGTCGAGGATTAGGTCCGAATGAAGAATCAAGTTCGTTTTATATTCTCAATTACAGCTTAACCTAACTTGAGATTGCGATAGTAAGATGAGGCTAACATTAAGATTAAGATTAAGTTTCAGATTCTCCATCAATATTTGCAATTTGCCACTATAAGAAAATAAGAAAAAGAATTCCATCCGTTAGAAGCTCATCGACAGGGCCTAAGTTTAGCTGAGGATCACTTAGGGCAACTGCGTCGATTAAATAAAGATAACAAATCTTAATTAAGATGTTGTGATCGATATACAAATCCCTTTTTCATACTATGTTCCCTTTGTGTACATATGTCTGTAAATGTTCATATGTATACCAAAATGATGATCTTTCAAAAAGACCTTAAGAATTTTATCTTTCTTTTTCTTCTTAGAAATCAGCATGATCAACTTCAAATCGCAGGTCCTTTACAACATTTTTGGTAAACTATTTCCCCAATTAATTAATCATAATAAACTATTTTCATCATAATAATCAATATATATACTAATTTAGATGCTCGTCAAAGGAACTTCCAAATATTGAACCTGTTCCGAAGTAGATTGAAATGAAATACTTCCATAGAAATCTATCAAATTTAGTATGGATTATTATTAAAAAAAATTAAATATCGTTAGTAAAAATTTGAAATTTGAAATTTGATCATATTGCGGATTCGCAAGAAATCAATTTATTTCATCTTTTCATGGTCAGACGACTTGAAACGCCTAATTAAAAAATGTGCGAAATACATTTGAGCTCATTTTTATGGATTTTTTTTATTAGATTCACAAATCTTTTATAATTTGTTGCGAAGTCTTGAAAAAGAGAGCGATAGCAAAAGAGAGAGAGAGAGAGGGAGATAGATTTGTGTTTCTCATTGTGACTGTTCCGCTATGCGTTATCAATAGGCGAGTCGCAATATGCTAATTCATTCAATTAGCCGATCCGCTAAATGTGTTTGGATTGTCAGTTTTGCCAGTCGCTTGACTTTTGCTACCTACAAAACATATTTATTGATTTAGCTAATCAGCGAATGCTTATTATGTAAAATCCGATTGATTTTTGCATACAAAGTTGTTTTGGCCCGGCGTTGGTTGTGAGCTGATGTGAAATATATATTCGGATTTGGTATTCGAAATATTGAAACGCCATCGGAATGAATGACAATAATAATAATAATGTAGACACACATTTTTAAGTATAGTGTCTACAAGAATTTCTCATTCACAACCACAAAGCATCTCAAATTCTTTGAATATTCGGCGACAGTTCTAACATTTTGAATTTATTACAATTTACAAAATTAAGCTCTATCATCAAATGGCAAATTAGTTAATAAGGATTTCCCCCTAACTTAATCAACGGGAGATTATTAATTTTTAAATAAATGCTAATTTCTTTACAGTTAACTTTATTATATTTTAAATACCTTTTTGTACTTTACACATCAGTTAAATTTTCAAATTTAAAATTTTTTTTTTTTTTTAATTTTTCAAATGAAATCCAGTTGTTTATACAGATTTATGTAGAGTTTCCCATCAATAATTTAATATGCATAAATACAATATTTTTATTTGGACTTTTGCCCATTTTGTAATATTATTTTCGAATGTACCAAAATTCGTAATTGATATTTTCTATATTCATCGTCTTTTGTCTGCTTTTTTATTTATATAATACTGATTTCGCGTAATGTTAAAAATTATTGGTATCGTTGTACATTAATAATCGGTTAATCATCTATTGAATCATATCAAATGATTTGCCATCCAAGTCTCGTTGTGGGTAAATGAAAAGCAATTTTCTTTGATTGTTGTTTCTTGGCTTAAAGAACGCATTTGATTTGCTGAACAGCAATCACTGGGCCAAATTGATGAGCAATTGAGTTGGCTGCGTTTTGATTGCCAACTCAAACATGCGGCGAGCCAAATAAGCCTGGCCCAGAGGCGTCCACAAGTCAGAACCAGAACCAGAGCCAAAGTCAGAGCCGCGGCTCATTGGCCAATTAGCATTAACAAATGATGGCTAGTTGGTGTAATTATGGTCGTAATGCACATATCCAATGCGTTGATACCGTCGTGCAAGCCCAATGCCATCGACGGGGGGCGTTTGCATGTGGGCGTGGCCTCCAAGGTGCGCTCTTGAAGTGAGCAGCTTTTTGCTGGTTATTAACTGCACTTTGCCGCGACGCTTGTGGGGGAATGTTTAATTAATTGCCAAGCCAAGCACCACTCACCACATAGACAGACAGGCAGACAGACAGACAGACAGACAGAGAGAGAGAGAGAGTGGAGTGGAGTGGGAGGGGGGGCATTCGTTGGGGACAGGCAGCGCCTACTTCCTGCGTCGCCATTTTAAAAAGCAATTATTAATTTGATTTGATTCAATTTGATTAGCCAACGCGCGATGGCAGAAGATAGTCAGTCGCGCTTGGTGGGACTCCAAGTCGGCGCCGCAGACGTGGGCGCACACACGTCTGTGGGCGTGGTGTGGTGTGGTGTGGCTGCCGTTGGGTGGGTGTTGGGATCGTTTTGGTTTTTTTGGTGCAGGGGTTCGCTTCAGTTTTGTGTCGTTGCCAATGCTCATTAATCATTTTGCTCAGCTAAAAAACAACACTAACAGAAAATACGGTAGGTGGTTGGAGAGGGAGAGGCGGAGGAGGGGGTGACGACGACAACACACACACACACATCACCATCAGTCACATGGCCATGCTCCGGTTTTCTTTTTTTGGTTGCTTTTGCTCATTTCATGCCGGAAATGAAGAAACTGTCATAAAACGATCGAAATCATTTATCATGCGATTTTTCGTTTGGCGCCGCCATTTTGTTTCTTCTTCTACGTCGTCGTCTTCGTCTTCTTCTTCTTCTTCTTCTTGTACCCCAGCCACTGTTTGGTTTATGTTTTGCTCGTAATGAATTCAAAATTAGTTGAAGGAGTTGGCAGCAGCAGCAGCAGCAGCGGCAGAAGCAGCGGCAGAAGCAGCGGCAGAAGCAGCACTTCCGCCTTATAAACTGAGTGACCGACGAGCGGCGAGCGGCGGGCGGCGAGCGGCGACTGACAGATGATGAATCGCTGCTGGCAAATAGATTTGATTTCAATTTAAAAAGTATTTCCGTCTCGTAATGAGGTTTTTGGGTCAAGCGAAGGGTCCCAAGTCCCACGTTCCCAACTGGACGGAAGTCAAGTTTACCTGCCAAAAACACACAATATTATATTAATTATATATATAATAAATATACATGCCTTGGAACGGAACTTTTACGGATGCGAATCCTGATCATTGAAAGCTAGAATGCTGCACATCTAAAATATTCAAGATTGAAAGCACACAGAGTGAAATGTGTGGCAACAATATATATATTATATATATATAAGAAACTAGCTTAGGAACAGTTTATGTGTCACTCAACAAAATTTAAAAACGTTTACGAAACAAACAAAGAAGAATTAAAAAAAATAAACACAAAAAACTAGTAAATAAAAATTAGCGGAAAGAAAATGGGTCAATTAATGGGTAAATGATCGAAAAAGTATAAATTGTCAAATGAATTACAGTTGTAATTGAATGACAAGTATATTCATAAAAAGTGAACAGTTGAGTGAATACAATGAGTACCATTCATTCATTCACTCATTCATTCATTCGTTTTTTGCATGCTCCGATAAACTTGCCGCAAGCTCAGCATTCTAACAATTTGGTCAATAATCATTTGCTTTTCGCCTACAATTAAGTTTAAGCCTCTTACGAATATATACCAGGAAGCCGTCATTTCCAACACCCCAAACCCCCGCCTCCCCGCCCATAACCCCAAGTCCCAGCGCTATCCCCATTTATGTTTTGGCACACCCTTTCTTCAAAATTGGACAGGCCAAAGCGATTCGTTTTTTTTTTTTTTTTTTTTTGTTCTGTTTATTTTCCTTTTGATTCCGTTTGGCTTTGGTTTTGTTGTAGTTGCCTTAATTTTTATGACTTAAGTGGCTCGCGCGTCTTGTCCGTGGAGGGGTGGGGAGGAGAGGGGTGCTGGTGCGGTGGGTTGAGGTCGGTTAGGGGTGTGTAACTGTAATATTACTTGGCTGACGCGCGCTGTAAACGAAGGTAGCATGCCACGGAATGTGTCTGTGGCATGCACACAACACACAACAAACACACACACACACACAACTCGTTTCGCTGCCATTTCTCAGGTCTCTCCGTGTTGCAGCAGCGTTGCCAAATTGCACAAAAGATGATGTTGGTGGCCAAAGTGGCAATTCCATTGTGGCTCGTTGCATATTGTTCGTTGGACATGGCACATGGCACATTGCACTTGGTGCACGGTGGGCGCAATAATCATAATAAATTTCAATTATCCTTTTGCAGCACAAATCACACAAATGACGCAAGCCTCTCACACCCCCTCCACCCCACACAACCGATAAAGCAACCAAACAGGCAAAACACATCCCCTTTTTTATTTTGTGCACTCGCATTGAGGCTAAACTCTCTGACTGGTTATTATTAAGTCATTTGAATGCACTTTGTGTGCATGCGAGTCACTCACACTCACACTCACACTCAGACTTACACTCACACTCGAAACATTCGTGAAATGTGGCAACGCTGCGCCCTTTCGGTTTGCCCGAATCGTTTTGCTTGCCGTTTGTCGCTTTGCTTTTAATGTCTCTATTATTGTTGTGTATTTGGTGTTGTTATTGAGTTATTAACACACACACACACACACACACACACACACACACACATGCACACAACAAATTCAAACTGACCATCGCGTCGCGTCGATTAAAACAAACGAGTTTTTTGTCGCTTTTGCAAAGCGCGGCAAAACGTAACAGCGCCTTGCGCATAATTAGATACACTTAACAGCAAACGGCACAGAACCATTCATTAGGGGCGTGCCCCTGTGTAAGGGGGATATGTTATACGTAGGGCGCATGTTTCTCTCTGTGTGTGTAGATTGAGGTTCTGGCATTAGTTAAGGATATGTTTACAAAGTGGCAAAATTGCATGAGACGGGTGCATTCAAAGTGTGTGTGTGTGTGCGTGTGCGTGTGTGTGTGTGTTTGTATGAATAATTAAAAGTTGTGTGTGCATAGCCGAGATGATTATAATGAGTGCATTTATTGGCATTTTATATCAAACGGTATTCATATATTATTTATGCACATTAATCAGTCTCAATAGAATGCATTCGAATCAAATTTGAGTGCATTCATTTGTGCGCGAAGCGGGAAAGTGACTGTATTCACAATTCATTCACGCATTCATCATTCTCCAAGCCACACAAATAATTCTCCATTCAAATAGCCAACAAAAAAAACCAATGTTGAAATTATGAATTTGATTTGAAACGAAGTTTTAGAAATATCTTTTGGGAACTTGGTTAAATTGTGCACAAAAGCAAAAACTTAAATTAACTGGAAAAATGGGTTTCTCTAAATGACAACCTGAAATTCATTTGTTATAAAAAACAAAAAACAAAAAAAACGTGCCACAAATTGTAGAATGCAACATTTAATTGCTTTTTTCTGCTATCAAAAAAAAAAAAGGGGAAACACAGCATCTCTATGCAGCTGACCTGTGCTGTTATTTGTATTTATTTATTTTTTTTCTTTTTTGGCCACTCCGAAACCGTCTCGGAAAGCAACACCTTTTGGCTTTTGTCGGCTTTCGAGCGATTCTCTTGGCCCGGTCGGTCGCAGTTAATTTGATAAATTGCCAAGCTTTTGCATGCGCAAACCTTTAACTGCGAGTGTGTGTGTGTGTCCTCCACGCCCCCTGTTTTGGTAGATATATATGTGCATATATGAATGGAAACTATGCGAGGCAAAAAGGGAAAGAGCAAAATAGAAACGTAATTAAATTGTTTGGTTTTTATTGCGGGCCGCCGACGGCAAATGGAATTGCAGCCAGGATATGGTCAAATGGGATAAAGGGTTAATGCACAGGGGAGGAGTGGGGGATGCAAATAATATATATATAAATATATATATATATATACCTCTGGCCATGCTGGGCGTTTGTAATTGAAATATATGATTATTAATATTTATGCATTTTATGTGTATTTTTGTATTTTCATTCGTGTGTGTGCGTGTGTTGTGTGTGTGTGTGTGTGTGTGTTGTGTGTATGTTGTCTTAGTTAATTTAAATAATTCTCCAACACTTAATTAGGGGCTATTTGCTGCGATAACAAAGCGTTTGCCATTAGGATTAATGTTAAAGGAACACAAAACCGAATTCTGTTTATCTGCCGAAACCACATTTGGGAATCTCGGATTCGTTGTGCATAGTTATTAGTTTGGACAACCGCAATTAGTTTTAATTAGCGAAACATTGAATCCTTTGCAGGCTTTCCGGGCGATGGCGACGACGACAGCAGCGCCGCAAAGCGTCGACGTTCGCGCACCAACTTCAACTCGTGGCAGCTGGAGGAACTGGAGCGCGCCTTCTCCGCCAGCCACTATCCGGACATCTTTATGCGAGAGGCGCTCGCCATGCGTCTCGATCTCAAGGAGTCGCGAGTTGCGGTGAGTTCAGTTCCAATTTTCAATACCAACACGAATTCCAATCGCTGCTGGCTCCTCACCAGCGTTCGTTTGGGTTTGTTTGAGCATCTTTGCTGAGATTATACGCTTTGTTCCAGATAGGTATGGTTCCAGAATCGACGTGCCAAGGTGCGTAAGCGTGAGCACACCAAAAAGGGTCCAGGACGACCCGCCCACAATGCACAGCCGCAGACGTGCAGCGGCGAACCCATCCCTCCGAACGAGCTTAAGGCCAAGGAGCGGTAAGTTTCCACCTAAAATGGTCACAAATTGCTAGTTTAACAAGTTGCCAGTTCAATTACGGAGTTCCCAATGAAGAAATACATTTTTTAATGATTTATAAAACTATCTAAATTAAATGGATTTTGAGTACTTTTTAATTGTTTTCTTATATTTTAATCGTCATACAAAAATTCTTCCAAAAAAAGAGTTTTTTTTTATTATTAGTTTTTTAACACTTAAAAAAATATGAAATAAGAAAGAAAAAAGGTTTTCGAAGGGGCAACGGGAAAAAAAGTTGAAAGACAAAATTTGTTAAAATTGTTGAGATTAATTTCAATTTGATTCTAAAATTATGCGTTTCTCTCTCTCTCTCTCTTTCTCCCCCCTCTCTTTCTGCCTTTTCGTCGATCTCTCTCTCTCTCTCGCTCTCCCGTTTACAGCGCGCGACGACGCAAGAAGCTGGCCAAGGCAATCGATAGGCAGGCGCGCAAGCTGCAGGCGAAGGGAATAACGGTGGATTTGGAGGCACTGAAGGCCGAATACATATCACAGCATAAGGCGAATGGAACGTTCTCCGATTCGGATCTGGAGGATGATGGCATACAGATCGATGTGGTCGGCGGCACCGATAGCGACGATGAACTGGATAGCGATGCCGTCAGTCCACCTAGACTGGGCGCCGGCCATCATGGTCTGCTACACTGTGGTGGGCTTGATGCCGATGGGGATAGTTCGCGTGCCGGCAGCTATATTGGTGGTGGCGGCAGTTTGGGCAGTCCCAGTTCCGCTGCACCACCAACGCTGCACAACAGCAGTAATGGAGCTGGTGGCATTGGTGTTGGTGGTGCCGGTGGTGGGGGTGGTGGTGTTGGAGCTTACATGCACTCGGAGACATCGGATGCTGGCGAGCCAGAGGAACGGGATTCGTTGTCGGCCCACGAATCGGCATCACCCAAATCGCTGCTGTTCCCCGCCAAGGCGTTCCATCAACTTAACCTGCAAAACACACAGCACCACAACGCAGCGGCGGCGGCGGCAGCAACGGCAACGGCGGCAGCGGTTGCTGCTGCGGCCAATCTCGTACACCAGACCTCGCCCATCAGCATGCGACGGAGCAATCCGTTCAGCATTGAATCGTTGCTCTTCAACAACACGTGAGGCATTCCCGCAACTAGACTGGGTCTGGTGATGGAACTGGAACTGGGACTCGGACTGGGACTGGGACTGGGACTGGGTTTGGGACTGCGACTGGGATTGGGATGGGGTCTGTAACTGTGCTCGCCTCAATCCTAACTGGCGCAGTCAAAGCTGTCTTTTAATTTTAACATGAAGAAAACAAACAAACAAAAAAAAGAAGAAAAAAAAGAAAAAAAAACTACATATTTCCTTGTCATTTGAATTATGAGTTCCTAAATGTGTTTTGCTCATTTCTTGCTTCTTTTCTCGGGTTCTTTAATCTTTAATCTATGCGTAATCGATCGACTATGATAGGAGTTTATTTTTGCTCATTTCTTTAATCTTCCACTTGCACACCAGTTCTGGGCTCCGAGCTTAAATATTTTTAAGTGATTTTATTTATTCCAAGTTTTTTTTTTTCGTACTTTGTAATGTTCCAAGAGAGACTAAAATTAGCTTCGTAGCGCGCATTTTATAATATTTTTAAGTTAAAAAAAAAACAAAAAAAAAATTGTATTCATTTCTTTATTATTTTTTTTTTTGTCGTGTGGCTAAGCAATGCTTATAAGATGAAATGGTAATATTTACGATAAATATAAAATATATACATATTTAATAACTATATGAAAATAAGTTTTTTTTTTTGCCTGTATGCCTGAGAGAGTGTGTGCGTGTGTGTGAGTGTGTGTGTGCTAGTGAGTGAGTGTGTCTGTAAAAATGTAATTTAAACTATATGGTAGCAAAGAAAAATATAAAATAAATAAATTTTTTTGTCCCGACTTAACAACTATGATGTAAAAACCATGATGAAATGCTAATTGATGAGTTCGTGGAAGGCAAAGGAGAAGGAGAAGTAGTGAAGAAGAAGTACATATAACTCATATGAGACACCCAACAAAATATTACAAATAGAATGCAAATTACATGTATTGTATTTAAAAAAAAAAAACCAACAAAAATTATTGTCCAACAAAAATAAAAATCAATTGTAAAAAAACAAAACAAATAAAAAATCACTTAAAAATTATTTTTTTTTTTTTGCCAAATAAAATTGGATGAGAATTCAATAAAATAAAATAAAAGCAAAAAACATGAGAAATACGCATAAATGAAACCAAAATTGTTCTTATTTATTTCAATTGCCATTTTCCAGTATTACAGCCAAATGTGCCGTTAATAGAGTCGTGATTTTTATGCGACGTATTAAAAATCGAATTGTCAGTTGTCACATATAAATATGGTATAAACAAATCAATTGCCAGCTGTAAAAATCCCAAATTACTTAACACACAAAACAAATCCAAATGAGCGAAGGGGAGGGAGGGGGAAATTGTGAGGGATCTGCTCATCGAGCCCACAATCAAATCGCAGTCAAATGCATATATCGAATAGCCATAAAAATTGTGAGAAAAGCGTTTGCATAACGTAGAAAAGATTTTATAACACAGCTCTTAAAAGACAACAATTTTTATACTTATGCCTTAAGAGCCTCGAACTTGCTGGCATTTATCCATAAGTTGATGTCTATAGCTTTATTTACTGATATTGATATTTGGATATAGTCAGTGTGAGATCAGCATAAAATTAAACATATTTGAATCGACTTCATCGGCTGGCAAATGTCTTTCAAATTGCGCCCACCTCTTCTTCGAGAGAGTTGATTTTAATGTGTTTGCTTTGAGGTGCAGAATATGGGGAATATATTATAAATTAAACAGTTACTTGTATGTTAATAGTGGGAACATAATTGCTTAATTACCACATATGCAGAATCCATATCAAGCAGCTAAAGTAACATTTTTTTTTGACAACACAAAGAGGACAGTAAATAACTGTTTTGTTCGCTTATTACCCATTGAAAAATGCAGAGAGTGGTTGGGGTTGGGGAGGGGGAAAGGGAGAGGTAGAGGGTGAAAGTAAGCGAGAAATCTGAGACTAATTGTTGGCGTGCTGGCAAAACAGCTGATCCACTGATCAGCTGATCTGTCAAGCGCTTAAGCACCAACTTCCACTACTCTTCATGCCACACACCGCAGCATACAGCCGACGTTGCATGCCACAAAATGTGTCAATTGAATTTGCATTCAGTTTTTTTTCTTTCGGGGCACCAGTTTGCGGTATACTACAATTAACCGTTTAAACTTTAAGCCCGATAAGTTTAACTGGTTGCTGTCGTTTTTGTTGTTGCTGCTGCTGTTGCTGCTGCTGCTGCTGCTGCTGCTGCACAGCTTGACGTCGACGTTGACGGCAACTGCGGCCGCTTTCATGGGAATTTGTGGAGTTCATTTCATGGCAATTTTATTGCTTATTAATTTTTCAGTGTTCGCGCTTTGCTTGTTATTGTTATTGTTGTTGTTGTTGTTGTTGCTGTTGCCGTTGCTGTTGCATGCTGTTAATGATTCCGCGTGTTTCTGCCCCCCCTTTGCGGTGGTCGATGCTGCCCTGTTGATATGATTATTACGTTTATGTATTTTAATAATTGTGCATGATTTGAAAGATTTTCTCTTCCTCTCTCTCTCTCTCTCTCTGCGTCTCTACTTTTCTCTGTCTACAGTCGCCAGTTCCTAACTTTCGGCCATACCCACCCCCCCTCTCAAGCCTTTGATGCGATCCTCGAGTATTTGGGCTCTTTTCGTGGTTTGTGCTCGTCGTGTGCCCCCGTCGAGCGTCCATAACTTTTGTGGCTCAATTACTTTTCGATGCAAATCAAATTGGTCGCCTTTTAACTATTCTTCACACGTTTTTCATTAAATATATATTTTCCACAACTGCCTCCTTACAAAAAAATACAAAAAAAAAAAAATACAACTCTCTGCTTTGACTCATTATTTTACGGATTCACCTTTTATGCAGCATTTCTGTATTTCTGTATTTCTGTATTTCTGTATTTCTGTATCTGTATCTCTGTAAATGGAGTTCAAAAAAGATACTTTTTGTTTGCCTTATTGTTCATGAATTGTTGTTTATTGGACTAAGCGTTGTATGGAGTTGCGTCTGGCATTTCCGACAGCCCCGGATAACTACATAATATTTACAAAACACCTTAAGTTAATTTTATTAATCTTTGCATTCTCTAAACTCAACGACAAGTGAATAATAAATATATAAGAAATAATATATGTATAAATGATGTGGCAAAATTTATGCATTCTATAAAAATAGTCATTTTAGCTATGTAAATAAAGAAGGTATCTGACATTATGTATATATATATATATATATTTACATAAATTTGTATGTGTATATAAGTGAAATTTGTCAAAGTGCACATAAATATTGATATGCTCGAACCGAAATGTTGTGCACGCTACGTTATAGCGCTTAATCGAAATCAATAAAGTTATTAAAGCGACGCTTTTAAGTTTTCTGTAACAGATTCTTGGGGCAACAACTGAATAACAGCGCAGCAACAATGCGGATTAACGCTTCATCATAAACAGCAACAACAACTGATTGTCATAATTATGGGGCATTTTGGTGTTTGCCGCTCGCTTCAGCCACAACCTTCATAATTTGTCTTGTTGTTGTTGTTCTTGTTATTTAGCTTTCATATCCTGCACACATTTACACTTGACAATGGGGTATAACGACATATAACAACATCAACAACAACTCAAATGAAGTTAAGAATAATTCAGGCTTAGAGTTAAAATTTGAGTTAGCAAGAAATTACCAATTACATGGGTATTTTAGTAATGCTTACTGGGTATCTTTTAGTCGTGCATTCTCCACTTTTTTCTTGTCAATTTTTGTTTTTTTTTTTGGTGTGGTTCGGTTTAAGTTTTGGTTTTTTTTTTTTTTGGTTAGTTGTTGGCTCGTTTTGCTGCCGCTTCCATTTCAATTTCGCAGCGGGAGTTGCCATTCACACACACACACACTCTCGCACACACACACACACATATATACATTGCTAATCAAAGTGTTTATCGTGGCCGATCGTTTGGTATTATGATCTTGATGCCTTAATTTATTCACACTCTTTGGAATCATTGCTGGAAACATGGCCCAGAGGCTGGTGTTAATCTTTGCGCCTCAGTGTTTTGAATCTGAACGTTTTCTATTTTCGAGCGCTTTTCAATTTTCACAGCGGGTATGAGAAAGGGCGAGAATCGGGAATCGAGAACCGAGAACCGAGAACCGACTGGGTGCGGCACGGGGAGAATGGAATGGAGCTCATGATCAGAGCTATGACTATGGCCACAAAAGCGAACAATGTTTGTAATTTATTTCATTGTCCGATGATTAGCAGGCATTTCTTTAACCAAAAAGAGAAGAAGAAAAAAAAATATAAAAAAAAAAAAACTAAATATTGAGATTGAGATGTTTGCAGAGTGGAGAAGAGTCTGAGTCGAAGATGAAGATGTTGTCGACTGTGCTCCACTTTCATTGTTTTGATTTGGAATTTTGAGTTTCGGAGCAACAACAGCAACGAACTGAGTCGGCTTATTAGCTCATAGTTATGGCCAACGAGTAGTTTACGGCCAACTCGATTTTTATATTATATTTTTTTAATGGGCTGCCTCATCCGCTGCATTGTTTGCGGCCAGGTAGCTTCAACACACAAATTGAAATTGAAAAACACCAAAAGGGCAACAACAACAACAACAACAACAGCAGCAACAACAGCAGCAACAACAAAATTAGGCTAAAAACCTAGTTGGGCTGAAATAAATCTAAGCATATTGTTATAATTGAGTTTTCGCCCACAACAAGCCCAGCAGCCGCAAACCAGACCAGAGATGCACTGAATCCCACCGAGTAGTAGGGGTGCTCTGGCAATCAGGCAGCAGGCAGCAGGCGGCAGGTCCCGGGGATGGCGCTGACACCAAATATCATAATAATGAACTCAAGTGCGTAGCCGAGAATGCGGCAGATAGTGGGAGGGGAGGACAGGGGTGCGGTGGTGTTGTAGTTAAGGGACGCAGTGAGTGAGACAACCCTCGACTCCTGGCTGTGCACAGGGTGTGAGTGACTTTTAATTTACTTCAAATCCGTACTCAACTACATGGCACCCGGGGGAGTTGTTCCTGTGGCAAGTGGCACGTCCGCATAATACACACACACACACACACATACACACCTTGGCGCGAGTTTTGACATTGGCCCGCGTCAGGTCCAACGTGCAACCACCGATGCCAAACAAACGGGCGAAAGGACCAAACACCGTTAGTCCAGCAAAAAACAAAAAAAAAACACTAACCAACACAAATGTGGCACGTTGAACACTTAACGTTATTTTATGCATGCCATTTGTATATTGGTTTTTTATTGTTATAAATTAATTAGAAATTTAAGTTCCAATTGCTAAAAAAAAATTAACAATTTAAATCAGAGCTTTTCATTTAATATTGTTAAACTTAAGTTAAATAAATATGCCAAATAAATGATAAATTTTTGTGGATTTTTATTTATTTATGTATATACTTATGCTGCCAATTGTTAATTTGTTATTGTTGAATAAATTAGTTATGCATTGATCAGCCAAATTCCAGGCAAACGTTAATTTAATAAATAAATTTGATTTAAGAATTGTTTAATATTGTTGCTATATTTTTTTTAGATTTAGTCCGATTAAATACAGATTTAAACAAATAAAACAGAATTAATTTAAAATAGAAAACATTTTTATTAAAAATTCTTGTTACATTTTTTTGGTTTAGTTTAATAATTTGAGGAATTATTAAAATTTGTGTTTAATTTTGTTTAGATTTAGTTTCATTAAATACAGACTTGAATAAATAAAAACTTATTTAATTAAAAATAGAAAGCCTTTTAATCTAAAAATTGTTTAAAATTGTTGTGCCATTTTTTAAATTTAGTCTGATTAAATACAGATTTGAGCAAATTAAACATATTTAATTAAAAGTAGAAAATTATTTAAAATGAATGTTTTATGACAAATTCTCAAGTTTTGTTGGACAGTGCAATAAGCAAGTTGAGTTTTCATATTTGCCAACATAAAACTGCACTTCTCTCTTTTGCTCTCTCTGTCTCTTTCTCTCCCGCTCTACCTCTCGCCCACTTTTTCGCTGGTTTTTCTCTCTGCGCACATCATTAATTTGTTATACGGAGATTATCTATTTTTATTGTTATTAATGGCAAACAATTTATTAAACTTCAAGAAGGACTCACACATGCAGAGCCAAGGACGCGGAGTGGTAAGTTGTGGGTGGTTATATGGTGTGGGGGGGGGGTGTTTGTAGGGGTGCCTATGCTGCTCCTGGTTGGGGTTGGCTGTGCAGTTCAAGTCATGTAAATCAACAAATTTCACTAAACTACGTGCGGGTGTTCAGCAGATGGATTGCTCATTATATACTTGCCACGAGACAGCGACAAGTAGGAGGAACCGAGAGAGAGAGAGAGAGAGGGAGAAAGAAAGAAGAGAGAGAGATAGAGATATACCAAGAGAGAGAGAGAGAAAGCAAGCCACAGCTATTCGAGGTGTTGACGTCCTGCACTTTGTGGCACATTTTGCACCGTCTTTGACTCTGTTGGTGGTTGGGGATTGTTGGTGATGCTACAACTGCCACTAGTCCGGATGCTCATTAGTATGCGTAGCGCCCACAAAACTGTTTATTAGGGTCATTAGCGACGCCTCTGAGCTGGGCCTGCGTTGAGCCATCGAGTCTTCTCAGCCCTGCAAGGAGCAGCAAGCAGCAAACCGCTCACAGGACCTGCCTTGGATTGTGCTCGGCGTGAGCGCAGGTGTTGTCCTTCTTAGTCGAGTCATTCATTCATTCACTGCAGTGCCAGGGGGAGGGGAGGCAGGCAACTTTATCATCTCTAAATGCGCTAATAGATCATCATTGCTGCCAGCGATAATCCTGAGAAAACTCGAAGTCAACAAGGAAAAAAAACATATGTAATTTTTACGTATCTTGATTTTTGTTGGAAATTCATTAAAACTGACACATAAATAACACAAAACATATACCAATTATTGTAATTAAAATGCATTATGTGTTCCTGAACAGTATTCAAATCAGATTCGATTTAGCTGCTATATAATAGATTCAATATGCTGATGTCCTGATCCCGATATAGTTCATATCATGAAAGTGGAGATAAGAAAAAGTAATAAGTCACCTATCCAAAATGGGTATTTATGGTAACAATCAGTGTAGGTTTTGTGAAGTCGAGGAGGAGTCCTCAACTCACATCCTAACAGAAAGTGTTGCCCTATCCAGGAAAAGATGCAGCATCCTAGGGATCCATGCAAGATCACAGATTCTGGCAGGAACTGGGGTTGATGGAGTAGCTGATGGATAAGCTCAGAAGGGGGCAAAATAGATCTAATAGGTCGCAGTGCAGAAGATTCCAATTTAATAATAATAATAATATATTGCCTATAAAATAACATTTGTTATTCTAATCCTTTATCTTATATATATCTAATATAAATAATATTAGCAATTAATTTTGACTGCTTTCCAGGATATCAGCTATCTGGTAAAGAATTCCGAATTGTTTTTCGATCAAATATGACAATTATGCAGTTGAGGATTTTTATTAAGTTCCCCCGATTAAATTTAATATCCTTTAATATTTATTGTAATTTTTTGTATTTTATTTATTTCGATTAAGGTTCAGTAGAGATTTGCGTAATGCCGCTCGCAGCCCCTTCCAGCCCCACCCACTTTACGACAGCAAAATACAGCTAATAAAAATGTGAAAAACAAAAACAGAAAAGAAAATTGTCTAAAGACAAAATAAACAGCGCATAAATTTAATATTAAATAAGCATAACATAATAATAAATTCGATTCCAATAAATCCAATTAGTCATGCACAAATTATTATTGAAGGCAGCCAGAAACGAAAGCTGAGAATGAAAAGAGACGCGTTGCGCCCCCACTGTGACCCCGCCTCCCCCCGCCAACGTCCACAGCCCAGCACTCTGCTTCCCTTTTTTTTTTTTGTTGTGGATTTTTTGTTTTTTGTTTTTTTGATTTTGTTATACTATATTTTATGCATGGTTGGCATTTGAGTTGATAACGCGAGCAGCGGCAGACGCTGATAGCAGAGCGGTGGAGGAGGAGGAGGTGGAGGAGGAGGTGGCAGGCAAGCCAAAGTATTTGGCTGGATGAGAACAGACGTTGCTTGTTGTTTTGGAGTACCCTTGGGAGCAGTTGGAGTGGGCCAACTTTGAACTCAACTCAACGGAGAAATTGAAATGACATTCAATGAATTAAAATGTCTGTGAGGATCGTTGGGATCGGCAACGGAATCGGGATTTGGGATTTGGAATTGCTATGGCTCTGCGCACAGCCAACGTGGGCCTCTATCTGCCCATCTATCTTTCCATCTATCGTTGTGCGTTGCTCGTCTCACATTTCCGTTATGCGGACAAATGAGATAATTGGGCGCATGAATTTATGGCGCCACTGCTGCCTGCAACGCTCCAGCAATGACAAGTGGCCAACCCCAATGTAACCTGTTACCCCATTGCCCTTACAGAGCACTCTCCCCCCTCCTCCTCGGTAGTCACATTTTCCTTTTTATTTTGTGATTTATTTAATAAGCTTCGCAGCGCGCGAGCACATAAAGAAATCGACATGTTGCAACCAGTGCTGCCTGCGCTTGCCTGCCATCCGCAACCTCCCCTTACCCCGCCCCCCCCCCCCCGCCTTCTGCTGCAGCACTCGTTAAACTCCTCGCTGTGTAGTGCATGATTGTAAAAATTTATTGGCCATCAGTCACAATTGTCAATGCGAGTGTGGCAACCAATGGTGGCAATATGTTGCACACGCGCCCCGATAAGCCCCACCGACGAGGAAACGGCATAAAGAAGAAGAAGAGTGGTTGGTGGCAGCTCTCACACAGATCTGGCAACGTTGCCCATCATGTCCAGTATTCATATCCTGACTCTGGCATCTAGCCGCACCCCTTCCTCCATCCCGAACTTCTGGACGTTCTTGCAACATTGCATTTCAGTCTGCCACAGCTGTCCGTCGTCTGATATATTTCGTCGTTATCTTTCAAGATCCTTCAGAGTCAGAGTCTCCAATTGGGACACTCACCAATCTTATCCGTAAGATATTCTTTCTCTGTCGCTCTCTCTCTCTCTCCCTCTGTCTTAATTCTCTTTAGCGACATCCATCGATTCTCCTAAAAGCTTTCTTCAAAAAATATGATATTCTATAAAAATTTATAAGTTTATTTTTTGTAAAAGTTTTGACTGCTAAAGATTAAAATTTTATTTTTCGATTTATAAAGTTAATAATAGTATTAAATATAAAACTAAAAATGTGGTTTTTAGTTTATAGAAAGTATTTTTTATAATGTGAAAAAGCTTGCATAAAACATGAAAACTATTGGAAATTTTTTTTTTTTTTTGGTTTTTACCAACTGTTGTTTCTAAAACTATACGAATTTTTAAGCATTGAAAATCCCATTGAATTTCTAATATTTTTTTCTTTCCATATTATTCTAGATATATATACAATAAATAAATCAAAACGAGAAGTAAAAAAATAATGTTTTCTTATATATCTTATGAGTATAATAAGAAATATGATATTTAACCAAGAAATTTAGCATATTTATAAGATTATCTTTAGTTAATTATTTATACCATTAGTTAAGACAAACTTTAATTTATTTAACTGTTTTTAGAATTTTATTTTATATTAAATTTGTATAGAGTATATAATGAAATGTGTTTTAACCTTTTGAGCGACTTGTTCCGGATGAGCGTCTTCTATATTTTTTGTTCTTTTTGTGGGCCAGCAAAATGAACGTCATTTTTCTCGGGGTGAGCACTTGGGAATGGGTCTAGCTGAGATTGGGGCTGAGATTGCTGAGGTTGTTGTTTGATGGGGTTGCTGCTCAAATAATGGGGCTCAATGATATTAATACGTTCGCTCGTTATCAAATTGCGTTTGCATGCAGAATGGACAGAGAATTGACGGCTTTTTTTTTCGGCCATTTCCATTTCCGTTTCCGTTTCTCATGTCTCTGCTCTCTCTCTCTCTCTCTCTGTCACTCTTTGGCTGTGTTTCTTTTGGTTTTGCTGTTATTATTATTGTTATTTTTCTGCTTTGCTGGACACGGACATGAAATCGAGCGCCATATTTAAGCGTCGTACGTGATTTGTGTGTTGCCAACAGAGGCAGCCCCTCACCTCTCAGCATCCCAACTCAAACACCACCCAAACACCCACTGGCACTGTAAAAAGCCTAAACAATAAATACACACCAAAACACACACACACACACACACATCTATATATATATATATCAATATATATCCATATAGACCAAAAGAGAAATGGCGACAAGGAACGTGAGTGGAAATTTGAAACAGTTTTTTAAGCGGTGTGAAATGGGCGTTGGTTAAGGGGGGGTTAAGGGTGATGGGATGCGGGGGGTTTTGGGTGATGGGATGCGGTCGTGTTAGCCAAAAAAGGTGACAAAATTCGAATGCAAATAAAGCGACGGCGACAAAAAACTTTATTTAATTTAAAAGCTAAAAATATAAAATAAATTTTCCACATTTGACTTTTACAACGACAATTTGGCCCCCGTTGACTGTCGTAAACAGGCGATGCATTCCCCCTCATCCCCATCCCCCACCACCCTCGCAGTGCCCATTGTTCTGCCTATGGCAACCTTTTTAGCGACCCCTAAGCACTCACACACATACACACACTCAAATGGGCGACCTCTAACCCAATAGGTGTAGAGGAATTGGTGTGCAGGGTGGGAGGGGGGGAAATGGGAAACAACAGAAAAGCAGAAAAATGCCGTAAACCGTAAACCGTAACCAAAAACCGTAAGGAAAGTTACGATAATCGTTTATTGAAATGCAAATTTTTTGCTGATTTTGCTGCTTTTAGAAGTCAATTTGAGTTGCTTCTCCCCAGCCACTCCTCTCCACATATATATATATATATATATATATAGATATATATGTATATTTGTGGGTGTTTCATTCTCGATGTGGCAACTTTTACACTTTTCTGTTATGATTGTCTATTTTGCTTAGCAATACAATAAAAGGTCATCTATTTAACATATTGCATTTGCATATTTACCCCCCCCCCCCCCCACACACACACACACTCAGCTACACACTCAATTGCAAACCCACTCCCCCCTCCGCCACACTTCACCTATTAGAGAATGATTGCATTTGGAGATGGACCAAGTGGTATGTTTGAGGCAATGGCTTAATGTGGCTAAAAGGGAGCGAGCCACTTTGATTACTTCAGGGCCATTGGGCTAACTTGGGATGCACTATTGGGCAAATCGGTTCTCACATTTGCTTAAACAACAAAATAAATCGCATATTATCTAATTTTGTGTACATATACATATAAAATACAGAAGTTAATCGCTATTTTAATCTCAATTTTGTAACTTCTTTTATGGCCCATTAATTTATTATTTTATGCCGATTTTTATAGCTATACTGTTATATTTATATATATTTGGAATATCTTGAACTACTCTTCAAATTGGCTTGTGAAATTTCATGGTTCTTGACAGAATTCAATATTCGAATTTTCACATAAAAAGAAGAACTTGTCGATATATATAAAATACAGTGAATTTCCAAATTAATATATATATAATATATAATTAATATCTATCGAAATTCCATTTAAATTCTTTAGCAATAATCGATACTACCAAAACCATATCGATTAATTTTTTTGACTTTAATATAAAAAACTTAATGAAACTTGTTTTTCCCAATTAAAACAATTTCCCTTAAACTATCATAATAAAGCAGAAACATGCCATTAGTTTTAATAGCACTTTTAACTCTAAATCTATCTCTCTCTCCCACCCTCTCTCTGTCTCTTTCGCTCTTGTGTATTTATCTCGTAGACAGCTTTCGCTGCTTCATTCGAGTTTGGCGTCTTTAATCATCAACTTACTCCCATTACGGTTCCGCATTCTTATCTCCATCGATCGATCAGAAATCAAAACTGTAAATCTCATTAATTTGACAAGCATTGCGCACACCACACACACACACACACACACGCACGCACACACACCGCAGACTACTTTATCACACTTTGCACTTCATTCGGCAAGTGGTGTTTAGATGCGCAATGGATGGGGGAGGTCTGCTCAAATTTCTATTCATTCGCTGCTGGGAAAGATAAATATTTTCATAATACAAAAAAAAAGGAGAGAGAAAGAGAGAGAGAGAGACAAAGACAGATACAGATGCAGATACAGATGCAGATACATAGATAGTCGCTAAAGTAGGGCCACAACAGCCGCCAAAGATGCCAAAAAGATATCAAAACGCTATTACCCATCCCCCCACACAACCCCTCCACTATCAACGCAGCATTGTCGCCTCTCTGATGCAACTGTCAACTGTCAGAAGAGAGAGGGCGAGAGAGTCGGGCAGGGTGCAGGGGTTGTGGGCCTGATCTGGGGCGTTCGTTGAACTACTATTTGCGGGCAATAGCTGAACATGAAAATCAAAATTAGATACGCTGATAAGATAAATAATTGGAATATGAAGCTGGTAAAGCAGTCGCTGCCAGCAATTCCCATACATTTACCCTCTGCCTCACCCTTACCCCTTACCCTTACCCTTGCCCAAAACAACAAAAATTGACACACGACGTGTGACGTTTCGCTGTGCTGGGGGTGGGGGGAGGGGTGTGGTGGGGATATGGTATGGTGTGCTGTGTCTGTGTCTGTGTTTAATCACAGCAAATAATTAAATGTCCATTTCACAGAGCGACGTCAAATTGCCTGCCTCCCCCAGAGGCACCACCAGCAGCAGCGACACGTGTGCCACAAGAGGCATTAGGAATTAAGACTTAATTTAAGTGCTTATCACCTAAAACAAATCAACAAAATGTGACAGCTATACCATCCCCCCACACCCCACACCCCTCTTGGACTCACCTGATGATGGTATTTGGTATTTGGGTTTCATTTATTTATATTTCGAATATGAGGCAACTCTTTTAGAACAGACATGTCTGCTGCATATCAGCAAATACACACACACACACACATATATATATATATATATATCTGCTATCTGAGCTGTCTGCCTTCACTTTTCTACTTTCACTCCCGTCTCACATCTCCTTTCGATTAGTTTATTTGTGGAGTTGTGCTTAGCTAATAAAGTCATTAACTTAATCATCAATATCCAATACCATACCGCCCCCCCCCCCCCCTCCACCCATTCCTGCCACATCCACAGCCATTTTCCAGACGTCAGTGATAGCAATCAGAAGCATTATTTCACTCTGGGAACCAGTTAATATATATGACTAGGAATTAAGAATAGGACTTAAGCACCCTACAATATTATTGGCAGGCATTTAAGTTCTACTGGAGAAACTGAACAATCAAATGAATAATTAAAGAATGGACATTAAATCAAATTGAAAATTAACCATTAAAATTATTATTTTAATATTGTTTGATTTATTTTTGAACTTATTGTGAGTTTTCCATTTGTTTTTTAATTATTGATATAATAAAAAATACAAAAAATTAACAAAAAATTTTGGTTTTTTTTTTTTGCAATTTCTTATAGATCTCTCTCTCTCTCTCTCTCTCTCTCTCTCTCTCTCTCTCTCTCTTTGGTGTCTGTCTCTTTCTGTCGGAAAGGTAGCTGGATTTGCAGCGTCTCGTTGCGGTCTATTAAGCCCCATTGGAAATAACTCTCTCCCTCCGTCTGTCTCCCCTAGTCACAGCCCCTTCAATGCCATCAACTTTGGCATATCACAGAATAATATACAAATTGACAAATCAATCGGGGACAAATAATGTCATTATTTGTTGGTCGCTGAATGTGAGTGTGGCAATGAGAATGGGTGTTTGTTGTTGTAATTATTATTGTGGCATGTTCTGTCGCTTAGTTGTTTATTTGGGGACTTATTTTATTCATCAACCAAACAGAACCCCCCCCAAACGGGAACAAAAGGTACACAAAACACCCACGTAGTCAGTTATTAATTTCATTATTTACTCGACGGTCGATTTATTTATTCATAAATTTTATCAGCACAAATTAAAATCAAATTAGTCGACAGTAGGTAAATAATAATAAAGTGTAATAAAAATCAGAGTCATCAGAGCAGGCGGACTGCTGTCAGCTGGGCCATGTGGCCATGTAGGTGGTTCCCAGGGAGGGTGGTAATGGGGGATATGGAGCCATCAATTGGTATCGTATATTGCAAATGATTACAAATTTTTATTCATTTATTTTATTTGTTTTTTTTTTTTTTCCATATGTTGCACTTACAAGTTTAATTTTAATGACAATTTGATTTTTTCGAATTCACCTTTATTAATAATTGATTCATGATGGCAGCAATTTGATAAACCAAACACAAATTAAACAAACAAATTAACCGGAAAATGAACGCATGTTCAAATTAACTCAATCAACAATGGAACTCAATAATTATAGATCTATCGATAAGACATTGAATATATATATATATTTTTGTATATTCGTATATCCCCCTTCAGTGCAGAAATGGGAGCTTTGGGACTTTGAACAATGGCTGTAATTAAAATTATCCAATTAATATGTTCTCCAGCAGTAAATTAACTTCGAATGGCGTCAAATTTATACTTTTATACAGAAAGCTAATTTCAATTTCGACTTGAGTTTAAAAATATATTTCGTTAATTTATGTAACAATAGATACAATAATATTCGAATTTTATTTACATTGCCAGCTTAAAATGTGCAGCAGCAAAACAATTCAAAATTAGCCAGGCGTAACTATTTTGAAATGAAAAATCATTTGCACAAATGACATTTTTGATTAATTTATAATAACGATATTATTAGTAGGGAAGGGGAAAAGCTAAATATGTAGGCAAATTCAAAGTTTATTTATAATAATCGAGCAAATGAAAACCCATCAACATTATAATGACAATGCGTGTAAAAGTTATGTATTAATAATATACAGCGAGCCAATGACAAAAATGTTTTTCGTCGGGGGGAGGGGTGTGGTAAAACTTTTGTGTCCTGGCAGCGAAGTAGAAACGGGAAACCTAATAGAAAATCAAGCGCAAGAAAATGGCGCACGATAAGAAGACGACTATGAAGATGAGAAAGTATAAGAGAAATAATAAAGAACTAGCAGAGCGAAAGAGAGAGAAAGAGTCGGTGGGGGGGGGGGGGATAGAAAAACGCCCCGCAGCAAATTAAATGAAATTTGTTTGTGTGTGGAAAAATCAAGTGAAAATTAATTGAATTGAGTTGAGTGCGGCGGCCGCTGCCCGTTTATAGATTTTTGCGTGCCGATAAAAACTGAGGACAAGATGTGGACAAGGGGAAGCAGGAGCAGCAGCAAAAGCAACCAACATTGAAGAAGAAGAAGAGTGCAGAGTGCAGAGTGTAATGTGTATTTGCCGTTCTTCTTCTTGTCTGTGAGATTTCTTTTCTTCCTTTTTGATTTTGTTTTGTTTTGTTTTGCCAATCACAAGACTGAAACTCGCTGCAGCCCAGCAAATGGTCAGCGAGAGCGGCAATTTTCACTCACTCCCCCACACACACACACACACAGCACTGTCTGGATGTGTGTGTGCATAATTCATTTATAAGAAACAAAAGTCGCAGCTGCGCAGTGTGCAACAGCTAAGGCAGTAAGTGGTGGGTGGATGGGGAGGTTGTTCGCTCTGGTACCCAGGCTGCTGCATATTTAAGACATTATTACATTATAATCGCATAAAACAATCAATAAAATGTCTGCTGGCAGCGCCAAGCAGAACGCTTACCGTTCTCACTGTAGTCGCTGCCCGCTGCTGCTGCTTTTGCTGCTGCTGCTGCTGCTGCTGCTGCTGCTGCGTTCGCTCAAATTGCCCATAATCATAACGAGCGGTGCGAAACAAACAATTTCCCACTATTCTTTGGCCACGCCTGTGTCAAGTAGCGCTGTCTCGCACTTGCGCACTCTGCTGCACATATCTAGCTGAATGCAATGCGCTGTGCGCGCTCTGTCTCTCTCTCGCTCATGCTCTCTCTCTATCTTGGTGCAGAGAAACAAGCAAAAACACACATACACACACAGAGACAAGCACTCAACGCACACGCACACACAAATTCACTTTAAATCAATTTTTTTGGCGTTTTTCATTTCATTTTCACGACGTTGTCGTCGTCGTCGTCGTTGTCGTTGTCTGTTGCGCCTCTCTCTCTTGCTCTATTTGCTATGGCGCTTTAGCTCTCTCACTTTAGCATGCGCGCACTGAGCCAGAAAAATACCATTATTGCGCTGCATGTGTGTGAGTGCCGGAGAGCAGAAGAGCAGGAGAGCGGGAGAGCGCAACGCCTTGCCGTGTTTTTGTTAAGTGAAACCATTTTTCTTTTTATTGCAACGACGGCGTCGTTGGCATCGCTGCCGCTCCTGTTACTGCTGCTGCTGCTGTTGTTGCTGCTGCTGTTTCTGCTGCTGCTGTTGCTGCTGTTGCTGCTGCTGCCGTCGGTTTTGCTGTGGCTGCCTTCGTTTTGTTATTTCTCGCTTTGGCGCACATAAATTTTGAACGTTAATGATTTTTGCTTGCAGTCGCGCAACAACAACAATAACAACAGCTGCTCACAGGTGCTGTTGTTGTTATTGTTGTATTATTGCTGATGTTTTGCAGGTGTCGCTAGCCATCTCACTTTTAAGCATGGACACAAACCCACCAATGCCTAGCAAAGCGACCAAAGCGGCGACACTTCTTTTTCCTGCTGCTGTTGTTGTTGTTGTTATTGTTAAACACACACACACACACACACACACACACACACATATATATGCATAGCATGTGCATGCATGCAATTATTAAACAAAAACACACACACACACATGCATAACTGCCGTTTGTTGTCAACATCGTCTGCGGTTGCCGCTTTTGTCATTTACATTTGGGTATCAACTTTGAAGCATCGTCTCGCATCGTCGCGCTCATTTGCTCTCTCTGTCTCTCACTGCTTCTCTCTCTTTCTCTCACACTCCTCGCACAGTTTCGCTCGGAAATTCGCTCGCTCGTCGCGTAAATCAGCGCTTCGGAGCTTTGAGCGTAATTTTAATTCGAATCAATTTGTTTGTCGCCGCCGCAGCCGGCGCACAGTGGGTCGCCATCGTTGCCAACGCCGGGTCCTCTGCATCTGCATCTGCACCAGCACCAGCATCCAAGGAAAAGTCTTCTCTCAAATTCCAATTCGAATTTGAATCCTTGTCGCCTTTTTTTTTTTGTTATTGTTTTTGTTATTGTTGCCATTGTGTATGTGTGTGTGTGTTTGTTTGTTTGTTTGTGTGTGCATAGCTTAAGGTCCAATGAAACAGAGGCCAGCCAAAATTTAGCGCATCCCACTGCGAATGGATCAACTGCTTAAGCAGCTGGCAGCAGCTGCGCAGGCGCACACTGATGCCGCCCCATTGATGGGGCTGCCAGGCTTTCCAGCTGCCACACAACATCCACATGCGGCATCTGTGCTGCAGCTGTATGCAGCAGCCGCAGCAGCAGCCGCAGCCGCAGCCGGCTGGGCGCCGTTTCTCAGCCAAAATTCGCATTCGGCTTCGAACGCATCAATTTCCAGTTCCACATCCAGTTCCAGTTCCAGTTATCGATATGGCGCCTGTGGTAACGCCTCCGTTCACATGTTGCGTCACATGGCGCTGCTGCAACGCGCCAATGCAGCAACGACAGCAACGGCGACGGCAGCCAGGCTGCTGGAGGTCAAAGAGCAGGAGCTGGATCACACCGAAGAACAGAAGACACGCCAAACAGAAGCCCATGAGGGTAAATAGATCAATCAATTGTCATTTATATTATAAAAAATATGAGATATATTTTATGTTATTATTTATATAATTAGGATACGTTTAAATTCAATAATTTGCATACAATTTTATTTCAGCTTTTACTTGACTTGATTTGCAATTTACTTTTCAGTTAAATTCGTAAACTTTCAACTGGCTAAAATATAGCCCAATTTGGCTATAATCTTTGTCAGCTTTTCTGAATGTGCTTGTCAAGTTTGAATATAAATTGAGAAAATGTTTGCATAGATTTTGTATTTGAATAAGATTGGAAAGGTAAACAAATTAGAAATTCAAAAAATGCCTCCATTGATTGTGACTTAATAAATTAAAATGAACTCTTAAAACAATTAAAGTCAACAATTTAAAGAGAAGAGAAGAGCAGCAATAACCAATGGCAGCTGCAGACACACATAAAGCACAATAAATATGTATGTATGTATGTGTGGGCAGATTCATTAATTTATAACAAACATTTTGGCAGCGACGTCGACGGCGACGGCGACTGCGACGCAACAGAAACAGCAATAGCAATAGCGGCAGCAACAACAACAACAAAAACAACAGCAATAAGAATAACAGTAGCAGGCAAAAGCACAGGCCGAAAACGAAATCAAGTTTTGCTGCTGGCGCCCCGGCGCGCACTTTATTCAATTTACCAATAAAATTTCAATCGCATCGCTCTTTTTAATCAATTCGCTGCGACACGCACAGCAACAACAACAGCAAAAACAACAGCAAAAACAACAGCAAAAACAACAGCAACAACAACAACAACAAACATCCATAATTTGTTTTGTAGCTATGCTTTTTGATCAACAACAAATTTTTAGCAAAAGCTGGCGCCGCAGCGACTGCATTCAGTTGTGACATTGTTATTGTTATTGTTGTTGTTGCAATTGCCATTATTATGGTTATTTTTCAATGTGTATGTGTGTGTGCGTGTGTGTGGGGGGTAGAATACTTTCATTATTGTTGTTGCTGTGTGATAATGTGTGTAATTAAATTTGCCAATTTTGTGCGTTTTATTTTGGACCAGTGCAAAAATAATTTGCTGACTAGCAGTGTGTGTCTGTGAGGGAGAGAGAGAGAGAGAGAGGGGATGCGATTGGAGAGACAGGATTAAACTCCATTTAAGCAATATGCAATTTGGCTTAACTCGAATGACAACAACAAAGGAAACTTAAAATATTCGATTGGTTTTGTGTCGAAAAAGAGAAATCAACATATAAAAACGATAAAAAATTAGAGTTATATATTATATATTATTTATTTTATATTATATAATATAATATTATATTATATTAAATAAAAACAAAATTTTTTATCGTTTTTATAATGATTAATGATTAATGAGCTCCTCCATCCTGCACGAATTCCAGAATCTTTGATGGGTTGAGGGATTCTTTGTCTTGAAAGTCATAGCATGCATACCTAGGATGCTGCATCTTTTCCTGGCTAAGGCGACACATTCTGTTAGGATGTGAGTTGAGGACCCCTCCTCACCTTCCCAACCCTACACTGATTGTTACTATAAATACCAAGTTTGGATAGATGGCATTTAGGTTTACAGTGTTCTGCCAGTAGACCGGCAAGTATCCGAGCCTATTCCTAACCATAAATGTTAGTTGCTTAAATCGCTTATGATTATAGACATTTGGCCTGTCGGAGCCCTGGTGTCTCTTCCCAGCTCCTTTTACTCCTTAGTCTTTCTTTATTTCTGAGTTGCAGCCGTACTGTGTGCTTTCCTATGCCACAAAACGGTTCTAGCCCGGTTACGGGCCTCTCTGCCACAATTCTCGCCGGCTCATCCGCCGCTTCGTTTCCTGCTATTTTCCTGTGGACCCCGACTTGGTCATGCTTGGATCGTACTGCATGGACTAGTTCTTTTCGTTCCATTTATAGCATTTTTGCTCCTTTATAAATTTTTATTTTTTATACTAAACTTCTAGATAATTAATAAAATTCAAATATGTAGGTTTTTTGATGTACTTTTAGTATATTTTGATAGCTATATTAATTTTATTTGATTAATAACTGAAAAATCTTTGCTTAAACTTGGCAATTTAAAACTTGTACTTAACTTAAGGAACCCTAAACTTTAAATCAGCTTTAATTCCAATGGCAAACTGGTTTTGGTCACAGAAAAAGAGAAAGAGAGAGAGAGGGAGGGGGAGAGGGAGAGGGAAAGGGAGAGGGAGAAAGAGAGAATGTGTTATAATTGGAGAAATGTGAATACTCATTAGAAATGCATAAGAATAGGTGAACAAGTGACCAAATATGTCAAGCGACTGTTGAGGAAACGAAGCGGAAAGAAATGCTACTATTTCCATTTGGGCTGGCATTCAAAATCCAATTGCTATTCGCATTCCCAGTTCCGTTCCGAGTCCTGTCATTAAAGGCTGCCAACTGCACTGCCCATTGCTCATGTGAGCGCTGGCATTGGGCAACGCCCCCGCAACCGAATAGGAATAGGTGTAGGAGTAGGAGTCGGACTAGTTGAGGGAGTTTGAGATGGCTTGGACTATTTTTGAGCGGGGTCTCGAAATTGAAGAGCTGCGGTGGTAAACGCTCGAGCGGGCCAAGAAATGTTGAACAACATTTCGTCTTGGACTTGTGCGTCTCATCCTAAAACGACGACGACGACGACGACGGCGAGGGGAAATTAGCTGCCATTAGTCATTTTTATTGTTTTCGGTCGCGGCCCCGAAGCAACGGGCAACAAGCGGCAGCAACAACAACAACAACAACAACAACAGCAACACTAACAATAGCTGAGGAAAAACATGGTACGTCCCAAATTGGGCAACAAACAATTTGTATTAACAATTTTTCCATTTGGCCCCGAGGTCCGAAGTGAAATGTCTTAATTATTTTGGGAGCTAACCGCCTCCTGCCCTACCAAACAGTCAAACAACCGACAATCCGACAATCCGACAACCCAACAAACATACAATTTTCGTTTACGACATTTTAATTAAGTTTTTCGTTTTGGGTTTTCCCTCAGCCGCTCTCTCTCCATCTCTCTTTCTCCCTTTCTCTCTTTGGTGGAAATTGAACATATTAATAAGAACGCCATTGGCACGCCCCGAAAACGCTTCAGTTGTTTGAGAGTTCGAGTAGCTGGAGGTATCTCGAGGTATCTCGAGTAGGAGCCATATTCCCAATCTCAAGTTCTATTTACTGCTGCTGTTGTTGTGGCTTCTGCTGCTGCTGGTGCTGGTGCTGCTGATCATCATCTGTGATCATCAGTGATGAATGAATTGAGCCGATCTCCTACTGCTCATTAGCCTCGCCGACCGCGAGCACGTCGAGTAATTGCCATCATTTCTATGGGGCCAACCGTAGATTAATTGTCTGAATGTACGTAGCGAAGTAGTGAAGTGAAATGAGGTGAAGTGCAGAGGAGAGGAGAGGAGAGGAGAGCCTCGCAGCGAGTTAAAATGAGATTTAGTCAATTGGATGATGATGTTTCCAGAATCTAATAAGCATGCAAACTGTCTAAAACACTCAACGAATCTTCTATACTCTTACAAATCGACAAAACTAACGATTTCATTTTGTATTCTCTACAAATACATTTTTAAGTGCACATCCTTAAAAGATCGCAACTCATCGGAAAACTGTTCTTCCAAAAATATTTGACTTATTCACCTGCCAAATCCATAAACGATGGAAATTTCTATCACATTTTATTGGGATTATTAAGCATATGCATAATGCATGCGTTTGTTAAGTAACCCTTTTCCCACTTAGAAATCAGAAACAAAAATAAATAGATAACAAAAAAAGACTGGAAGCCACACGGAGCCATCAACATCAGCAGCTAATGCGCATCTGTCGATCTGGTCGACTCTTGGGTTACCTTTACGATTTCCACAGATTTTCCCCCATAATTAATAAGCTGCTCCGCATCAGACGTCATTCGTCTCGTTGGCTAATTGGTCGATTGTCAGATTCGGAGCAGTTCGCCAAGAGACGAGACGAGACGAGGCACGACGAGGCGCTCCAAATGAGCTTTTGACGAGCGTTTTGCCTCGGGAAATGATAATTATTTAAGTGACTCTCATTTAGATACGTGCCTCTGCCAAAAATAACTGAGATACTTAAAAAAAAAAAACAACAGACAAGAAACATAAGAAAAAAAAAATAACAACGGTTAACAGCTGCAACAGTAAAGCGATGGCTGCCAAGAATTTTGCGCTCGCTCCTCTCGTCCTCGTCCTTGCCGCCGATCTCCGACTGCTGACTTCGCCTCGCCAAATGATTTGCATAATTTACGAGGGCGACAACCCTGGCTATGCCCATAAATTCACTCAGCTAGCTGCTAGCCAGCTCTTCAAATTGTACGACTGCCCAAAGCGAATGGAATATGCATTTTGGCAGTGAGCAGCAATACCAGTAACCCAAACCCAAAACCACCTCCCCAACCCCCCCAATCCATGGCAATCCAAACCCTTTTCGGTTTAAACAAAGCAACACCCGTCGAGGGCATTTGTAGGCGTGTGGAGCTATTCAGCTAATAAAAATCAAAAGGCGTTTTGTTCGCTAAACTTAAATTGAAAACACTTCAGCAAAGCAACAAAGCAACAAAGCAACAAACAACAACAGCAACAACAATAACAACAAAAGGATAAACACTTCAAGGGGCGGATTTGGCTTAGGTGAAATAAAGCCCAAAAAAGAAAAACCACCTACCGAATCCCCTCTCCCTGTGTGTGTGTGTGCTGTGTGTGTGTGTTGCCGTTTAGCACAAAGATGGCGGCTGTAGATAATGAAATTTGCCGAAATAAAAGACAAAAAAAAAGAGGAAGCAGTAGAAGAAGAAGAGTAATAACAACAAGCACAAATTGTTTGGGGTTTTTGGGCCACAATTGTTTTGGGCTGGTCGCTTTTGCATTTTTTTTGTGTACAGCTACTTACCGTTGCTTAACTTGTTCTTGTTGTTGTTGTTGTTGGCCATTTACAGTTTTGAGGCGTAATTTTTTGTGTGTCTTAAACCGTCACGCCCCCTTCCCAAAAAAAAAAAAAAAATAAATAAATAAAAAAAATACGCCCCTAAACAAATGGCCAATAAGTTGGCAGCCAAATTGGCGAGGCCATTTCAGATTAGCCGTTTAGAAGTGCCATTAAGCAGAAGGATTGCAAATGAATTCACTGGCTTTTACCCTGTCAACTGCCCACCCCTCTCCCTCTCCCCTTTTACATGAATTTTTTACTCTTTTTGCTGTCATTTTGCATTTAATTCTTTTTTAACTTTTCCTTAAGATTTAACAATGTGAATTCAAGTGGAAATTTATTATAAACTTATTTTAAGTGAAGTTTGATGAGCATGATGTGTGAGTGGTGGTATGGTGGGGGGGGGGGGGGGGTGTACTTATTTTAAACTGATCTATCATCTAATATTTGATCTTCATCTCATGCGGAATAGACCAAATTTACTGTTGCTGCCGGTTTCTATATAACTCATCCCGATTATTCCAATGAGAACTACAGAAAATAATAACTAAATATATCTATATCTATGTCTATATCTATATCTAAATCTATATATATATATATATCTATCTCTTGATATTGCAAAATACAAATCTAGAAACTGTTTGTGATTTCAGCATTTGCATAAAAAGAAAAAAAAAACATAAAATTCATCTTTTATCTGTGCTAATCAGGGCTAACTATAAGTTGATTATATTGAGAGTCAACTTAACGGGAGTCCTTCTTAACTGCTGCACAGTACAGTTAGTATGTGTTTGCCTCATTCCATTTGCACCGGATTCCTCTATCCTACATGGTATAAAAAGCAAAGCCGCAGACACGTTGAGTTAAGCGTTTTACCACAAAAACCGACTCGACTCGACTCGACTCGACTACCTCCCCCGAACCCCCACCTCCCCCTTTGGCACACACACACATACAAACGTTGTTTGGTACACACGAACACACACACACACACGTTCAGATTTTATGTTATCTCCATGGGATTTACCAAGTGATACGCCCCAGTCTACCCCAGTCACAGTGCTGGTCCCAGTTCCAGCTCCCAGTTCCAGTGCCATTTCCACCCACAAAACGCTGCACGGGCAAACGACATGAAAATTATGTAAAACTTAAGTAAAAGATGAGCTCGTCAAGAATTATGACACCCAAGGGACGAAGATGTGTGCAAAGCGCAACAGTGAATAAAGCAAAGCAACAACAACAGCACACAGGACACACAGGACACACAGGAGTGTTGTGGTCCCTTTGCTGTATTTGTTGTTGCTGTTGTTGTTGTTTTTGTTGCTCAAACAACCCCAAAAAAAAAAAAAAATAATAATAAAATAAAATTCCAAGAGTCATATAAATAGATACGATGGGAATTGCAAAGAGTAAGTAGAAACTGTAAATACACTTTCATAAGTTGTGAGTGAAAAGTAACGAGTGAGAAGTGACGAGTGACGAGTGAAACAAAAATAAACTGACGAGTAACTGAGAATTGCAACAACTAAACAAATATAAAGAGCAAGATGGAAATCAAATGCTTAAAGTAACGAGTAATTCGTAACGAGAGTAGTAATGTAACGAGTGCAAAATTGCTGTTGAAACAAATCAATAACGAGCGGTAAATAAAGCGGAAGCATTTGTAACGAGTAATTCGCAACGAGAGAAGCAATGAAACGAGTGTAAAACAGAACGAGTAGCGATCAACGATTAAAGCGCCAAGAAAAAACATATTTAATATATAAGAAAGTAACTGTATAAAATATTTACACAAACAGATCAAGACTCGTCATATACTTGACGAACTCGCCATTCGTCATTCGTCAACTAAAAGCACCCAAGATGACTATGCAACAAAAAAGGAAAAAAAAGAAGAAAAAAAAATGGAAATGGAAACAGCAACATAAAAAGCCAGAAATCAAATCTAAACTAAAACTACATCATGAGGCATTTAAGTGGCATTCCCCACACACACACACACACACACACACACACACACACACACACACACACACACTCGCTCAATAACAGCAGCAGCATTGAGCTAAACAGCAAAGCGAATCCTGCCACCCAACGAGTAGCAAGATGGAGATGGATGAGGAGAAGGAGTAGGAGAAGGAGTAGGAGTAGGAGGAGTATAACGCTTGTTTGGCGCTCGTAAATGCCTCATGTGCGTTTATATTGAAACAGATGGCTCCGCCAGTCGTTGCTGCGACTCCCCCCACCTGCTTGGGACTCCCTCGGAGTTGCTCTCAAGTGCCTAGTCAATGTTGGCATGCTCGATTTTGTTGTCTTTGATGTTGTCCTTTGTGAAATTGTTGCGGTTTGCAATTTGCTGCAAATGACACTTGTTGGGACAGGGACACTGACACTGTTCCCTCTTTCTCCCCCCCCCCTCCCCCCCACACACATACACACACACTCCCCACTAACCGTTGGCAGCCATGTTGGCCTCTTGTTCATGGCTGCCGTTGCGTCGCTTCGCTGGGCTTTGCTTCCTGAGTGCGTGCGACTGCGATGCGCATCAACCACCAAAAAAACAGGATACGCAAGGAGCAAGGAACAAGCAGTAAGCACCAAGGAGCAGCAGCAGCAGCAGACACACACGACCCGTACCTCCCCTCACACACACACACACACTCCCTTTGGCCAATAATTGCCTATGCAGCACACCCCCACCCCCACGCACCGCCCTTCTGGCCGCTTGCCTTGACACTTTGGGGCTAATACAATTTATACACTTGGCTTGGCGTCGTTTCGGTTTGGCTCAGTGCCACGCCTGGCAATATGGTTTTTTGGGGCGGTTGAGGCGTTTGAGGCGGGTGGGTTAAGGGAATGGGCGGTTGGCATTTTGTGGCAGGACATGCTGCGGGCAGGCGGGACACGATTGTCAGCCAGTTTTACGGTTGGATCAATGTTTATGCCGTTATACACACAAACACACACACACAATCACAGCGCCGCATTTATCCTTGTTACACGAAACAAACACACATACAAACCCGCCTTCCCCGCAAACTCTCCCCCTCCCCCCCTTTGGCCATACTTGCACCCCTCTGGTGGAGAAGCGCCCCGCAAAAAGCTTTCTCGTTGGCTTTTGGCGACGTTCGTAAATTGGAAAATTTTTGCCGTGCTGTGTGTGTGTGTGTTGGTGTGTGTGTGTTTGAATGTTGCTTGGATACACAGTAATCTCTCGGTAAAAGGAACTTTCACATTGAGCAAAAAAAAATCGTATTTGAAATAAGAAAATATATTATGAATTTACTCATTTCAAACATTTTCACATTTAACAATAAAAGTTTTGCTTTCAATTAATAATAAATATTTTAATTTATTGGAATCAATTAAAACAGATGCTTGATAAACAAATAGTTAAAAGTTTAAAATGTGCATATTTTGAATACAGTTTTTATCTGAAGTTATATTTTTTTTTGAAAATAGCAGAAGTTTTTTTTACAAAGTTGCTGAGTCACTTTAGCGAAGGACTACTGTGCGTTGTTAGTGTTGTTGTTGTTGTTGTTGCAGCTACACACATATATTTCTTGTATATATCGACTGGCGTTCCGCTCGTTGGGCCACCCACAATCAGCTACCACCTATCCTCACCTTCCCCCCCCCCCTCACACCACCCAACGTCGCACGTCCTTTGGCTCCGTCGTTGTATCTAATAAACCTTAAATGAAGGCAATATTGTGGGGTTGTTTTGGGTTAATATTGAAACGATAAAATTGAATTGAGCCGTATGCCACAACAACAACAACAACAACAACGCAGACGTCCCTGAAAGTTTTGTAAGCTTTTTTTTTTGGATTTTTTTCTTGTTGTTGTTGTTGTTTTGCTCAACTTTTGTGAGTTGTAATGACACTTTTAGCTGACTTTGTAGCCATTTTGCTTGCCATCTCTATTGTTTCCTAGCGCTGTCTCTTTCACTCACTCCTGCTCTCCCTCTCTCTCTCTCTCTCTCTCTGTCTGTCTGTCTGTCTGTTCGTGTTGTGTGTGAATTCATTTCCGTTTCCGTTGCCATTGAAATGATGTTGTTGGCTGTCTTTGTGTTTAGCTGCTTGCGGTTCTTAATCAATTTTTAAAAACATTTTGCTATCGGTGAGTGTGTGTAAGTGTACATATGTATTTGTGTGTACTTAAGTTATATAAGTTCTCAGCCAAATGGTTGCCTTTATGCAACGATCGATACATTTCACAGTAATCAATCGAAAACTGTTCCGATTATTCAATTTGGTTATTATTTGGTCAATTTGTATGATTATTAAATAAGTGAATTATTTCAAATTCCGTAAATAATAATAAGTGATGACGAAATACCAATTTCATAGAATTTCTAAATATGGTTTTCAAAAACATAGAATTTTTAATAAGACGAATTTTTGATTCAATTGCCCAATTGGCAAGATTTGAAGCTTGTCCATTTCCTAATTTTTCGCTTATTTGATCGCATTTAACACTTTGGTTTCTTTCACGCTTTTGCACTTGCCTCGTTTGGTTGTTGCAACAGGCAAGTGGCAACTGCAAACTGCCTCGTGTAGACAAAAGATAATTCAAATGCCGACGGCGTTTTATTAGCAACAGCAGCACTAAAAGCTGCGGCGATTTGCTGTTGTTGCTGGTGTAGCCAACATTTTTTTTTTTATTAATTGAAAAGTTAATTAAAGGTGATAAAAATTATACATGCCACCGATTTTCGCGCTGCAGGCGTTCGCCAGCGACAGCAACAACAAAAATAACAACAACAATAACATCGGCAGCAGCAGCAATGGACAAGTCAGTAGCAAAAAAAAAAAAAAACACGTTTCAATTACATATATACGCACACAGGTATGCGCTTGTGTGTGTGTGTGTGTCTGTACTAATTACATATGTACTGTACAGAAATGGGTAGTTTGTTCAGTTTTATCAGTAGATAGATCGCACTGGCCATCATCAGCATCAGCATCAGCATCAACATGAAATGATTGGGCCATTAATAAATTAGAGCCGAAAGTTTAAGTTAAATGTTGAGGCTGTTGTAATACATGTTATAGATTCAAATTTGCCTCTCATTTTTTCAATTTTACGCACAGCATTTACAAGTTGTCTTTGTCCCTCTCTTTCCTTCAATCGCTTTCAATGTCCAGGCAGCGGAGCTAAAGCTAAAGCAAAAGCTGAGCAGCGGCAGTCGGCAGTCGGCGCAGTTGACGTTGACGTCGCCATAGTTTGTGAAGCCAACTGAGCAAAGTGACCCTTGAGTGTGTGTGCGAGCGAGATAGTGTGCGCAAGCAGCAAAGCAAGTTAATTAAATCCTCATGTATTAATCACGGCACCTACCTTTACCGACGCCGCCACCCCACTCTGCCCGTCACCACTCTCTTTCGCTCTCTCTCATTCACTCTCCTCCATCTATCTGGCAAGCTCCATGATGACGCTCTATTAATCGCCATCGCCCGAAAATAAACTCGTTGCTCGTATGTCCTGGCGTCTCCCTCTCTCTCCCTATGTGTGTGTTTGTCTGTCTCTTCCTTTCTCTTCGACTTCGCTGTCTGGCTTTGCAGTTTCGAGGTTGTGTTTCGGTTTGAGTTTGAGTTGGAGTCTCAGTTTCAGTTTTACTGTCTGCGCTTGCGTGATTCTGATGGCAAATTAATTCCTTGGTAATTTGTTTTGATGTGATGTGCGACTTGAAATTGATTGAGATTGTGTTGTTGTTGTTGTTGTTGCTGCCCTGGCTCGGGCCAATAACAGCAACAGCAACAACAACAACGGCTGAGAATTCATTAAAGAAGCAGCAGAAATCAATTTTTATGTTGAGCTTTATTTTGCGCTTTGCTTTTTTGCTTTGATTTTGTTGTCGCTCTTGTTGTTGTCATTTTTGTTGTTTGCTGCTGTGTTGCTGCTCTCTTTAGTTATGTTGTTCTCGTTGTTGTTGTTGGGTTAACACATAAATCATAAGCCGTAACCCCAGACATGCACACACACACACACACACATAGACACACACTCGTAAATTACTTTCAATTAATAAACTATTGTTTATATTAATAGATTTTTCGCTGTTGCTCTTTGCCCGCTGCGCATTAAATTAATTTGTTTGCACATTTAATTTCATACACAAATTTATTCATGGATTAAAAACAATATAAAATTCAGTTTTAAATTTGACCACGGTAAATCAAATTTGATGAGTTGTTAGTGGCAAGGATATTAAAAATTTAAGAGTCCAATGGAAATGTTATGGGCCGATTATGATGACCTTTATATTTACAAACAGAATGTCGCTGATACATATTACATATATATATATATATATATATATATATATATATATTATGAGCCGATTATGATGACCTTTATATTTACAGACAGAATGTCGCTGATACATATTATATATATATATTATTACATTAAAAACAATGACTATATATATATACATATATACAACAAAAATATATATATATTATTAAGCCATATTTAGCCATTGTTTTTAATGACAGCTATATTTAAATACAAATTAAATGTACATTTGTCTAGTAAATACTTCAAACTTTAGTTTGATTTCTATTTATATTATAAATATTTATACAATGCGTACACAAATTATTTGTTTGTTCGTTGCCAGCAAATATATCGCTTAACAATCCAATCAAGTTTCAATCACCCACTTAAATTGCATGCATATTTGGCCTGGGCCTAAACCTTAAAACAAAAATTTGCCATGCACCTGCAGCAGTTGCTACAAGCTCTGACTGTGATTCAAATGGGGCTCTCAAAGCCAAAGCTGGTTGACGCCCACTCGATGTGGACGCCGTTCGCAATCAAATTAAGTAAATTACAAGCCCTCAAATGTGGAAGACTCGTGTTTTACCCGACTAATAACTGCCGAAAAGAAGGGCAGCTCTCTCTCTCTCTCTCTCTCTCTCTTGCCTCCCATCCTTGCTCCACTACCCCTCCACCAAACAAACTGTGATCGTGTGATCAGTGAAAGGAAGCAACCAGAAAACAGACAACAACAAAACGGCATAAACTCAACTTAAGAACTCAATTTGAAGCTTTAACTCCGACTATGTTCGTCGCTCGCTCTCTCTTACTCTTGCCCACTCTCTTTTGCTCTCTCTCTCTTGCTGTTGCCCTTGCTGTGTCGCAGTGTGAGAGCATCTGTCGTGCGCTGGCTGATCTTTGCCGCGCTTCCTTTCTAAATTGATTTTGAAAACAAAATGATCGTAAATTTTGATCGCCTTTGCAGCCTCTGCAAATTACTGAGCTTTTGCCAGAAACTGAAACCAGACCCGCCCTGATCATCAGTTTCTGTTGTTGTTGCTGTTGTTGCTGTTGTTGCTTGTGCCTTGGCTTTTATGGGCCTTGATTGAGTTGTCATATTTTATTACCGAAAATTTGAGACAACGCCACAGCGACTTTGCCTCGCCAGCGCAGCGAAACGCTTGCCGTGGCGAATTGCCAGCAAAGTCGCCGCACCTCGCCCCGCCTCGTCTCGTCTGACACGAACGCTGACTGCGACGCTGGCCGCGCTGTCGCCATATACATACGCTTAACACCTGTGTTCGCTGTTGCTTGCACTCTCTGCATGCATATATGTATATATACATATATATACATATTTATATATAAGTGTGTGTGTGTGATATTCAGGTGATAATATGCCCGCCATTTTCGTAATGGAAAGTAATTATTGTTTGCGGCAACGAATTACAGTAATCGTCATAAAATGTTTCCCCATGACTGCCTACAGCAAACCAGGCAGTCAGGCTGGTGAGGGAACGCCAACAACCAAGCAACTGCCCAACACCAAGACCCAACAATCAGCGGCAGTAAACAGCAACAGCAACAGCAACATCAACAACAAAAAACAGCCGCTTCGGCAACCGTTGTCCGATGTGCCCTGCTATAATCAAGGGAAATAACATTTTCAAGCAGCGTTAAAACTAACATTAATTATGTCCGAAACGAACAAAACGATCAGCGAGAGTCAGACTCAGTGTCAGAGTCAGACTCAGACTCCGACTTGGAGTCGGAGTCGGAGTCGAAGCCAGACTCAGATTCAGTGTCAGTGCCAGAGAGCTAAACGAAGACGCTGACGCCCAGTCGCCACTGGATGTGAAGCAGGGCGAAAAGGAAAGCACGCCAAATTGGTCAAAGAAAGCCCCAGATTTGGCGGGGCAATATGAGCACGACTCCCAAACACACCTATTTCGTATTTAATAAGTATAAGTTTATTACCAAAAATTGGTACTTTCTTCATTCGTCGTTGGGATTATTCTCCTTTTACTCATGCAAAAGTTGGAGTTGGTCGGGAACTCAATTTGCATATGGCAATATAAATTGAATAGTACCTGCTGCATTGTAGATATCAATAGCTCCAAGTGGCAAGTGGGTTTTTGTTGTGAGGAATTTCTTGTGGAATTTGCTGTGGCGCCACATAGCAGCGCATGGATCGCTAGAGACGAGCACAGGTGCTGCAAAATGGCAGCAAAATAATGAAATTGAAAAGTAAATGTGCAGCTGAAGATGGGCCAGCTTACGCATAGGAACGTTGCTCCAGAGTTACGCCCCAGACGCGCAGGCGCAGCGAATGCAGCAGCAGCAGCAGCGGCGTCATTGCTGCAGGCGGCCAGCAACAAAGTTGGAAATGGGACTGGGAGCTGCAGCAGCGACGCCAACGCCAAACTGCACCAAACCAAAATGAACTAACCAAAAAAAAAAAAAAAAAAACAAAACAAAAAAAAAGGCAAGCAACAAGCAAGGAAAGTGCGAGCGAGAAAGCATGCGAACAACGTTAATAAGAAATTAATGTCTTGATCATTTTCGATCGTTATGTAAATCAATCAGGCAAATTATAGCTCAGGGGCTTGCCACAATAATTAGACCCTATTCGTAATGCAGCCGCAAAGGCTGCAACATCAGGCCATTTGTAGACACGGCGAGAGTGGGGCGAGGGGCAAAAGGCAAAAACTGCGTTAAAGGCTCCGATAGTCATGGCGTGCAGACGACTCAGACGCAGACGCGCCCCTCGATCGCAAAAAAAAAAAAAGAGGCAAAAAAAGAGGCAAATAAAGTGATCTAGTCGAGAGTGCCCGACTAGAAGATACCCTGGAACTGTGTCAGAACAACAGATTTGTATATTTATTTTGTATTTTTGTGTGTTAAATAAAAATTAAAAATATAAAATAAGATTTAAATGAAAATGCGTGAATTTGGGGAATACACTGAAAAAAAAACCCAATCAGACCAAACAAAGTTGATGTTCATTTTCAATTTTAAAATAGTTACCAATTAATTCAATACAAGAAATTGACTTTTTTTACTTTATTTGAATAAGAAAAGAGTAGAGAAAAATTATTTTGCATATGCTCAAATATTTCAGTGTATATTTTTTTTTGTTGGGTATTGCGAAGAAAAAAGAGGAAACATTTTTGCTGGCATGCAACGCCTTGATGTCTTCTTCGTAGCTTGCGCTGGAGTCAAAGTCGAACTTGGAGACGTAGATGGATATGGAGATGAAGACGGAGTCGGAGATGGAGTTGGAGTTCGAGTTCGAGTTGGAGACGGTGTCTGAGTAGGAGCTGCAGTCGACGTCTTCATTAAAACAACAAAACATTTATGCGCCGCTTTGGCATGTCGACGTTGTTGTTGTCGTTGTTGTTGTTGTCGTTGTTGTTGTTGTCGTTGTTGTCGTTGTTGTTGTTGATGTCGATCGCAGTCAGCGATCGTTTGAGAGGTATTCGTCAGAGCAATGGCAAAGGAGTCGAGCGTCTCCTCTGTGGATGTGGATGTGGCAGCAACGTAACAAGATGCGTAAAAATTATTGATTTTCCTTGACTTGATTGTTGTTGGCTATCAAAATTTAATCATAACATGCAACACGAGACCAAACCAGACCACAGAGAGGCAGCAAAAGAGAGAGAGAGAGGGAGATGGAGAGAGAAAGCGGAGAAGAGGATCAACTGAAGCTGCTGCTGCTGTTGCTGCTGCTGCTGTCGATTGCTGGCAACAACAACATGTTGCCAAGTTAACCACTTGAATTTTCAATTTTGCATCGCAGCAGCAAGTCAAGTAATTTGCTGCGTTGACGTGCCTGGCGTGGCAGATGAGCAATGACCCGGCGAGAGAGTGAGAGAACGTGCAACTTGCAACTTGCAACGTGCAACGTGCAACGTGCCTGCCTCGTCGTGTCGATCAATTCGTTTTAATGCAAACAACTCATATAAATTCATGTTTCAAGTTGGCAGCAGACGGAGCCGTTCGGTTCCTCATGGCAAGTGCAAGTCAAGCTAAAACCGACGCCAGATCGGCAGATTGAAGTGCCCTCAATGCCCAGATCCTACACACACACACACACGCACACCCTCCTCCGCTCCCTCTCTCTGTGTGTGTGTGTGTGTGTGCATTCGGGTCAGTCACTCAGTTGTTGGACCTCTCCAATTACCGTCGTGCCAAGTGCAAAGAAATTCATTAATTTAAGTGCCACACATTTGTTGCCCACTGTGCGGCTTCCTCTCCCCGTCTCCCCGAGCCAAGATCTCTGGCTAAGGCGATGTGTGTGTGTGTGTGTGTGTGTAAACGCAATGCAAATGTAATAGCAGCATCTGTTTAACCTGGCCAATTACAAGTTAGTCAGAGATGACAAGAAATAAATTATGCCATAACCCAATTCGAACCAACTCTGAGTTATGTGGCCAGGTGTAAATCTTGCCAGCGGAGATTGCTACTCCAGTCAACGTTTGCCAATATTGGGAAACAATCGAGAATAAACCAAATATGTACTTCAAAAGAATTGAATATATATAAAGTATATATTACAAAAGCAAGCTTGAATTACAGAATTGATCAAAATTTTAAGAACTTTTAAAAATATTGCTTATCGATAAATTTCATTACATTGCTTTCGATAGGTATTTTAGGATTTTAGGATGCTCCAGGAGAGGTATTTTAGGATTATAAATACTTATTATGGCTGGGATCCATCAATGCTTTGCAACCCTTTCAATCTGAATGCAAGTCCAAAAATACAATAATTTCCTAATGGATCTGAAAAGGATGTTTTTATCCGAAATTCCCACGGCTCATTCTCGCATTCTCATGTTGTCTCATGTCTCGGGATGAGCGTTTAGCGTGCGGTGTGCAAACAATTTAACACACTCCAAAAGTTGCAGACGCAGTTCCTCGACTCTTCCAAACAATTCATCAAACTGAAGCAACTAGGACAGCGGCAGCTAAACGACTTTGACAGGCAATGAAAAGGGGGCAAGGGAAAGGGGTTACAACCAAATACAAACAACAAGAACAACAACAAAAAGATGAAAAAACCAAAATAGAAAGGAGCTGATGCATTAGGGGCGCGTGGCTGACTTAACGCCCTGTTTTCTGGATGTGTAGTTTTTTTTTTTTTTTTTTTTTGATTTTTTTTTATTTGCTGTTGCTTTTGCTGGCTGCTCACTCAGCTGCTGCTGCTGCGGGGTGTCGCATAATTAGCAGCCCTAATAGCCAATATTTTTGTATTACCTAACATTCAATGTGTGTGTGTGTGTGTGTGTTTGATTTTTTTCCTCCTCTATTTGACTTTAAATTTTTTCCCATTTACTTTTTTTTCTTGTGTGTGTGTTTTTTTTTTTTGTTGTTTTTTAAGTTTTTGTTTTTCGCTTAGTCAAAGCAAAGCAAAAAAGCAAATCAAATCATGTGACAAGTTTCTAATGAACCTCAAAAGGTGCCACGACCCGGCAGAGCGCTCTGCCAAACCCAGCGTCTGACATTTGTGTGGCCTATAAATGCTAATGAGCCCAACGTTTATACTCATTTTTTTTGTTGTTGCTTTTTTTTTTTTAGTTTTTAGTACATTTTGCCCACGTTTGTTTTTTTTTTTTTATAGATTTTTATGGTGATTTTTTGGGTAATTTTTTGTGGGTCGTTTGTACGGTGCTCTTGTGGGACTACCATGGTTGCTCTTGCCACTATGTTTCTAATCTGTTACAGATTTGATTCGCCCTTGTTCTGCCTTTGGGTAACTCGGGTAGTTTCCAACGCTCAGCGTTATGGTCACGAGCCATTTTTTTTCCTGTTCCCTCGAGGCCCAAAGCGGTCCAAGTTCATGTCAACCTCACTCCCTAACTACATCTCTCTCTCTCACTCTCTCCCTCTCTCACTCCCTCTCTCTCTCACTCAGAGAGTTGCTCTTTGTCGCTGCATTTTGTTCCACTTGAGTTTGTTTGCTTAACGACCTTTGAAATTAGTCAAAACTAAGGGGCAATAGGCGTTAGATGGCCTCGCTCAGTGTACCCAATGCAGCAGCCCGTAGATTAGACACTGTCAAAGCGACTGGAATACAAAACAACAACAACAACAACAAAAATAACAATTTATACTGTTTATATGCAAATTTGCAACCGTCTCGCAACAACTGTGTAACATTTGCTGGCCTAATTAAAATTGGGCTACCATTTTTAATTAGGCCAAATTCAAAAAGGAAAAAAAAAACCAAAAAAAAAGTTTAAAATAGATTTGGTTTTTAGTAACGGGTCTTCAATTCAAATAATTACTAACTTCACATAATTATAAGAACCTTTTAAAGGGCTATAACAACATATACAAAAAATCACTTAGAATTTATTGAGGAAGTTGAGGAAGTTTGGGGATAGGAAATTTGAGACATGTTTGAATTTTATTCGTATTAATATAATTATTTATTATTTTTATTTTTTTTACGCTTCTTTATGCATAATTCTCCACTCAGTTAAAGCAACTCTTTTAATTGTTTTTTTTTTTAAAGACTGTTTTCCATCATCTTCCACTCATTGATTATTTCATTAACTGATTTTGTAGCTGTCCTGCACATACGTATATATATATACATATACTTATATATACAGTTTTTAGTGCTCTTTCTCATTCTGGCTGTCTTATGAACTGTCTGCCCATTATCTGATTTAGTGGCAGTCCTTTTATTTAGTGGCACGCCCTGTTTGCCAGGGCGCCCACAGTTTCCTATCGATTTCAGTCAGTTAACATGTGAAGGCGTTTTCAGTTGAGCTGCGTCGCCTTATAGCAAATTAGGGGCACAGACCCCAAAACAACAGCAACATCAGCAGCAGCAGCAAAACTATGCCACAGCAAACAACAACAACAACAATAACTTGCCACAGCAGAGCGACAACAAACAAACAAGTCCAAAGCAACACTGATAGCGTGTGTGCAAGAGAGACAGAGAAAAACAGAGAGAGAGAGAGAGAGAGAGAGAGAGGTATACACATAAAGTCAGAAAGTCAACAGAAACCATAATTCAGATAATTTTATTTATAACACCCTTGAGGAATTATATTTTATTTACTCTTTCAAGTGTGATGATGAGGCCGCTGAGCCGAACCAAGTCGGGTTTGAGTTTGGACAAGACCGAAACCGATGCCAACCAAGGACCTGTCCCTTTGTGATTTTCCTGTGTGTGTGTGTGTACTCCACGAAAGTGTCTGGTCCTTTGTTGAGTCTATTGAGGGTTGGAACGGGCCTCGAGACACTCCTTCGATTTGGTAGCAGATGTGTTTATAAATTGTTGAAATCTGTGTGCATTTTAACATATGAATATCACGTACCACATAGTAGTATCAGCTCAAGGGCTACTTCCCGCAGTTGGGGCACCAAAGTTTATTTTACTTTGATATTCTTTTTTTTCCATTTTTTTTGGATCTGCCGCATCATTGTCATCATTACTATGAACAGCTCAAATCAAAAAATCCTCACGTGCCTCATGTGCATTTCACTGAGTTTTATGTTTTATTTCGGTTTCGTTCTCACTCTCTCTACCTCTCTCTCTCTCTCTCTCTCTTTCTCTGCCTGTCGTTATCTTTAGTGGTTGCTACTAAGAGTTTGTTAAATGCTCGCCCCAACCGCGACAATTCTAATTGGTTAGCCAGCAAATTCTGCAATTAAATTTCACTTAAAACTGCAACTAAACACAGGCTCTAAGGCGACACACAGATTGTGGTGTGTGTGTGTGTGTGTGTGTGTGTGCATGGTGTGGCGGTGTGGGGGGGAGTTGGGGGCGTCACTGGAATTGGATATGGCGTTACATGTAATTTACTTCCGCAGAGGCGCTTTAAACATATCCGAGGCACCAGGCCCCGGCAACACCCACCACTTCCTAATTGTGAAAACCAATTTGCGCTGCTATAAATTAGAAAGACAAACGACGGCAAAAACGAGGAAAGCCAACAGAAATGGCAACGGCAACGGCAACGGCACCGAAAGAGGCAGTGCCATAGGAGGACTGCTGCTGCAAGCTGGGGGCGTGCCAAATTGGCCTTCCCGGTTGGTTCCTGTTCCTGTGTGCGGCTCTGTGTGCCGTGCTCCGTGCACCGTGCGCCATGGTTAGCCGTTAGCATATCTTGGAAATTTACATAAATAGACTTTAATTGTTTGCAATTATAATGCGAGTCGAGCGTAAGCGAAACCCAAAAGGCATATTTGCCACAGCAATGCCTAAAACCCTACACCCAACAAGGCCTGTCTGAGTGTGTGCGAGTGTGTGTGTGTGTGTGTCTACACTATACCCGCAACCGCACCCATTGCGTCCCTTGCACCATCCTCGGTTTGGACGCCCTCGCGTTTTTCAGTTAATTATGCTGGCTTGTTTAAGCGATCCATTTTGTGATTTGCGACTAATGCCAACGACTTATCGACTTTTGCAGTCTCCTCTGCCTCCGCCCACGACGATGAGACGGCCAGCGAGAATAGCGCCGCCAACGGAGTTGCAGCTGGAGCTGCAGCTGGTACTGGTGCTGGTGCTGGTGCTGGAGCCGCTGCCAATCGTCGACGGAGTCGTACAAATTTCAACACCTGGCAACTGGAGGAGTTGGAACGTGCCTTTGCCAGTAGCCACTATCCGGATGTGTATATGCGCGAGGCGCTGGCCATGCGTCTGGATCTGAAAGAGGGCCGCATAGCGGTAAGTCGACAATCGATTACAATTATCGATTGACGAGTCGATCAATAAGCAATAGAGTTTCAGTAGGATTTTTACTTGAGCCAAAACTTATGTACAATTATCGATAACGGATTATTCGTCAAATTCATTTATATATGGGTATATTATATTTATCGATAACTGATAATGCAGAGCGTATAGATAACTAGTATTAATCGTTTAATTCGTGCAAATTTACATTTAACGAGAACTGGTAATTAACAGAGACTTCATAGCTGATATACCTATTCAAATGTATATTTTACATTTATCGATAACTGATAATTGACAGAAAACTGATAACAAGTAAAAAGAAAACATGAATTTCCTGCATATTCATATACATAAGTGTATATTACATTTATCGATAACGGACAATCGAAACAGACTCGATAGCTGATATACCTATTCGAATGTATGTAATACATTTATCGATAACTTATAATTGAAAGACAATTGATGATTATTCAAATTGTTTAATTCGTGCTTATTCATAAACAAGAGCATATATTAAATTTTTCGATAACTGATAATTTACAGAAAACTGATAACTAGTAAAAATCGTTTAATTTTTGCATATTCATATACAAATGTCTATATTATATTTATCGATAACAGATAAATAACGAACAACTAATAACTAGTAAAAATCGTTTATTATATATGTAATAAATATGTGTGTGTGTGTGAATTTATCAAAAAAAAAAAAAAAGAGTGCCAGAAATATATATATATAAATACTGATTTATTTCTTTAAGCTTGTCTGCAATTTACACACAGCAAGTAAATGGCTACGCAATTATAAACAAATATATATTATATATGTGTGTGTGTGTGTGTGTGTGTGTGTGTGGGTTGCATGCATCGGCTGCTGCAGCATTTGCGTGCGCAATTGTAAAACAATTTGACAGCAACTGAAACTCAATTACTCAATAAAACCAATTACCTGACTATTTTTATTCATTATAATTCATTTTATTTCATTTTGGATTGCGTTTCGTGTCGCTTGTTGTTGTAATGATTTCAATTGCAACCAAGTCTTAACCCTTTGCACGATGACGACGACAATGACAACGATTCCATATAGCCAACATTCAGGCATGTCAAGCGTGTGATTATCGTCGTCGGTTTCTTTTGGCTTTGGGACATTCGTCTCGGCTTTTTGCCAGAAATTGTTTCTTGACATGACATATCAATTTGTCAATGCGAACAAGACGAGTCGAGTCAAGACTGCGACAGACAGACGGACGGACAGACAGACGGATGGACGGACAGGTGAGCCAGATGGGCTGGTTGGGTGGAGAGCGTTCAATGTCGGATGGACGAGGTTAGGTGTGGTGGGGTGGTTTCACTATTCCAGGTACAGGTTGAGGGTAAGGTTTGGGGCAGTCGTTAAAGCGCCGACATCGTGAGCATCGCATGCAGCTACTCAAAAACAATTTGCTGCACATTAAAAAAAAAAAAGTGTACAATGCATGCAAATGACCATGGGCGTGACCAGATATGCAAGCGACGAGGGGGGTCGGCGCGAAGGGGGCTGCATTTTGCATTAATTCAGCGTGCTTTCGATTTAAATTGATGGAAAAAACTATAATTCGTTTACCCTCTCTTGAGAAATTTGTACAAAAAGGTTGTTACGCCCTTGCAACAGACTTTAAATTGAAGTGACACACACACACACACACACTCGCACACACATACGCACACTAAAGAAATGCGCTTGCGTTGCGCTTGAGTCGCTCGACAAACTGCCCCTCAATTAGGGACGCCATTTTGTTTACGACTCGTCGTCTAACCCCATAAAAAACGAGTGCATATCGAAACTGAAACTGTAAATACTTTTGCACTCGCTCAGCGGTACGTCAATCATAGCCAAATGAATAATTAAAACCCATATAACGACAAATATTAGTCACGATTATTACATGTTCAGCCCAGAGACACGACACTAATCGCCAAGTAATTCTTGGAGACACACTTGACTTGGGCTACCCCAAATGTGATCTGATGTGGACTGTGCTCCTACAAATTGATCCAATTAATATTAATCTATACATGCTTAAGATCCAAATTGCCTTTACTCTTCGATTAAATGTAACTTAATTGAATTTACAGACCATTTGTACAACCTGAACCCATTGAAAAGGGGTAAATGTATGTAACAAGCAAAAGGAAGCATCTCAAAGCCTATAAATTCTAGATCAGCATCAAAAGTCGAATCGATCTCACAGCATATAATAACTAGAATATAAGTTCTCGTATATCCGGCGCAGAGCAAGTTTGCTTTTTCTTTTATCGATTCTCGATATATTTTGATTTCCGATAGCAATTAATAATATAGAATATACAATATAGCAATTATTATATAAAATAAATTTTGCAAAAAACAAAATTATAATATATTTAACAACTGAGATCAGGGAGCTCACTCGACTACAGCCTTCTTATTTGTTGGCAAATGTGTACAAACCTAGCATACACAACAAATATTCACAAATCAGGACGACGGCATTTAAGATATTATATTCATATATATAATCCAACTAGATCGTCGATTTCTAAAAATATATTCTTGTAGGTCTGGTTTCAGAATCGTCGCGCCAAGTGGCGCAAGAGGGAGCACACGAAGAAGGGGCCGGGCAGGCCGGCGCACAATGCTCAGCCGCAGACCTGCAGCGGTGCACCGATTCCACTGCTTGAGCTGCGTGCCAGGGAACGGTAAGAATGTGATAAGGTCCGGCCAAGCATCCATCTAACGAACAATACCCAATCTTCTCGAGCAGCGCACAGCGCAGCAAACGGATTGGGAAGGCGATCGAAAGACAGGCGCTCAAGTTGCGGTTGAAAGGTGTGCAGGTAAATGTGGATCAGCTTCGAGCCGACTATATGGCTGCGCATGGGGATCTGGATTGGGATGAGAACGATTATGCGCCGCTCGACGACGATGAGCTGCCCATCGATGTGGTTGGGGGCGTGGTGTGCAGCGACAGTTTGGACAACTCCCAATCGTACAGCTCCAATTTTGCCACGAACCCAAGAATCCTCATCGATGTCAGCTGCGATGGCAATGACGATGCGGATGTTGATGTAGATGCAGATGCTGTGATAAAAGGGGATCCGCTAGAGAAACCAATTCTGGCCGTGCTGCCGAAGCAGAAACCACAATACAATTCATCCTTCAGCATTGAATCGCTGCTAGGCACATAACACTCCCTCAAAAGCAATAACGAACACAGAAACTATTTATTTTTTATAATCCATTATATAATAAGCTACCCATTAAGTGTGGAAAATATAGGGTATAATAAAATTGAATGTAAATTGGAAAAAATTGAAAATATTACGTATATGTTTTTTCTTCGTTTTTTTTTATATACCCTTGGGACAAGAATATATTTGTGATATTGAGTATATATTAACAAAAGTCGAACAATATTAATCTGATTGTCCGAGAAGTTAATGTTTGGATGATTTAGGCATGTGCAAAAATACTACTAAATATTTGTGCACATAATTAATGTATGTATATAATTTGTTCGTTGAAAAGTGCCAAATTGCATGTCTCTGACTTTTGACACCGACCTGGGACAGGAACTGAATCGGGAAGGAGAATGTAAATGTGAATGGGAACAGGAGTGTGGCAACTAGTTGCAATGTTTGTCGGAGTGTGAATGCCAATGCGAATGCGAATGCGAATTTGAGAGTGCATTTTAATTCTCAGCAAAGTGCCCGGCGGCTGCGTGTGGTGCACACTGTGAGCGGACAACAGCAGCATCAGCAGGCGGAGAGGAGAAGGCGGAGGCAGTGCATCCATCAAGTTCACACGCAGCACGCAATGGGCCTGGATCTCAATCTGAACCCGTCGCTTTGAGCTAGACGACAACGGTCCGACCATGGGATGCATTGTGCAATTATCGCATACAGCTTTCGATAATTGTTACTTGTTGCGGCATCGATAAATTTGTATCTAAATCTATTTATTGGAAAGGCGCGGATGGAGCTAATGTTGATATATTTTGAGCACAGATCAGTATTCCTGGGTTTTAAGCGCAAAGTGATGCTTATTGAAAAGCTAATTCAATAAATTCTAATAAATTGTGGTGGTAGGTCGATATGCCTGTTATTAACATTAGTAATCGGAATGTTTTATTGATCTTTTACATATTTATCGACGTAAATATGAACGGCAATTGATCATACAATTAATTAGTTGTCGAAAATATGTTCGGAATATTTGTGGTCATTATAATGGAATCTATACTTTCGAACAACTATCGCCTCTAGCGGGACAAGTAGCTGTCATGGATAATTAATGGAGATTGAATTCAGGTGTTAAGGGTCGGGGTTCCCCAACACGTGCGTTGTGGCGATAATGAATTGGTTTTTTTTTTTTGTTTTTTTTGGCTGTGTCTCAATCACATTTCGGCCATTGTGCGGGCCAGCAAACTGTATCTTAAAAATACTTTCTGCAGAACGCATCATCAGGCAAGGCAGCACCGTTGTTGCCGTTGCGTCCACAGAACCTCGACCTGCATTGCCGAGAGGCAATTTTCGAAATGCAGCGCGTTCGGAATCGGGACAAGCAGCACAGGCACCGTTGCGACTAGTGGAGAAGGTGTGCAGCGGGGTAGCGGGGTAGCGAGGCGAAGAAGCAGCGCTGCAGCAGTGAGCAGGGTTCGTGGCCACAAATGTAATATACACATCAGGCAAATAAATTAGAAGGCAACTCCTTCGAAGCAAAAGCAACGTCAGCAGCGGTGCGCCCCCTCTGACACTCTTTCTCTCTCTCTCTGCCTTTCACTCGCTCTCGATCTTTCGCTGCCTCTCACTCACACAACCACACATAACCAGCCGATCGTTCTTTCGTTCTTTCGTTCGTTCTTTCGTTCGTTCGTTCGTTCGTTCGTTCTTTCGTTCGTTCAAAATGGAGCCAGAGAGTAATGCCGACAATCCGTCATGCAGGTGTGAATGATTCATTAATTTCTCGCCTTCATACGAATTTTCAGTTAACATGCAAGCGGAACCAAAACGAGCCGCCGCAAAAGAGTTACGCAGGCAACAAGAACAACAACAACAACAACTGCGACTGCAACAGCTCTGACTCTGACTCTGTCTGCAACCGTAACTGCAACAGCAACTGCGACGACGCAAGCCTGCCAGAGTTGCCGAGTCTCTGCGTCTCTCTCAGCCTCTCAGTCGCAGCTCCACCTTCGGCAACAGCTTCAGCTTCAGCTTAACGTCTTCATTACGCACGGCCAACGTTTCCGCTCCATTCCGTTTGCTGCCAGTTGCCAGTTGCCAATTTCGTTTTGCATTTTCAATTTTGTGGCATATCCTTAGTCCAGCGGCAGCAACAACAGCGGGTGGGCATAACTCCCCTTCCCCATCCCTTCTTTTTTGACCTCATCTCCATTTTTTTCCCGTTCTCTCTCTCTGATTTCTTCACTTGCGTTAATTACCTGTTGAGCCCAAGGATCAAATGCCAATTTGCACCTTTTCATCTTTGTTTCTCCATTTTTTTTATTGTTTGAAATTCAATCAATTTAATACTCAAAGCAGGCAATTAATGCAATTAATACTAATCAATCTACTCACATTAATTTATAAATTAAGTTGAATGAGTAAAATGAGTATAAATTTAATTTTAATGTCACTTGAATAAATGAATAAATTCACTTATAAATTAACAAATGTTTTATACATTTCCACATATGAATCTTATTTCATTCTCATATATATTTAATGTTATTTTTTATGTACATATGAAAATATTTTTAAAAAAAAATATACTCAATTTTATTACTTTCGTTAATGTGTTTTAAAATGATTATGATTATGAATATGCATATATTCATGAGACTCATATAGTATGGATATTTATTTAAGAACACATACACTTAAAATAAAAACACACTCATAACACTCAAATAGTTAATTTTTCACTCACAACTATTTATGAATATATTCACTTTAAATATTTGAATAATAGCTTCGTTTTTTGGTATTTATAAAACACTCATAGCGACTCATTCAAATGTCAATCCGTCTGTTATTCATACTCAAATTGAAGACAACTCATTGTTCACACGGATTTGGAATACCGAAGCAAACCCAAAGCGATTCCCCAATCCAAATTCCGATTGGACTACAAAATGAGCCACAACTTTGGCTCGTAAAATGCGCTGAATGATTTTTGGCTGCTGCTGCTTGAGTGTTTTAAACTGTTGTTGTTGTTGTTGCTGCTGTTGTTGTTGTTGTTGTTGCTGCTGTTGTTGTTGTTGTTGCTGCTGTTGTTGTTGTTGCTGTTGTAGCAGCTTAAGACAACAACAATTCATATTTTTTATTACACCTACTTTGAGTCGGTTTTGGTAGATCCGCTTGTGAACCCAGCCCGGACAGCGAAAAGGAAGGCGTTAACCAACTTTAATACATTTATTTGGGCCACAAAAACAAAATAAACAACGAAACATGCCCAAAATACAAACTGATCAACTACCAGTTACCCCATATAATGGTTTTATCCAAACTTATAGTTAGAATGTGTAAATATTTGCCTTTCTAAGGACTATTTAAATGCTTTGTTTAAACAGGTTTTCAGGATGTGGACACCTCGAAGAACCCAGGAAAAACACAGTTTCAGTTAACAAATTATTTTAAGTTTGTGATGCTGCTAGCAGTTTAAAAATTGTACAGGGTATACATGAATTCAGTCAGTCAAAAGTCAGGTCAAAAACGCAGGATGAGGCGCAGGCGCAGGCGCATAAGGCAAATGGCAAGGGGCAAGATGCAAGTGGCAAGAGGCAACGCGCAAGTCGAGGTTGCCATATCTGTCCAAAGTAATAATTATGTTTCACGTTGTTATCCTAATTTACGTGCTGGGGCTGCCCAAACCAAGACCAAAACCAAAACCAAAACCCAAAGCCGAGCACCGAGCCGCAAAGTTGGTTCAGGTTGACTTGACGACAACGGAGCATGGATCGAGCCTCGCTCTCTGCCTGGCTGACTAACCGACTGGCTGGCTGGCTGGCTGGCTGGCTGGCTGGCTGCTTGACTAGTTGCCTCCAGGCGCTGTGCAGCTCCTCGTTTCGCAGCGGCTCATTTCACTGGAAAAAGTATTAAGCGCAAAGCGAGATACTGAAAATTGATTTCTCACCTTCGTGCACGTTATGAGCAGCCTGCCTGTCCAAGCTGTCTGATCCTTTACCCCCAACAACACTCGAAACTCCACACACACACACACAACCCCCCCCCCCCCTCCCCTCCCAACCAAGTTACTGTGTAGCCGTGCTTTATAATTAATTAATATATATATCGCCAGTCGGTCGCTCCCTCCTCCCAGCAACTCATGGAGTCATCGAGTCGTGATCCCTAGCTAAATACATACTTTGATACATACATATATATATATATATAGCTGTATCTGTATTTCAATAAAGCTGATGGCCATTGTTTGGCATAACCCCAGCCTAGAATATGCCTAGACTGCATGTCTCTGTGCCCCATTTTCCCAACATGCCTTGCCCCATGCTGCAGCTGCATAACTTTGCCCGCACAATCGTAAATAAAAATTTTATCTGTGAATTTATTGCATCATCGGGAGACTTTTCAATTCGCCAGACAGACGGACAGTTGGACGTTTAGAAGATGAGGCTGCTTAAGCACCTGTTGCTCAATGGAAAATTTATATGTCATTTTTCATTTGGGCCATTTGTCGTGGCTTTTAATTTCCTTTCAAAAACGCAGCTTAAATTCACATTGTCAATGCTTTTCTTCGGGCCATAATCTATCGATCGATTGGGGCCTCACGACTCGGTCAATAGCTTTGCACCGATTTGTAAATGAATATAGATAAAGTAACAATAATTGGAAAACTTGAACTTAAGAAATAGTTTTAGTATTTAAAATGTGCGCTTAAATCTGTTAGAACTTTCACTTAGAAATGGCTCACAATTTAATGTGATAATGAAATTGAATGTATATATATATAGATGTATATATATATAATACAAATATAAATTTTAGCTTAGCTCTTTATTAAATTCTTCAATTTGTCTATATGTTATTAGGTATATTTATATGATTTAACTTGTATATAAATATTTCTTATTTTTCATTTTATATATATTATTAAATTTTATTTGAAATTTAATTTAAGTCAAATTTTATTTTTTATTTTATTTCTTTTTTGAGTTGGCTGACATTAAATAAATAAATTAATACATTTTTTATAAATATTTATTTACTACATCTTTAAGTCTGAATAGCATTATTATATCTATATCTCTCTCTCTCTCCCTCTCTCTCTTTCTTTCAGTTAGTGTATTTATTATGCTGTTTTTTTTTCATAAACATATTTGTTCCTTCAGCTTGTTTCTTTTGTTAACTTTTGTGAATAGAGTTGACGCTTCCCGTTTATTTAGCCAGCTTCCATTTCTCACCTCAAACCACTTCTCCCACTCCACTCCACTCCACTCTCCTCCCCTTCCCTCCACACAATTCATATGATATTTTTCTTTGAAATGGGCAAAGCATATACAAATTTGTATGATATGATTTTTATAGACTTCAAATCGATTTTTTTACGATCATCGCTGGATTTTTATGCGTTTGCTGCTGCTTTATGTGACTATTATGGCTGTCGGCAGGGGGGAGCAGGCAGTGTGGGGCTCCAATTATGTAATTAGGTGTTGGGGCAAACAATATGCGAATATAATCAAATATTTATATTGCTGTTACTGCTGCTTTTGCTGCTGCTGCTGCTGCTGCCTGAGGAGCACCGTTAGACGAAGGCAATTTTTGGTCTTATCGCTGCGCTGGCATCGCGACTGGCAGCAACTGGCAGAGCTTACCCAAAGAGCGCCATATGCTGGCCAAAAAATAAACAAAACCGTAAAAAAAAAAACAAACAAATAAGAAATAAAGGCGAAGCCAATATCCGGCCCAAACCGATCAGGAGCGGGTGACGCCTCTGTCGTGTTGCAGTCGCCGTCGCAGTCGCCGCTGTTGCCTGCCACCTGTTGCACGCTTTTCTATTCGCGGGCAACATTTGTTTTCTTGAACTTAATGGCTTTACTCTTCCATATCTAGGATATTTTCGCTTTGTTAACTTTGAGTTTCCATGTCAGCCCCAAAAAAACAAAAAAAAATTATAATTTTTATAACCGAATCAAAATTGTAGTTTTTTTTAATTATTATTTTATACACAAGTCGAGAGTTATAATTTGCTATATATAATCTGATTTCTTTATATTGGTTTCACACACATCTGAAAGGGTATTGAAGCTTCGCCAACACAAATCTTATAATAAGTTTTTATTGCTCATTTTTTCGCTCATTTTTTTCAACTTACCAAAGTTGAAATAATTTTTGCGGCAATGTTGAGGTTGCAACCTTCACATGGCCAAAAACGTCATGAGCTTTGTTGATTAATAAAGCGAGCAACGGCAACAGCTGTGGCCACAGCAGCAACAGCCTGGCCAATTTCTGGCTGCAGGATGCAACGTGCAACCTGAGGCAACAACCCAATTGAAACAGCAGCAAAATATGCGTTCTTTACATTTTTCTTTATATTTATATATGTATATACCTATATGTATGTATGTATGTGTGTAATATATAATCTAAGAGCTAAGTCAATATTTAGTATTTAATATATTTGCTATATACATGTTGCAACCCTTAGCTGCCTCACGTCTTGTTGAGCGCGTTGGCAAATGGCGCCGCTTTGGTGGTGTGCTGCAACTGATGAAATGCACAGGCGGTTCTACAGCCCCGGCTGCAGAAGATTCGATCCGCACACATGGACCGGGCCAGGCTACTCTCGGCAACGACGAGGACGCGACAATAGTCGTGGCACATATAGCAATCCGGTCGTGTGTGGCAGAGTCCTGGCAAATTTGGCTGCAGCAACGTTTGATGATAGCACTTTTGTCGGCACTGCCAGATGCGCAATTGCTGTGCCAACGACAACGGCTCCTTGATAACAGTTACTCTTTGGGTGTGCGTGATGGTAACCGGGACGGCGCCCAGCGCACTGCCAGCGGCAATAATCAAGAGCAGCGTTAGGAGCAGCGCCGGTGCGTTGAGCTGATGCGAAGACATGGCTGGACTGAGTGGACTAAATGCATCTGGTCAAAGTTCTACTCGTTTTATATGCCGTCGCGTTCATTCAACAAGCGCCTGGAAAATCCCATCAAGTACCTGGGCAAAAGATACCCACATTAGGCAATATGTTGGACTATGGGACTCATTTTTGCACTACCTGTGGCTAATCAGGTAATTGAAAACACATGTGCGCAATAAGGCATAAGTTGATCCTGCAAAAATTAAATATATATATATAGGTATCTGTACTTTATGAATGGCGTACAGCCCGGGTTATCCCTGGGGATTTCAGCTCATTGAAGCGGCAGCGGTAACGGATTGCTTTTGCAAAAAGAAAGATATATATTTATATATATCTATATATGTACAGGTATCTGTACTTCATGAATGGCGCGGAAATTGCATCATTTTTGACAAAAATTTAACATTTTGAGTTCGCCCATTTGCAAACAAACACTTAAAACACGAATTTCCCTATTTTCTCGATGCTGTTTCAAAATTACCTATTTTTATATTTTCGATAATATATAAAAATTTACTTAATAATGTTGAAAGTAATTTAAATATTTGATAATTTTTTACTGAGATATAACCGTTTGTATTCCAGTTTCTTCAAACCAAAAATTAAAACGTACATTTTTGTTTTATTTTAAATTCAATTACTTTTCGATGCAGTAATAAAATATATAAAATTGACTTTGAAAATTAGATAATCTTTGGCTAAGAAATAACCGTTTTGATTGTTTTTTTCCAAACAAAAACTTAAAACACAATTTTACTTTAAATTTAATTAAATTATTCGATGCAGAATGCATATATAAATAGGAACTTCATAATTTATTTAAAATTTAATAATAATTTAATTAAAAAATAAATATCTTTATGATGTTAATAGAAATTCGGAGGTTTCAATAATTATTGGCGAATATGTAACAATTTTAATTTAAATTTCTCCAAATTAAAACATTAAACGTATAATTTGTCAGTTAGTTTTTTTTTTTTAATTTTTTATATATGTAACTTCTGATTGCAACTGACACCACATAGAAAGAGATGAAGGAATACAGAACGAAGGGGTGAGAGAGATATATATTTTATGTAAATATTTATATTATTGGTTAGATGTGTAATAATACTTATATAATACAAGTAACGCAAGCAATATATACACAAAAAAATAAACTAGATTTAATAAAAAAAAAAAAAAAAATGTGTTGCATATATATTATATTTTCTATATTATAATATATGAAACAAACGTAAAAACTGGGAACAATCTTTAAAATTTTTAGAACATGAAATTCTTACTTTATATATATATTCATATATATATGAATATGACAAAGAAAGACAAGAAAGTGGAAGATTCTTAAAATTCCTATATATATATATATATAGATATATACATAAATATACATACAGCAAGCAAAGAAAACCAGGTGGATTTGAAAGCTGTATCGAAATTTATTTTACCCTTGATTAAGCTAATAAAAAAATTTATATATGTATATAGAGACTAGAAAGATCTTAGAATTTACGACGTTTGAGCAGCTCCGGCCGCCAGTTGATGGGATGCGATTCCTCGCTGGCCTCATCATCCTCCTTGTACACCTTAATGGTTTTGTCGGCCTCGGCTGTGATGAGACGTGTTCCCGATTGATCGAAGCACATGGCAAAAATGCCCGCCTCGCTGTCCATGGAGCCGGGCTGGACAGCGGCCTGGAAACGCTGGAAATTGTAACCGGTTCGCCAATCCCAGAAGAACATGGTGCCATTGTCGCCGCCAGAGACAAGCACACCATCCGTATTGGCCGCCATGCAGTTGACAATGGCCGTATGGCCCGAGATGTTCTGCACAAAGTTGCCCTCGGGACAGCGCCACTGTTTGATGTTGTCCGGCGATGCGGATGCAAACATGTACAGCGATGGATGCAGAACAATGCTGCGCACCGACTTCTTGTGATTGGTTAGCGTGCAAACGCTCTTGCCAGCAGCCAGATCCCATAACCGAACAGTGGAGTCATGCGAACCGGTTATAATCTGTGGATTTGTTGCCTGCGCTACGACACTGGCCACGGTATTCGTGTGGCCCGTCAATGTGTGGACGTTCGCCTTGGTACGCATGTCCCAGATGCGTGCCGTCGAATCGCGTCCAGAGGTGGCCAGCACATCGATGGTCGGATGTAGTGCCAGCGAGTAGACGGCGGACAGATGGCCATGATAATGGCGAATGACTTTGTTGTACTCGAGATCCCAGCACTTCACCTGACGGTCCTCGCCACAGCTGAACAGATAGGGATGCTTGGCACTGACGGCAACACCGCGCACAGTGCTCACGTGGCCAGTTAGCGATAGCTTCAATTTGCCGCTGGCCAAATCCCAAATCTTGATTACACGATCACCGGCTCCGGTCGCAAACCATTCGTTGCCTGGTTCAACGGCAATGCAGCGCACCCAGCCCAAATGGCCAGAGATCACGCGCGATAGCTTCCATGGCGCATGCCACTTGGGCTTGGGTATCGTTGGTGCCTTCTTTGGTATCAGCTGCACATTGCTGGCACCGACGCCGCCGCCAACGTTGTTGTTGCCGTTGTTAGGCATCGACGCCCGCACCAGCGAAGTGCTGTTATTGAGACCGGCCTTCTCACGATTGTACCGCATCAAGTTGCCACCAGCTTCCATGGCGGAAATGCTGGCTAAGGCGGCGGGGTTGCCATCTGTGATGGCTAGCATCTTGTCCCCGGCCAACTGTTTGGCGTCCATTGATTTGATGGCACGATCAAGCACCAAGCCATACGTGTCTCGCGTTTTAATTGAGCGCCTCATTTTCTCGCTGCCAATACAAATGTTATTTAATAATATATATATATTTATATCTGTGCAAATTGAAACTTACAGTCGGTCATCGATGTCCGGCAAGTTGCCCTGGTTCGACACGAACAGGTCGTGTGTGCGCTTCAGCGAGCGAAAAATAAGCGTGTGCACGCTATGCTTCTGTACATCTTCCATGATTATATTCTTTGTGGGTTCGTCAGTCAGTCAATATATTCGCTTAATTCATCAACAAACAAATATGGCAAAAGTAAACGCGGCTACGGCTTTATCATACAATTTGCCATTCACAGTTAGCAAAAACTACCATTCACTAAAAAGGTATCCATACCGATACCGATAGGCGGCGTACAAAACAAATGTGTCGATAACTTTAGGCATTTTTCATTACTTTCCAAGCCAACCGAACATGAAATCTTTTGCTATATTTGCTTCACTTGTGGCACACTTGGCAATTGGGCGAAAGTAATTATTCAAATTTTGTCCGTTACGTCACAAAAATGTGACGACAGGCAAACGATGCCGTAAAAAATTAATAAAAGTATCAAGCTACTCGATTTGTCAAGTACCCAATATAAATATTTAATTTGGATGCACATTTGATGCTGCCCCCTTATTATTATTGATTTTTTTTAGCTTATGAATCTAAGATTCACACAGCTCTATCAATTATAATACATTTCTAAAACAAATAGACCTTTTTTGGTTTTTTTTGTTTTTGTGTTTATTTTTAAATAGCGGGAACCGGCGAGCCTGAAGCGGCATTGCTCGATGAGAGTGATGAGGACGATGGCGACACGGATGCCGACGAAGAGCTGGCCGAACCATGCGTGTTTTCCAAAGCCGCCGAAGGTCTCGTGATGAAGAACTGTCTGATCTGCAATTAGCGAGATCCAAATGCTATGTAATACTAGGCACGTATCAATTCATGATTTATGTTCTTACAATTCGTTTTATGTAGTTGCACGCAGTCTCGTTATCCGAACTGGAAACCACGTTGTCCACCCTGTATGGCGGCGAGACGGTAACTTCATTTAATATTTGTATGTTCTGTCCTTGCCACGACACCTCATGGGACTGCAATAACAAAAATGCAATAGAAAAAACATTTCACATGTTTTTTCAACAATTTAAGTTGATTAGATAATCAGAAGATGATTTGTGCTAGCTAACCCCAAGTTGTTTGGCTATCGCTCTATAAAGCTCCTGTGCTTCTGGACTGACGTCAGCATTCTTTGACTTGAGATAATCCTGTCTTCTCTCCAATGTTTTACGAAGGCGCATTTTAACCTGCAACGTAGGAAACAGCAAAAGCGATATTAGTACATAAATAGGGACACGTTCCAAGTCACTGCCTTAGTTAGTAGTATATTGAAATACCTGTTCCAGGTTGAGCTTCTGGGGGTCATCAATGAAATTGCCATTGCATTCCTTGATAACCTGCACGTTACTGCAAAGCGATAAGTTCAACACATAAACATCACTAAGATCGTCTGTCGTCTTCGAATGACATTCTGTTTGAACAAAAAAACACAGAAAAGAAAGGGAAACGCAAGGCGGGAAAAGAATTTCGATACCGATGTAAGTTGACCAGGCAAAGGAAAAAACTCGATAAATATATATGTTTATGTATGTATATATATAATATATATATATAATTATATAAAGCAAATGACAATAAAACAACTTTCACTTTGACAGATCAAGTCACTCATTGTTTTTGCTTTTGGTGTTGTTATTGTAGCGAACTGAGTTCAAGTCGAATTGTGTTTTGTTTCGATAAAAAAGGATACTCAATATAAGCATTTTTGTGTTATGATCAAATGCGAGCACCTCGCCCTCCACCTCCTCCTTGAAGCAGTTCGTGCAGATCACTGTGGAACCGATACTGAAGCAGTCGTTCACTGCATTTACAACGTCAACGGCGGCAGCGGTGGCCATTTTTAATTGTCGCTCTCGCTGCAACTCTTCGTTAACAACAACTTCCGATCTGATATTAATGATAACAAAAACGCACACACTCAAACGATATATCTGCAATTGATGTGTTGAGTGATTTTGTTGATGCTGCCGTCTTCGACGTCGTCCGCTGCTAATGTGATTCAAGCCGATTGGCAATTGTTTGCACAACAGGCTAGCGAATTTTGTAATTAATGGTCATGGAAAGTGCTAGTGCCAATGCCTCTTGTTTTTAACCACATATGTTTAGCGCTCTCTTTTTCTGGTTGTGCTGTTATTGCGCTTGTGTGTTGCACCAGTTCCTTGCTGCGGCTTATGCGCTTTCACATTCACGTTTCAGTGTCGGTTCTTGGAATTGCCTTTTCCTTTGCTTCTGCCTATTTTTTTACCGTCGATTTGTTAGTTCGTGTACGTATTCCTCGCGAGCTGCATACAATATTGTTGCGTGAATTGCCTAATAATAATCGCTCAGCCAGTCCCGTGAGCAGATTATGCGTTTTATGTACGTATTTTGGGGTTTTGTAATTTACAAGTGACAAAAAAAAAATGCTGCGTACGAAAAATTTATTGGTCAACACACGAAACAGCAGCCAAAAAGGAGGCCGAAAAGAAATCGCAGTGTTGTATTTGCATGCCAGCAGGGGTGCACAGTGAATGCGTTTAACTCTCCGATACATACTAGCAGGGCTGCACAGCAAAAGTGCTTATCGATAAACGTCTGCGTCCCTTCCGTCGTGTTTTGTTTGACAATTGACAAAACGTCAGGCGCGATCAAAACTGAGAAGTTGTTAAAAACAAGATAGCAATTTTATTTATTCCAAAATAAATAATGATTGACAACAGCAAAACACAGCAGCAACTGCAGCTGCCACTCAGCCGGGTGCGCACCATCATGAAAAGCTCGGTGGACACGGGCCTAATTACGAACGAGGTTCTCTTCCTTATGACCAGATGCACGGAGTTGTTCATACAGCACTTGGCCGGGGAAGCGTACACAGCGATTTTTTCCAATCAAGGTGGCGAAACACTCAAATACGATCATTTGTCGCAGCTGGTTAACAAGAACGAATATCTGGAGTTTCTGCTCCAAATTGTGCCCGAAAAGATAAGAGTTCACGAATTTCTGGAAATGTTGCGCCTCAATCGTTCCAGCGCCAGCGACGATGACTTCGATACTGGAACCGATTCCGAGATGGATGACGAATAGCAACACACCGCGTTCCAAAATTTACATTGAGAAACTATTTGAATAATTAGTAGAAAAAAAAACCCAACTATACTTTAAACTGGATGTTGCTGATAGATTACTTCTAGTTATAGTTTTTCTTTCTTTGCAGACAGCAGATAATGTTCGTAATTGTATATAAAAAACTCAATCACTTGATTATTTATCAATGATATAGTATATGTATTTTATACATCAATATCAACATATATAAATCATATGTATTGTATACATCAATATCAACATACATAAATTCATATATATATATATTATTAATAATAAAAAAAAAAAAAATGGATAATGTGTTCTAATATGTGAATTATACGTTCTTAGATCTTGAGACTGACGCCGGGATAGCCTCGGGCATTGAGGCCGGTCACCTTGTATGTGGTGCCAGCTGGAGCGGGCTGCTCAAATTTGGAAGCTGTTGTCACGTAGAGTATATCTAGATTGGGTCCACCAAAGGCAGCCGAAGTGATCTGCTTAGTGGGCAGCTTAATCTCCAACAGTACTTGGCCAGTGCTGAAATGAGTAATTGGATTAGGATTTGATCATTTTTATATTTATGTTTGTTGTGCTGTACCTTGGGTTAACCTTGTAGATGGTTGCGCCATTGAATGTGGCCACATAGAGATTGCCCTCGGTGTCAATGGTCATGCCATCGGGAAGTAGATGATCCTTGGGACTGGTCTTGCGCAAATTAAAGATAACCTTCGGATTGCTGGCGACGCCCGTCTCAAAATTATAGTCATACGATTTTACCTCATAATCGGTGGTATCGATATAGTAGAACTTTTTGGCCTTCTCATCCCAGGCGAGACCATTGGAAATGCCCACATCGCTCTTCACCAGCGATACATTACCGCCAGCCTCCCACTTGTACAGCTCGCCATGGCGATGCACAAACTCATCGCCAATGTAACGCATGGTGCCGGCAAAGAGGCGACCCTGTGGATCGGTCTTGGCATCATTGAAACGATTCTCCTTATATTCTGGCTGCACCTCGAACAGAGTGCGCACCACCTTTGCCGCCGGCGACACACCGTCCCAGTTGACAATCACCACACGTCTGCTACAGCCGACGGCAAACTCGTCCTTGCTGCCAGCGATGGGCAGCACAAATCCGGCCAGAGTTTCACCCTCAATCTTAGTCTTGTAAAATTTATTCTGGTTGTAATCGTAGCGCATCAGGGAACCAGCCTCCAAATCGACCATATACAGGCTCTGCCTGGCAACATCCCAGTGCGGTCCCTCGCCCAGACCAGCATACGAATCGGCTAATGGCTCCACTTTGTACGACATCTGCAATTAATTGACGAGAACATAAATAAATCTGAGTACAAATAATTAACAACTAACAAAATACCGTCGGATTGCTTAGCGCAAGCCATATTATCAATGTGACTAACGGTGATGCTAATTTCGGCAGCATCTCTTCCGAACTCTTATTTCTGTCTCTGATTTTTTTGTCTTGTGGGAAGTTCAACACACCCGCTTGAGATATAACTGTGCACTGAGGCTGCCGACAACAGTGCGAATTGTTTTTTATTATTAGTCGGAAGCTTTTTTTCTTCGCGTTTTTTTTACAAATCTCAGCTGCTGTTGTGACGTCATGCCCTTCACATGCTCAGACCCAGATTTTCTACTTCGCTAGCCAGCTGGGGTAAATAGCGTATTTTTCTATTTTTTTTGGTTTGGCTTTGTGCATTTAATTGCTGTGTAATGTTTTACAGTTGTTGCTGTTGTTATTGAACTTGTATAATTGAAAGCGCTAATCATTTACGGTAAACACAACATAGCTTTTACATGTACATGCACATATTCATGCATACATATACACATATATGTATGTACAACAATACAACGGTTTTAAATTCAATTAATAACTGGTCAAAGATGGCGACTCAAGGATCGTACAGGTAAGCACAGTGGCGCAACACTCGACAAGCAGTGAGAGATTATTAATGACAATTTTACAATCCACTTGTAGTTAAGCAATAAGTTAAAGCTATAAGTAAGCTGTCATAATAATAGGAGCTCTGAAGTACACATAAGTGAACAGAAAAAAACAGTAGAGAACATTAATTAAGGAAATAGTATTTTATATTGAATAGAACAGCGATCCTTATCAAGGCTATTTAAAGCCCAACTAATCTAGTTGAGTGAACTAAGTTATCTTTGCAAATTAGTTGCCAACTGATCGTTTCTGTTTTAGTTAGTTTGTTTGAGATAAGTTAAACCAAATTTTAAAAGCAGTCACAATGAAAAAGAAAAAAAATGGTAAACAAATTTAAAAAATAGCACAAAACAAAAAAAAAAACAAAAAAATTAGAGTCGCTTAATTCTATACGTGTTACAAGTCCGTAACAGATTCCATTAAATTGTGGGTATGAGTAATAATACATACCTTTTACGGATATTTCGATGAGTTTTTGATTCGAAGAGTAGCCGAAGACTGAATAATTTGGCACTACGCGTTAGAGCTATGTGTGCGATCTGTGCTTTATGCGGCCGGTAAGGATTGCTTTTATAGTCGATCTCTGTGCAAGAGCACATATATATATATATATATATATATATACACATATGTATATACATACAACAGATTGGGCCTTAAGTGATAAGCGACGAATGTGAAGCAAAAGCCAGATAAGACATATATATATATATACAGATTGCTCGGTTCCCGGACTCGACAATATTATTGTAATCAATATTTACGAAGCTACAGTTGGTCACCGAAAGACAAGTCAGAATCGATTACAAGTGGATGGGCTCGTTTTCATCTCTCATACATCTTAAAAAAATATATATAGCAATACTGATCGATGGATCAATATGGAAGCTTTTAAATATACACTTTGTAGTCACTGCAAAAGTAGATGCAACTTTTGAGAAACATTTGCTCCAGCCACTGTCCCAAAATCTCCAAATGAAAATTCTTGTCGATTTTAGATAGTTTCGGTTCTTAACATCAGTAGAAAATATGCAGACTTCAAATATCAGCTACTAGCTTTATATTATATTATATACTTTGCAAATTAAAATATAAAATGTATAAACTTTAAGCCATGTTTGTTTGGGGTCTGATAAGCCCAAAGTGGGCTTGTCAAAATATAAAACATTATTCACTTAAGTCACACGCATATATATATATATATATATATTTATATATCCGGTCTGTCAGTGAATGTGAGATAAATTGCACTTGTTTATCTATCGTAGCTTAAGCAAATTGCTTGCAGCCCACTGTGCCAGTGTCTGCTGAATAAAAGGATGCTGAGCCAGACGCTTGATTGGTCAGACAGAGGGGCATAATTTATGCGAACGCCCTTTGCACTCTTCGCAAAACTGATTGCGATGGGGGAAGGGGAGACAGTCAAAGAGACCGGACTCTATGGCTTATCAAGTTTTTGCTGTTGGCTAGCTTGCTTTCGATTTTAATGGCTCTTTAATTAATTTTCAACAAGATTTATGGGCATAGAATGATTGTTTTTTGACTCTGACTTAATTTGACAGTCATCTGAACTATAAAAACAACAACAATTCCCAAATGGTGAAACTGTATTAACTCAAGCTACTGGAAAAGTCTCGAATGCTTTGCAGAAATACCTTCAATGTGTATAGATAATATGGAACTATATGTAGATTGCCTAATGCCAGCTAATAGTTTAGGTCAGGTTAGGTTTTACGCAATTTCAGTTGGTCCTATATTTTCTAACTGTCTTTTCCTACCCTGAGAAAGTGTTTCTTATAGTTTAAGAAAGGTTTGAATTATAATAAATAATTCACATTACATATATTTCAGTAGCATATATAACTACATTTCTTTGCGCAGAGATTGTTATTTTTCATAATTCCAGTCTCTCAATATAGACGACTTATTAAAAAGAATTATTTTTTAAATAGACAAATACATAAAAATGAATAAAATATGGTTTTTTAAAAGTATGACAATAAAAGTTTTTAGTTGCCAGTGATCACTGTAATCATTTGAATTTTTATGACATAGCGCTATAAGTGCCGCTAAAATATATGTACATACATAAATACACTTATTTATAAATATATACATACATAACATTGCTATTTAGCAGTGAAAGTAAACATTTAAAAACGAGATTATTGCATTAGAACGGGAGAGGGGGTGGGGAAGTGGAAATTGCGTGCTAATTGTTAAAAATGTTGCTTAAATCGTTTACATTTACAATTTTAGGTATGAGTATAATATATATAAACGACAAACATATGTATATATATTGCGACAATAACATTGATTTATGATTTTTACCTGGTTTAGTAAATAATCTGTTAACCTAAATTAAAACCAAGTCGAAAATAATAAAGAAAAGTAAGAATGTGCAGCAGATTTAAGCACAACAATAACAAGCACGCACACAAACAAATCATGTTGATAGCAGATTTGACAGTAGCAATAGCAAACAGCTGACTACAGCCGATAGATGACAGGAGCAACCCTGTACTTGGTAGCAATACAATCGATACTTACTTTCAATATGTATACCGCTGTTAGTTAACAGACAATGTTTAGATCGAGAATATCGTTGCTATCATCGATTGTTCATTGAGCATTGTCATTTGTTGTTGTTTCGCCGGAAGGTGCAGACGTGACTTTGTTTGCCGTGCGTTAAAAGCAGTTCGTCTCGTCTTGCGTTCATTTTTCTTTTTTCAATTTTTTTGCTGTGTTATTTTGTTTTGCCCACTAAACAAACGCAAACAACGGACACACCACGAGACGGAGTCGTCTACCGACTAGCCGATACCGATATACCCAGAAAATGGCCAGTGAAATGTGACGACCCGACGCACATAAGTGTCAGCATTCGAGCAGTCAAGGCGACAAAAAAGAGAAGAAAAAAAAAAAAAAACCATTTGGAAGAAAAAATAAAAAAGTGAGAGGAATCGGCAGCGCCGCTGCTCCCTCGTTTTAAATAAAAGTGAAAACGTGGAAAAATACATCATCATACACCATCAAGAACAACAGAAGTAGCAAAATATTCATTCGTTTAGTTTAAAACTTGTGCCGAAAATGTGCGACGCTGCCGCAACAACAACAACTGCAGCAGCAGCAGCACAAGGAACAGAAGCTGCTGGCGATACAGCGATGGAAGAACAAAATCAGCGAGAGCGACAAAGCTGCTGTCGCCTGTGCGTTGCGCCCGCCAGCGAATGCATTTCAATTATTAACAGTTATGCGGCCGATAAGGAACCATTGGCCACTAAAATACACAACTGCGTAAATATCAAGGTGAGTTTTTTACACTGACGACGCTATAAAGAGTTGACAGACGCACACATGCACACACACATGCATATGCACAGATGTATATACACATACGTAATACATTCTTATCCTCTAGTCATTTTCAATATCGAGATTCATTTCTACTTGCTGAGGTTACCTCCTCCTCCATAGCAAAACAGTTATACACACTGGCTGACTCCCATGCCCAGCCGGAGTAGGCCGGCTGCCACACCCGTGCTGGCGGCGCTGGAGTGGATGATAGGTCGGGTCGTGTCATCCATACCAGCGCCAGTACGAGCAGCAGCAGCAGTAATAATAGTTGTGCGCTAATCGTGTAATCGGTAACACAATTTCCAATCAACTTAATAACTCAAACCAAAAAAAAATTAAGAAAGAAAATAAAACAAGAAAGTGAGGTTAAATACGAAACCAAAAGTAAAATATGCCTCATCAGAGGCGAGCTGCTCTGTTGCTGGCTGGCCCCATTTGATTGTGCAAGCGATGGCGACGATGACGACGTCGTCGTCGACAACGACTGCTGCTCGTCGCCCGTTGCACCATTCTCCCTCCAACATTCCACCTTTGATCATTCGCAGCCAGACCAGGCCAGGTCAGTCAGTGGCAGTTGCCCATGAGCAACATCATCATCATTGGGGAAGCAACGGAATCGAGCACTCGTTTTATCCATGCCCCTATATGAATATTGTGTATGCTCCGGCTCTGCTCTGGCTCTGGCTCTTTCATAGCTTTCAAGTGCCAAGTCACGATGTCCAACGACGGCGACGACGACAGCCATCGCCATCGCCATTTATTGGTATTGGTATCGGTGTAACTTTGTCGTTGTCGTTGTGGCTGTCGCTGGCTGGTTGGCGTTGCCTGTGGCTCGCTGCTTGCTTGGCTGGTTTGTCGCTCGCTGCCGCTGCCGCTTCTGCTGCTGCTCGATTGCCGACGTTGACTTGACGTCGTCGTCGTCGTCGTGGTTGTCGTCATCGACATTTCGTGTGTGCTACGTTGGCAGCTGCTGCTGCTTGCTTGCTGCTCTGGGAATCGTTCGTTGCTTGCCATTGCCCGTTCCTATTCCTATTCCCGTGCTGCGGATTGAGGTTAGAATTGGCCCGGCAACAACTATTTTTTCTTATTCTTTTTTTTTTTTTTTTAATAATAACAACCAACTATATTGATGGCCATTTTTGTTTATTATTTACAAATTGAGTGCTTCTTCTTTTAATTTCACTATACTGTTATTTTTGTTGTTGTTTTTTTAAGTTTTGCCGCCACCCGCTCTTCCCTATTCGTTTAGAGATGAGCTTGTAAATTTAGCGAAAGTGGGCAAATTTAATTGACAACGATTAAATGCGTTCATTTTTGTGGTAAACTAACCAAAATGTAAATAGATAATTACAGCATGTACTCTATATATATTCATATATATATATATATGTGTGTATATGTAGTTATTTATTATCTTTTATATGCATATACATAAAAATTGGTTTTCGCAGTGGGAAAAATGAAAACTGCGTGAGTCCATCACTAAGCACTAACGTTTGTGCACGACACGAAAAATCAGCACAAAACGTAGATAGCAATGAGCGGCAGCGTCGCCCGTTCAACGGGCAACACACAACACAATTTTCGAGGCCGTCAGCGTCTCTATGAGAATTGAGAGCGAACAAGCGAGGGCAGAGCAAGAGGAAGAGATGTGTGCGTGTGCGTGTGCATGTGTATAATGCTTTTATATGTATGCCTGTGTGTGTGGAGCTTGGGTCGCGCTTGGTTCGTTTCATATCGGTTGTGTCTGCTTCTGCTGTGCCGGCCCAGCGCCAGAGCAATTACGTATAATTTTTGTGCTCGCCTCGCTTCCATGGAATTCGCAGCAAATGGTGCCCGGCGGTGCACGATGCCCCCGCCGCGAGTCTCTTTGTTGGTGGCTGCCAAGTTGCTGCACAACCCAGAACTCAATCCCTTGCCCATAGCCCATGTCCAATTCTCGATTTATATCAACATAATCAGCGAAAGAATCCAAGCCCGAATCGAACCGAGCAGCAGCAGCAGTCCAGTTCAGGCCAGTCTATTTCCGTTCCCGTTCATCCCCCCATGTCTATCCTCTGGATTCCTTGATGATGCTTCTCGTGTCTCTTTCTCTCTGTCCCCCCCTCTCTCTTTCTTTGGTGCTTGCGCGCGCGCTCTCGCCGTGTCCTTCACTGGCTTCCAATTTTTGATTCGACTCCTCGCCTGGGCCATTGATATCCGGTGCAGCCCAGGCACCTCTGGGGCAAAGTGGTCGTAGCAAAGCAGCAGCAGCAGCCGCCGCCGCACAAAAGGGAATCAGTAAAACACAAAACGTAGAAAGAAAAAACACATACACAAACATGCATACGGAGAGAAGCAAAAGAATGAAAAGAAGAAGAAGGAATGTGAAACAAGAGCCAAATGTGAAACTGCCTTTGGATTTGTTGGCTTCGCTAGCTTCGTTGCTTTGTTGCTTGCCTGCCTGCCCTGCTGCTCTGCTGTTGCCTGCTGCTCTCGGCTCGGTTATTGATTCTTTTGCAGGGCACAGCTGAGCCACAGCCAGGCAGGCGGCAGTCAAGCCCAGAGTCGCCCTCGTCGTCATCCACTTTTCGTTCGACACAAAATGGTTGCCTGCCGCTGCTGCTACGAATGACGACGACTCTTTGGCCTGCGCCCCCGGCAACGACATCATCATCTACGTCGTCGTTGTCGTCGTCGGCACGTTGTTGCTGCGTGTACTTTGGTTGGTGCCTGGTGTGCTTGCTAGGCTGCTCTTTGGTTTCGCTTTGGCTCGATTTCATGGTGAATACACGAGCAACTAGCAACTAGCAGCCAGCAGCCAGCAACCAGCAGAAGCAGCAGCTCAACCAATACATACACACACATGCACAAAAGCGACCGACCATTTGGTTGGCGTCATCGTTGTGCGGTTCGCTTGTTATCTGGAGGCGGACCACATGTACACACTCACACATACATGCACGCACGCACTCACTCAGAGTAGAACAGCAGCAGTAGGATAGGAGCAGGGTGAAGGAAGGGGAACATGGCAGGGCAGGGCAGATACAAAACACATGCACATACATGCCGAGTGTTTCTTTTTTTCGGTCTGTTTTTGTTTTTGTATTCAAGCAGATTAACCTGGTGAAGTTGCAGTTGTTGCGTTCGCCTTCTTTCCGCATCGAATTTCGGTTACACATCATCATCAGCAGCAACGAAGAAAAAAAAAAAAACTTTCTCTGATCAGGAAAAAGCGCTCTAGAGAGAGAGAGAGATAGCTCTGATAAAACATCAGTGGTAGAGAACGCATAATATACACACACACAATACACACACAATACACACACATATACACACAAATACACATGCACATGCCCTTTCGCATTGCAAATCGAAGTTTACCGTTTCGAATCGATAACTAAACGATTTATCGATGCAAATGCGCACTTGACTCTTGTTTTTGTTCTCGTTGTTGTTATCGTTTTGCTTGCCGTGTGTAATCCAATACGGCAACAACAACAACAACCGGTGAAGATCGCCATTACTTGGTTATGCTAAGGGTTACCTTTGTTGGACAGGACACACGCACATATATAATCATACACACGCAGACGCACACACAACGAATAAGGACACAAAAGTAAATACGGCAATGAAGATAAAGATATGAGGAACAAGAACCCGAAACTCGTTCAGGCTCCGAGATCTCATGCGGCGTTGCTGGACTGGACAAGCTAAGCTGCGCCTGCTGCCTGCCTGCCAGTAAGTGGATAGAGTGTGGAAAGAGAGAGAGAGACACTCGAAATTCTGGCCAGCATCTCTCTGATCTCTGCCTTGTGCCCTGATGATGATTGTTGCACCTGGTGGCCAGCAGCAGCAGCTGCTGTTTGCAACTGTGGCAGCTGCTACACAATGTTGTTGTTGTAGTATTGATGGATGAGAGATTTCCTTTTAACTTTCTAAAGCGACAGCCTGTTTTTTTTTTTTTTTTGTTTTTTGTATCTTTCTTATCGAAGATTAATTTCAATAGGTGTTTAAATGGTTCTTCTAAAATTACTCAATTCAACTTTTAAACTTACAACCTTGACTTGACCACCAATCCCAATATTTGGACTGCTTTATTTTTTTTCCAACTGATTTTCATATATCTGCCTATCAGAAAACTATAGCTCTATATATATATATATATATAAATATATATTTAAGAGAGTGTTTGGTTACGCATGTATCCGCGCCAAACAATATTTAACCTTTCGAAAGGTTATGCTCTGCGCAGTGTAGGAGTAGGTGTTCAAGTTTGAACATGCGACGCGGCGGGCTTAGCTATTGTTTGAATTCGCCTTACAACGCATAAATTCGCCAGACAACAGATGGTGTCGCCATACAACAGATGGTGTCGCCATACAACAGATGGTGTCGCCATACAACAGACAGTCTTGCTAGATAACAGATTTTGGCGCCATACAACAGATAGTCTTTCCATACAAGCGACTGCAATTCGGCAGCTAATGATATATTGCATCGATCGAGAACACAAGTCGCGGCGCGGTATTCGACATCGCTTGCCGAAATACACTTTGTTTCGGTGCTCATCTCGGAGCTTATCACTAACAAATGTAACTGTTAAGTTCTGTTACATCGAGAACTCAAGTCGCGGCGCGGTATTCGACATCGCTTGCCGAAATAAAATTTGTTTTAAGTGCTCAACTCGGAGATTATCACTTACAAATGTAACTGTTAAGTTCTGTTACATCGATCGAGAACTCAAGTCGCGGCGCGGTATTCGACATCGCTTGCCGAAATACACTTTGTTTAAGTGCTCAATTCGGAGCTTACTATTAACAATTGTAACTTTAAGTTTGGCCACGAAGGCAAATAAACTAAATTATATTAATGCAAATTTTTTAGTAATTATATTTGTTTCGGTTCGAAGGCGGTAAATTCCTTGCAAATGTGGCATTTGCCTTAATACTGTTAATGCGTGTGTGTGTGTGTGTTGGCATTTACCAAATTAGTTCGAAAATGCCTTTTAGCAGAGTTTGTGGTTAACTTAAGCAGAAGCATCGTCATTTTCGTCGCATTCCAAGTCCAATTGCTGCACATTTAACCTGAGCAAATCAGCAACAACAACAACAACAATGTCCATTAAAGTCAACAACCCCCCATCCCCCTAAACCAACCACAACTTGTGTGTGCGTGTCGGTGTCTGTGTCTTTGTGTGTGTGGCTGTATATTGTATCTATATCCAATTGTGATTATGCCGCCATCTTCGGTGCAACCACTTGAGAAAGAGATTTGCCCAAGTGCAATGATGGGAGGATATGTTGCTGTGCGGGTGGATGAATTGAAGATATATAGAGGGAGAGAGAGAGAGAGAGAGGAAGGGAGAGAGAAAGAAAGATGGTGTAGGGGGAGTTATCCAAGGTGAATGAACAACGTATTATCAAAAACCCTTCATAGCTGAGTGGAAGGGAAAATCTATAGGATGGGAATTGCAGGACTCGCTGGCAAATTTGTGGTGTGTGTGTGTGTTGAACATAAAGAACATTTGTATATAAGGCGTATGTGAGTATATACATATGTATATATATATATATATATATATATATGCCCTGCTTGGTTGCTTAGGGGGATTAGCTAATTATTAATTCATACAAAAACAAAAACGCATTAAAGAAGCAAAAATATGTATATACTCATGCATAAAAAAATATGATGTGCATGTGTGTGTGTGTTTGTTTATATAATTATATAACCATTATTTACACTAATACATATTTGACACCTTTGATTGGTACCAGCTGTCAAATGCAATTTCACAACGCCAATTTTTGTTTATTTCCGTTTCCGCTTCTGTTTTGTTTTTGTGGCGCTTTAAGTGATATATATATATCGAACCCGATACATCGATAATGGCCGCAGGCTATCGATATCTTTGTAAAACGATCAGCGCGTTTTCAATTACTGCGATAATCATATTTCATTTAATGTGTGTACACACTTATATGCACTAGGCACCTGCTGCCTCATAATTAAACAAGTGGTCTTTTTTTTTTTTTAAATTATTTTAAGCTTATACTGGTTACAATTGCAAATATATATTTAATTATATATCAGCAGATGAACTTATAGTTCACGTTCGTTTGATCTTGTAAGGGTTGCACAAGCGTTGCATAAATTTGCTTATCGATTATCGTTGTAACTAAGCAACTCAAATAAATATAAGACGACTGCAATATATAGGTTGCTTATGTTGATATTTGGATGCCTTGTGTCTCCACACAATCTTTCCGCTTAAAAGCCAAAATGGTCCCTTGCCACAGAGACAATCAAAAGTGCATTATGCACAAACACAAAGAAGAGGAATGCTGCCTGTTACCGTTGCAATGACAACGACAACGACAGCGACAAAGACGACAGTTAGATGTGTTTATGTATATGCCTAATATGCACATAGGCATATAATACATCATGAGGTATATAGGCATGTGTCTATATACAGTTTGATTGCACATATATATAGAAATATATACATACCCATACATGCGCACACTAAATGCTGTCAGGCAAAAGGACATGCAACATGCAATTGAATTTCACTATTCCATGTTGTTGACTAATTGTGTGTGAATGTGTGTGAGTGTGTGTGTGTGTGTGTGTGTCGACTGCAAGAACCATTGAGTTTTGCATATAATTAAAGCAGGTCGTTGACATTAATATAGTCTAGTTGAGAGAACATTGAGGCTGACTTGAAGCAACCCGAGTCAAACTCCTGAAATTTTTGTTGCTGTTGTTGTTTCGTCGGCTATCGATATTAACAACTCTGGTCAACAAATGGTGTGAGATTAAATGGCTTAAAATGCGGTGATAACTTCATCTGCACCAAAGCGCATCTCCATTCCACATTTGTTGTTGTTGTCCTCAAAATACATAAAGCCTTTAACACGACTCCTCCAACTACATATGTAAACACATATTTCTATATATATATATATCAAGTATATAAAGCTGAAGCAAAGCAAAGTGTTATTGCAAAGAGCAAGTAGGAGTAAAATGCGCAATTCTTTAAATTACATTCAAATACAGACATTATTCAAGATAAAAAAAAATAAATAAATAAATAAATAGTATTTGTTATGATAAAAATATCTAATTTTTCTTTATATTTTTTTAGATCACATCGACGGATCGTCTTTCGCTGCATATTTGCCATGCCTGTATCAGTTATTTGAACTCGTGGCAGAGCTTCAAGAATCGCTGCTTCAGCTCACAGACGAAGCATCGCAAATGGCTTGAGAATGACAAAACCAGGCAGCAGACGCTACTCGGATACTTGGATTTGAACAGAGCCGAGAATGGCAACACAGCTGAGCTACACCAACAGCAGCAGCACGATTTAAGAATGGATTCTGCGACGGCTGCAGCTGAGAAGGCTTCCGCTGCCAACATTTTGGATGGCATACCTCAGCTGCAGAAACGCAAATCGTTAACAGTCTATGTGAGTCCAAAGCAACAGCAGCAAGCACAGCAACAACAGTCGCAGCAACATGCGCAGCAACAGCATGCAACAGTGGCAAGATCAACGTCGAAAACATCGGCGGCGGCGGCAGTGGCGGAGTCGCCAACAACATTGCAAACCCTTTTATTGCAGGTGCCCACAACAGCAGCATCAGCAGCAGCAGCAGCGACATTAGCAACGGCGTCAACACTGCAACAGCAACAGCAGCGCAAGCAGCAACACCATCAGCAGCAGCAACGTGGCAAGCAGCAGCAACCTCTACAGTATCATCAACAGCAGCAACAGCATCGACAGAGTCGCATCCGCCAACCGCGACGACAGCAACAAGCGGCAACCGCCAAATTCAGGAGCCAACTGTTTGTGCCATTGGATATATCGGTGCCGGCACTGCCGGCATTGCCAGTGCTGTTGCCGCCACCACCGCCAGCTGTTGCTGATGCAGCGTCGTTGCTATTGCCGCTGTCGCTGCCACTTGATTTCAGTCAGAATCCGAATCCGAATCCAAACCCATATCCAAATCCCAATCAGTGTCCAAATCCTAGTCAAAATCCAAATCAGAGATTTACAAGTAGCGTTTTAGTGCCGCCGCCGCCGCCGCTGCCCCCAGCAGTTGCAACAATGAGCAGCAGCGAGGCAGCCATTGCCACTGGCTGTGGTGCAACTGCTACTGCAACTGCAACTGCAACCGCAACCGCAGTCACGACTCCATTGCTCATGCCGGTGACGCTGCACAGCGCCGCTCAGCAGCTGCGCTTTTTCAGGCGCTGTTCCTATAATGTAATTGTATCGTGCATTCGCAAGACTTGACTAGACTAGACAACACTTGACTAGACTAGCCTAGCCTCGACCCTCACAAATATATCGCACAATATACACAATATAATCAACCAGCCAACAACAATCAAGAACCAACAATCCTCTTTCCCAACCGCATCGGCCCCGATGCATATAGAATATATAATTCTCAACATGTTAAAGCGTTTGCGGTTCCTTTAAACTTATCGAACGTTTCTCGTTTACAGCCGTTGCCTGCCATGCACATCAAGGATGAGCCCCTGGACGATACGGATGATGAAATGAAGTGCTTAGACGAATCCGATGATATGATGGATCCCACAATGTTCCTAGAGCGCTCCGAGCACGAAGGCGATGTGCCACTAAATGTAAGTAAAACCAAACAAAAAAGAGTCGGCAGAGTGTTCCACTTGGACTATTCATAGTTCTATTAGTACCAAGTCACTTAACCGATAAGTATTCCAGATTTAATACATTATATATATACATACATAATCTAATCTAATACCTAATCTACATTTTCCATCTCTTTCTCGTTGCTTTAAAATAGACCTCCGACTATGATTATACGGCTCAGCATGGCGTGACCGCTGTTGTGGCAGCGGCATCGTTGCCCGCCAGCGCTGTTGCAAATGTGGCCGCCGCTGGTGACTCCAAGGTGGCCAGCTGCCGGGCTTGCAGTCTGCAGTTCTCGACGCGTGCAAATGCTCGTCGCCACGAGCGCAATCTGCATCCGAATCTGTTCCAGTTGTCGACAGACTCACCAAATAATACGCCGATCACAAAACCGACACCGGCTTTGGCCGCCGCATTAGAGTTGCAGCGTGCAGCTGCTGCGGCGACCGCTGAGGCAACACGTGCCGCTGCCGGTGGCAATATATCGGCGCAAAAGTACCGCCAGGTGGTGATGAACACGTTCATGAAATGCGAGAACGGCGGCTTCGACTACGACAACCCGGAACAGTATCAGGAGCTGTTGTCCCACGACAAAGTTGACTTTCTACAGGAGAACAGCGAATTTCTCGAACAGTACCAGACGATGACGTGCCGCTGTTGCAGCAAGTTCTTCAGCACGTACAAGAACTTCATGGCGCACGTGCGCAAGAAGTATCCGTTGCTGCCACGCAACCTGTGCTTCAATTGCCTCAAGATGAACGACTCGAAGGCGCTGTTCATATCGCACCTGAAGAAGCGCAACTGCATCAATCTGTATCGTGTGCTAAACGCACTGCGCACCAAACAGCCAAGCTTTGTCCATGCCAATGCTTCATCCAGTAGCACTTCAGCTATTGCGGCAGCGGCGACATCTCTGCTGCAGTTGGCGACAGCAAACGAAACACCAGAAAAAGCAACAGCAACAGGAACAGCAACAGGAACAGCATCAGGAACAGCAACAGGAACAGCAACAACATCAACGGATCGTCCGGAAAAGTTGCGTGCCAAGGAGCTGCTGGTTAACAAGCTGTACGAGTGCAAGCTGTGCCCAAAGGGCTTTCGCACCAAGCACGAGTTCCGCACCCATGTCTATGATAAGCATGCGGATGTGCAGCGCAAGGATAACAATTCGATACAGTGCAGCTTCTGTTGCTTGGACTTTGCCGATCCGGTGGATCGTCGTAGGCATTACAATAACATGGATTGCATTGTCCGTCTGCGCTGCATGACCTGTGATGCCAAACTGGAGACGCATCAGCGCTTTCTCGACCATGTCTATCAGGATCATTTGGGTGGCGTGAGCAGTGATAATGCCTCCTCGACGGTGGCAACCACCACTCCCGTGGATCCCTCGATTATCAAACGCAACTATATGGTCGCCTTTGGATTCCGTCAATCATCCAATGATGAGTCGCGCAGCAGCAACAGCAACAACAATAATAATAACAACAGCAATAATAACAACAACAATAATACACTTTTAACCTCGACACCCAAACCACCAACGGGATCAGGAGCAGGCACAGCTGGTGCAGGTGCAGCAACCAGTGGTGGGTCAACAACATCGGGCCATCGTGATGCACCCAAATCGCAGTATTTTTCACGAATGCCACAAGTCTGTCCGATCTGTGGCCAGCAGTACAACAACTATAACAATGTGCTGCGCCACATGGAGTCCAAGCATCCCAACAAATTGCCAGAGACATACAAATGTGTGCGTTGCGGCCGGGGCTATCCACGCATCTCCTATCTGCGGGAGCACATGATCAATGTGCATGGCGTGGGCAAGAATCGCAATTCGGGCGGCTTTGAGTATATTGTGAATGCCGATGCGGTTAAGCTGGCGGATGGCAGTGCACCCAATGTGTATGCGGGTCGATATGATTATGTGATGAAGGATTTGATGTCTATAACAAATGGTGGGACTCTCGGTAATTTTTTGTTTGCCCTCGTCAGTCACAAGACCCGTCCATCTCTCCCGCCATGATATTCCTACCAACCGAACACTCCCTCTCCCCCCCCCCCCCCTTCCACCCATCTAGATTGGCCCCACTAATATAGATATGCCTCTCAAATATATACATAAAGTCGATAACTGAACAATATGCCTAAATGAAAATGTTTATTTTAACTTAACTAGATTGTTCAGCTATTGACTATATATATATATATATATATATATATCTTATGCCCAATCTTGTTCTAATCAATTCTCTTCCATCCTACTCCCACTCCCACTCCACTTAACTTGCAGATGATGATGACGAAGAAGTCGGCGTTGTACAGAGTTGTAAGAAGGTACGATTGGACGACAGCAGCAACAACAGCAGCAGCAACAACAACAACAACAACATTGCCAACCAGCAGAAGGAATGCCTCATCTGCAATGCGGTGTTCAGCAACAATATTGGTCTATCCAATCATATGCGTTCCCATTACACGGCATCGATAACGACTCTGGCGGTGGCCAATCGCATGACGCCCAAATCGCTGACAATCACAGCAACGCCGCCGCTTGAGGTCACAGCCACGGCAACGGCAACATCATCGCTAGCAACGAGCACAGCAAACAACACATCGACTGCTGCTCCAACAAAGACAACATCAACAATTGTTGCAGCGGTGCCAACGGCAACCACAACAGAAACCGGAACAGCAACTACATCATCAGGCGGCAAACTGCCGCCAGCAATGGTGCATCAGACGGCACAGGAGCAGGCGGTATTCCGCCGTAGTCTGGACCAGGCGGCCGATCGACGTTTCCGTCGCATGCGTTGTCGCATCTGTCAGCGCAGATTCAGTTCCAAGAAATCGTATCGCTATCACATGCTGACCGACCACCAGGTGCAGAATGTGCAGTTCATCAAGTGCAAGCTGTGCAATGCGGAGTTCGCCTACGAGAAGGGGCTCAAGGTGCATCTGTTCAAGGTGCACGGCCGGGCCATCAAGGACGAGATGATTATCAAGCAATTCGAGTGCGATGTCTGCTCCACCGTCTACAGTTCCCAGCTGGAATTGCAGCAGCACAAGTACGCCGTGCACAAGTCACAAGCGAGTGAGTCATCATCATCTGCAGCAGCAGCAGCAGCAGCTAGTGGCAAACATTCATCGAAATCATTGACTGCTACTGCTACCTCCACAACTGACCTGATGGCAGAGGCATCAAGCTCCATGACGGGCACGCCGGGTGCGGCCCATCTGCTGCCACTCTATTGGTACCAGTGCAAATATTGTCCATCCAACTTCAACACCAACAAGAAACTAGCCATCCACATCAACTCGCACGACGAGTTCGACTCGAATGATTACTCCTGCAAGGATTGCGGCAATGTCTACAGCGGCCGCAAGAGCCTTTGGGTAAGTCGGAATAAAAAAAAAATATATATATATATATAAAGAAAATAAAAAAAAACATTTAAATCATTTTCTAGAACCCATTGATGGTTTTCTACAAATGTATTTAACAGGCAGAGAAAAGCATCTCCATTTCCGACCCCATAAAATATATATATATTCTTGATCCGAATCAACAGCCAAGTCGATATAGCCATTCTTGTCTGTCTGTCCGCGTCTCAGAGACTCTAAGAGCTGGAATAATATTTGGAATATAGGTTCTCGTATATCGGGCTTTATTACTATCGATAACTTCATTCGTTTCTCGTTTATTGATACATTTCGATTTTCGATATCAATAAAAGCAAACATTTCTTAAGGCATAATATTTTGAACTGTGTTCAGAGCATATCGCAGTCGAGATTACTCGACTACAGCATTCTTACTTGTTTCTTCTGAAGACTGTCTTGAAGGAATAGTCCAAATTCTCACTATTTAAATTCTTAAAACTTGTTCTATCGATTTCAAATCGAATCTTTTTTTTTTAAACAAATCTGAATCATTTTTTTTTATAATAAATTGTTATTTTCATGTCAAAAAAAAAGCAATGCATTTAATATAATTTCAGATAGTTGATATATTTATATATATCAGCATTTATCAGCATCAAAGTTCTTAGTTTATTTTAGGCAGATCAAGTTTATTTCATAGTTCGATATTTTTATCGATAATTTTTATATTTTGTAGAAACTGTAAATTGTGTAAAATATTTTTGCTTTATTTCTTATTATTTATGATTATTAATGAATTTGGCATTGGCATTTTGTAGGTGCATCGCTACAAGAAGCATCCGCAGGTGCCGGATCCCGCCGAGTGCACGCTGTGCCGCAAGATGTTCTTCGATCGCCAGATGCTGGAGAACCATAAGCCCACCTGCAATCGCAAGCCAATCACTGCCACCGGCGCCCATCAGCAGGATCAGCAGCAACAACAGACCCAACAACAGCAGCATCACCATCCGCAGAAACATCAGCGGATCGTCTTCAAGCACAAAACGGGCGATGATGATGACGAGGATGAGGGCGACGATCAGATGCAGCTAATGGATGATGGCGGTAACGGCAGCAATGATAGCATTGCTGGCAATGCCATTGCATCGACAGCAGCAGCCGCTGCAGCTGCAGCTGCAGCTGCAGCAGCAGCAGCCACATTGAAGATACGCATTCCGGGAGTGGCTTGCACCATTTGCGGTGCACGGTTCACCGATCAGGATATATTTGCCAAACACATACAGAAGCATGAACAGGAACTGTATGTGGACAATCCGTTGGCGGCCATGTTCGATGATGGGCCAGCGGATGCCGGACAATTTCAGGTTGAGCATCAGAACGAGAATGGCGAATACGCGTGCGATTTGTGCACCAAGACGTTCCCCCAGGTGATAGCACTCAAGGTGCATCGCAAGTGGCATTTCAGAGGTGATAGCAAGCAGGTGAGCTTTTTGGGCTTGTGCAGCGAGGTGGAATCTCTTTTCTGATGAATGATGCTTGCCACTCCCGTGGCCTATTCCGTTTGTTCTATTGTTGCCTCCGCACCAGTCGCAAAAAAAAAAAAAAATAAATAAAAAAATACAAAGACAACAACAACAAAATAACAACAACAACAACAAGAAATGAATTACAACAAATTGTAGAATTTGTTGCATATGTTTTATGGTTTACTAATTTTTCTTAATTTTCTTTTTTGTTTCTTCTCCCTGCTCCCTTGCCACTTTCCCCCACTTGCCACGCAACAACAACATTTAGATTCCAATGCTCGACGAAGCGACAACGCTGAACAACAGCAGCAACAACAGCAGCAGCAGCAACATCTACAACAACAACAACAATTCGCTGAGCGCATCATCGATGCTGCATCTACGCGAACTGCATGCGGTTGGCCTGATGCCCAATCAGCAGCAACACCAGAAACAACAACAGCTGCCGCAGCAGCAGCAACGGACGAGCAAATCAATGAAACGGAAACGTGAACTGAAATGTGAATATTGCGCCTCCACATTCATTAGCAACAACAACCTGAGACGCCACATGTACGAGCTGCACAAGCACGAGGTGAGCAATCTGCCGGAGCCGCCAGTGATTGAGGTGGATGAGCCGCTGACATGTCGCCGTTGCGGCGATCTGCAGTTTGATACCAAAGAGCAATGGATCGAACATAAGCTGGCCGATGCCAGAGTGGTGCGTCCATTCTGTCCATTCCAATGGGGCTGTGATCTCTGCGGCGAGTACTTGTCGCGCAAGGAGAAGCTCATCAATCACATTAACAATCATCTCAAGGAGGATGTGATTGTGCCCGTCGCCAGCAAGCTACCAGCAACGGCAGTCAACAACACCGCAAAAAAATCAGCAGCAGCAGCAACAACAACAGCTGCCGCAGCAAATGTTGCAAATGCTACATCAGCAAGAGCAGCAGCAGCAGCAGCAGCAACAGCAACAGAAGAACTTAAGGCTAAGCAACACCACCTGCGGGAACAGGCAGAAGATGAGGGCGATGTGAAGCTAACGAAGCAGCAGGAAGAAGATGATAGTGATATGAATGATGAAAGCGAGAGTGGCAATGATGATGATGAGGAGGGCAGCAGCAGCAGTGCTGATGATGATGACGACGACGATGAAGATGAAGATGATGATGACAATGATGATGATGATGACGACGACGAAGAAGAAGAAGACAACGGCAATCGTGAAAATATTGCTGCACAGCAGCAATTGCTGCAGCAAGAAAATACAAACACCAACAACATCAACTCCCCCGAAATCAGCAGCAGCACAATTCAGAATGACGATGATCTCATCGAGGAGGTAATCGAAGATGATGGCATTGTCGAGCAGCTGATCGACGATGATGATGATGAAGAAGATGACGATGATGATGAGGATGAAGATGATGAGGACGACGATGGTGACGATGAGGAGGGGGAGGATGATGATGATGAGGAACATCAGCCAAGACGCCTCAATTTCGATTACTCAAGCAATTACAGCGCCAAGCTAAATGGCAACGATGGCAAAGAGTCTGTGGCAAAATCAAAGGGGCAGACACTTTTGCCGCAACAGCCAATGCTGGTCGTGCGCACCACAAGTAGTAGTCGCCACGGAGGAGATGGCGAGGAGGACGATGTGGATGATGTGGATGATGTGGATGAGGATATTTTCACAGTTGGCGGTGAAGCGATGACTATTGATGATATTATTGAAGAGGATGATGGTGTGGATGAAGACGATGTGGTTGGTGTCAGTGGTGGTGTTGTTGAGGATAATGATGATGATGATGAGGATGAGGATGATGACGGCGATGACGACGACGATGACGATAATGCTAATGATGATAATGATGATGATGATGATGAAGATGATGATGATGATGTTGATCATGTTGATGGTGGTGTTAATGAAGTTGTAGAGGAGGACAAAGATGATGATGATGCTGGCAACGAGGAGAATGCCGATGTCGACAACTCCAACATTGGCAACGGTGTTGGACGTGTGGCTCAAGATGCTGATCGTGATGATGATAGCTATGATACATCATCATCTGAGAGCGAGTCGACCACATCACAATCAACTGGTGAGAGGCGTAATAAGAAAAAAGTAGTTGCATCAGCGGCACATGGTGCTGCCGCTGATCACTCTAATTCGAGCTATACGTGTGATCTATGTCAACTTTGTTTCGATTCCCAGGAACTTCTTCAGATTCATATTAAAAGTCATTTCCTCAATGGGCCGTCGGTGGGGAACATCAACCCCAGCGGCAGCAGCAGCAGCAACAGCAATAACAAAAACAATACCAAAAAGTCCAGCTTGGATGCAAGAAGACAACAACAACAACAACAGCAGCAGTTAAAGCTGCAGCAGCCGATGCTGCAACGGGCTTCAACTGAGCTCGACAAAAGTACAAAAACAAAAACATAAACAAAAACAAAAACAAAAACAAAAACAAATACAAAACACACATCAAATTCGCAACGCATTCCATCATCAAGCAAACACACAGGAACAACAACAGCAACAACCACAACCACAACTATCTTCATGCAATCATAATCATACACACACACACACACACGCGCATATGTATAAAGAAAGTTCTGTGTGTTTGTTGTGTTGTGCAACGCATAAAAAACTTTTTCTTTTTTTTTTCCTGCTACTAAATTGTAGTTTGTGGCAACTGCTACAAAAACACACAACACACACAGTTTATGTGACCTGTATGTGCATATTTGATAATACGCATGCATACATCGATCATACATCATACATATACAAATATGTGTACATTTCCTTCGCTTTTATTTAAATGTTAAATTTGTTAGAATCACTGGAAGACAACAATAACAGAGGCAGATAGACAAGCGCCTAAGAGTGTCTCCAGTTTTTAGTTTAAGTTAGTTAAGATATACACATACATACATACATTAATATATACATACATACATAAATACATACCTATATAAATGCCTACGTACGTACATACATAAGCATGTGGAATGAATACGAACCACATTATTTAAGAGAAGGTTTACGTGACATTACAATTATCTGGCGATATCGAAGGACCCGATTCGATTCGATGCGACTCGAAGACGAAGCACCAAAGCAAAAACAAACCTTAGAAGAAGGGAGGACTAACACACAATTGATTTAGTTTTTAATGCAACATTAATTATTTTTTATTCAAACAATTTTTTTTTTTTTTTAATGTCTGTTTTTTACCTGCCGCTGGGTTTTAAAAACCGATACTTAAGTTTTTCCTTGAAATTTTTTTAATATATATCATTAATCTTTAAGTGCGTTTTCTAAATTTGAAATTAACTCGAAGCATTTCCAAGTTGCCAACGTTATTCGAAAATATGTTGTGGACAGTAAATGTTTTTTCTCCTTTTTTTTTCTTAAAAAACCCAAAACTTAATTTGTTCTCGAAATTTTTGTAATATATATATATATATATATATATATATATATATATATATATATATACATATATATACATATATATACATTAATATATATCATTAATCTTTAAGTGCGTTTTCTAAATTTGAAATTAACTCGAAGCATTTCCAAGTTGCCAACGTTATTCGAAAATATGTTGTGGACAGTAAATGTTTTTTCTCCTTTTTTTTTCTTAAAAAACCCAAAACTTAATTTTTCCTCGACATTTTTGTGTAAATATATATATATATATATAAGTTTTTCCTTGAAATTTTGGTGTAAATATATATATATATATATATACATTAATATATATCATTAATCTTTAAGTGCGTTTTCTAAATTTGAAATTAACTCGAAGCATTTCCAAGTTGCCAACGTTATTCGAAAATCAGTTGTGGACAGTAAATCGCTTTTTTCTCCTCTCTTTTTTTAAAAAAAAAGTTTTTATGTTTTGCTTTAGGCTAAGTCTTTCGACTCGCGAGCTAAAACTTACCAAACATGGTTTTTCACAAATTGAAACATTTTGATACACATATTACATTTATTACACACTTTATACGCACCAAAAACGTATTGGCCTTAATAAAATGTTTGAAATCAAACTCATTTGAAATTGAGTTTTGAAATGAAATATCTCACTTTTATTTGAGAGGGAATGGAACATAAATTATGAGTTTTCTAAATTCATGGACTTTTTTGTTTAAGTACGCCAATGCGTTTTATTAACATGAAGATTTGTTATTCGTACGAAATAAATGAGATTTGCACTGAGAGAAAGGACAAAAAAAGAAAAAGAATTCTAAGAACGCATTTCTATCAAATGTTAATTTTCGCCATACACACGCAGCATTAGCACTTTGCCCCATTTATACATTAAGTAATCTGTATATTAATTATTTATATTTAATGATGCATTTTATAAATAATTCGTTTCATGCTACATTTATTATTCAAACCAATCATATTCGTATGTATTGTGTGAATACACACATTCAAACACACACACCCTCAAACACACACGTCATTGATAAACAATAAAGAAAGGAAAAAAAAAACAAAAATAGTGCATACTGCAAATGTTAATTACGCTTACGAATTAATTATTGCGGTTGCGAACATACCTTTTACTTGTAAAATTATTTTAAGGTTTATGTATGTAATTGGAAACTAGTTTAAAACAAATAAAAAATAAGCATTAATGCAACAAATGCGTATGCATATGAATTGAATATCATCAACTCCTTGCGTTTTATTTGTTCAACATTTTGAAACGTTTTGAAGCGCGCCCAAGTTGCGATAACTTTACATATCGATTGCCCTGGCACTGCGATAAGCATGTAAATTGTGCTCAGTTACCACCCCCTCCGCCAGACAACCACTGATGGAATAAGTTAAACAATTTTTTTTTTATATATGTGTAAGTCAATTCATAGTTGCACGGTTTATTAGTAAAATATCAATGCAATTTATTTTTACTTGTTTTTGTTTTTTTTTGTTTAGCCATTTGCGGTTGCTATACTAAAATGATTGATTTATATTTGGCAGGCAGCGAAGCGGCTCAGGCACACAAGTCTAATTAATTAAAATATTATTGAACTTTGATATTTGGTCTGTGTTTTTGTTTGTGAGGTGCATTATAAAACGATTCGAAAGTTATAACAACAAACATCATATATATATAATTGGGTGCAAAAACATGGGAATGAAAATAAGATAAAGCAAGCAAGTACAAAATGGTAACAAAGGGTAAAAAGCCAACGGACTTTCGTACAATATTATCAATGCTAATAGAAACTAATTGTGTAATTCTATATAAGGCGTTACATGAATACAATTATATATAATAATTTATGCCTAACAAAGATATTACAACTAATTAATGGTGCAAGGGTGATTTTCACAAAAACAAATAAAAAAAAGAGAAAAAATACTATCGATTTAAATCCATGTCTCTTTTCTCTAGGAGTACTGGGTGTGTGGATTAACGCTTATCATCTCCATGTTGCTGCTGTATGTTCCAGAAAGAGAAAATATAAAGAAAGCGCGAGAGAGAGAGAGAGAGAGAGAGGGAGAGATAAAGTGAAATTCATTGGTTATATTTAAGAATTAACAGGTATTTTTATGAGCATAGCTGCCGCTGATATGATTATAATTATCGCGCACCAAGTGATTGCTAAATTGGACAACGGTTAACGATAATGAGAAGATGCTCAATGGGTAAACGGGAATGGGAACAGGTGCAGGACCAGGAGCAGGGAGAGCGGCAACTTACCTTCGACTGCAGCGCAGATGAATGAAGAGCAGCGCCAGTCCAAGCGTAACACAAATACCACCCACAACTATATAGGCAATGCCCAGGAAGGGATTCTTTCCGCCCAGCACTGATGTGGTCGATAGAATCATGCGTTTGGTGCCATCAAACGAGACGACGGGATACCCTAAAACAATAACAACATCAATATGTACATATTGCAACCATGCATTGCATACACAAAAAAAACTCACTGTACTCTATGTTCAATGTGTATTCCCCGGCTTTGAGGCCACGTGAATAGCTATTATTTGTCTGGTCCAAGCGACGGTATAGCTTGCGGAAATTTGGCAGAGCAGCGGTGCGCATCCAAACAATTAGATCCTCATTCTGAAAGCCATTGTTTTCCTCATTGGTTGGATCCAATTCACTTAGGTTTTTCTGCCAGAAAATTGGCTTCTCAAATCTGGCTAGCGCATCTTTTAAGTTGCCTTCCGGATTACGGAACTTGACACGCTTATCCGAGGGCCATGCAATGCCCGTATTCAATAATTTTATTTCCGAGCTACCTTGACTCAGTGTCAGTGTGTCTGCAAATAAAAATACACAATTAATTAATAACAAACAATGCAATTTATGTAGGTCTACTGGTTACCATTGAACAAGGAATTGGCAATAGCGCCGCATGGCGCAATGGGTTTGTCATTCTCCGCGTAGGCGAAGGGGGTGCAGTCCGAGCTGGGCGTTAGCGACAGGTGACCCAACAGCTGCTCATCGTCGCGTGATTTCACATAGCGTCGATGGTTCTGGTAGTAATTTGTCAGTCCATAGTACATGTAAACGATGCCCTGCGCAAAAGAAAAAATAAATGTGTTATTCTTGTGAATGAACTATTATAAACTATCAGATCCTTGGATACTTGCATTGAAGTCTTCAGTTAGATTAAAGTTAATCCTGCACAAGCACTGTCCGCCCGTTGTGGCTTCCAAAAACTCGGCACAAGTCTTATTGTTGCCCACCTGCATGCATCTGGTGTAATCGATGATGAGCTCATTGGATGAATTGGAAAAGTGCAGCAGCACAACACCAACGGGAATGAAGAGCACTCCGATCACAAAGAAAGTGGGTAGAACTGTTCTTGCTGTCAGCACCGGCTGCCAGGCGGGAAGGCGTTGTTGCTTGAATGCTGAATCTGTTCAACACAAATAAACTCGAATAAATAACCAATATTGTATTGCATTTTAAAAAGTGATTCATGGACTAATCTGCGACTGCGTGACAAAGGCTCACTGCCCTAAAAATATCGATCACTTTGTACACATTGTCTGTTGACAATTCCGTCATCATTTCGAGGAAGAACAAACTTTTATTACTTTCGAAAAGACATAAACATTGAGTAATGTTTGTGTGTGAAATATGCAAAATAACAGAGGTAAACATGTTGTTAAATGCCATACAAAACCTATATTCGTGGCATATTTCAACTATAAGTTTACCACAAGATTATCGAAAATCTTTTAGCTTTTCAAACGTTGTTAAGACTGTATTGGCATTAGTCACTCTTTTGTGTCTTATCAATAAAACACAATACACACGAACACTCACATATGTCTGCAGGGCCAAATTGAATCGACAACTTGTTACTTGAGTGTGGGTATTTGTCTTGTATTTACATATAATGTAAAATTCACTGAATTTTCACCTGAAGGTCGTTTAGACTTTGGGGTAGCGTTTTCCTCGTTTCCCACATTTTGCGACGACATGGCCTTTTCAGCTCAGGACAGTGCAGATGATAACCGATTCGTCAAATCTTAAGGATAACGGGTTTGCGACTAAACCACTCCTCGTAATTTTGCTATACCAAATACGTAAATAACACAAGAAATTTCGCGTTCCAGAGCTGTTTATCGATATATGTATATCGATAAGAATATAAATAAATATTATTTTTGGCATGTTATCGAATAAAAATGTTATACTATTCCGAATAAAACGTAATAAATGAAAACTTCATGAAAACAAAGGATATAATCATTAATAGCAGCGTCAAATTGCACATTTACATAATGTTTATTGCCAAATCAAAATATCCCATACAAATTGCATGTCGATATATCGGCTAATGGATAATTTGTTAGTTTACTATGGAAAACATGTTTCGGATATATATTTTGTTTTATTTATTTGTATTTGATTTTAGATAAAAATATAAAATATCACAAAATTATGGTTAACCAGTCACCATAAATGTGCCTGCACAGATAGAGAAAATCATCGCATGCATTAGCAAATATCGCGGCCATATCTAGTAGCAGGGTTTCGTCAAAACAACAAAGCATAGACAAAAAAAAAAAAACGAAGTAACGCAAAAAAAATCGCGAAAAGAAACCGACGACGAACGAAATTCAAACGCATTTATTAATTTGCGGTGTACTGAAAACGTGTGTTTTTTCGTCAGCCGCAGAATAAGCTGCATTTTTTTGCTCAGGGATCCCATCCACTCTGCTCACAACTCTAATTTCAATTCAACTTTTTTGTACCCTCGGCAAGGGATCTATAAAAAAGAAAAACGCTCTAATTGACAAAGAGTTAGGAGAGAAACGCCGCCGCCGACGCCGCTACCGCCTCCGCAACTGCCACCGCGATGCAAATTACCGTTACGACCACCGATGATAAAATTTTCTGTATAGATGTCGCCGAAGATTTGGAGCTAGAAGTGCTTAAGGCAATGTGTGCCAACGAAATTGGCGCCGAGGTAAACCAAATACTGGTGCTCTTCAATGGCCGCGAGTTGACCAACGACAAGCAGACGCTGAAGGAGTTCGGTGTGCGCGATAGCGACTGCATTGTGCTGGACCGTCGACGGGTAACCTCCAATCGTACAGGTGAGTGATACGCAGACCTCCCACTCCATTCAACATTCGCTTTGGTTTGCAAGATATGCGCGCCTCAACGGCAAAGTGGGTCACTGCACCCGCTCTAGACCGCTGCTCCTGGCCACCAGTGTGCATGTGCATGTGTGTGTGTGTGTATGTGTATGGAAACTGTATATTAAAAATAAAAATGTGTTCTTTCTTTACACATTACTCAGTCGCTGCATATACTATAAATGTATTGTCATTGTCGAATTTTTTTGTTCACATTCCAAATGATATGCAGAAAACAGAAAAAGTAAATGGAAACCTAACACGCATACATACACAGGCAGACTGATATGCATACATACAGACACACACACAGGCATGTGGATATGCAAATGTCGATCTGATTTTGATAATTCAGCTCTTATCGATATACGGTAAGCATATATGTAATCGAATTCATGGAAAGACTAAGAAAATCTACATATATATATATATATATATATGTATATCTATATATATGTATATCCATATATATGTATATCCATATATATATATATATTCACCTTGTACATTGCTCACTGTATCAGACTCAGCCATACTCATGTGGCATAGGATGACACACAATACGGCTGCAACTTAGAAACGAAAGAGAGCGACGACAACGGAACTGCACTGAGATACCAGCACTCCAACAAGCCAGGAGTTGTTTGTGTGGCTATATTCAAAAATGATTTTAGACAAGGGAAACAACAGGCTTAGGATACTCATGGGTCTGTTGATGGAGAAGCTCTTAGCTCAGCAGCTGGCCCATTAAACCTTAGAGGTGGTAGTTCAGATACCCCAATTTATAATAATAATAATAAAACCCATGTGGAGGATGTTATAATATTGCCGATCAGCTAGTAATGGCCATTTATTTCCCACTTCATCCATGTTGAACTTGATCTGTCCTTCTGTGCTGGGGTCAGAACGTCATTGGTAGCCAGCACAATGTTATCAGATTAACTAACCCTATCCAGTTACAACTAGTCTACATATATAATCTTTGACTGCCTTTTATAATTGTTCTTGAAAATATCAAGAGACTCTAGTTTAAAGTTTGACTAAAGTTCACTCGCCCATCAACTGACTTCAAAATGTGTACGATAATTTTAAATAGATTATTTAATTCGTTATATTTACGATTTGCTTTTTAATTCTTCGAATTTATGAACTGCTCTTGTGAACCAGTGTGCATTGTTCGAATATATATATATATATATATAAACATATATGTTTTACATGTATGTATGTATGTATTTGCTTCTTTGTTTTTTCAGCGTGGGCGCACGCAATTTGCAATCGCTTTTAATTTCCAGTCGCTTTCTGCGTTATAATAATTATTTCTTTCTGTTCTGATTTACTCGGTACAACGCACCTGAAGTGGGTATATATATATATATATATATATATATGTATATATGTAAATGTATAAACATGAATGTTGTTTTTTGTAGATATATTAAATGAATTTGGCGTGTTTTCGCTATATATAAATAAATGCTTAATTGCAAATAGAATTTATATGAAAATTACTATGTAGAATTGTTATTTAACTGCTTTACTTATTGGCTTATTTCAGGTGGAACCAATCCATCGATTCGTAATCTGGACTTTAGCAGCATCGCTGTGCCCGGTGCGAGCACATCGGGCGTCAGTCCGTCAACACAACAAAGCGCTGGCAGTGGCAGTGGCAGTGGCACGCCTGGTTCGGTTAATATGCAGCAGCAGTTGCAGCAGTATCTGGAAACGATTCAGCAACCGCTCACCGACATACCCTTGACAGATGAGTTCAATGTGAACTTGGACGAGGATCCGGCGCTAGTGCGCCAAATGTTCGTGGCCAATCCGCAGACGTTGGCCCTGCTCCGACAAAACAATACCCGGCTAGCCGAAGCCTTCGACTCGGGCGACATGGAGACATTTGCAAGGGCTCTGCGCGAGGATGTCTTGGATCGGAAACGACGCAACGAGCAGCATCAGCGCATGCTCAATGCGGATCCATTCGATGAGGCCACACAGCGACTAATTGCCGAGCAGATCAGGGAGAAGAACGTTCAGGATAATATGGCAGCGGCCATTGAATACAATCCAGAAATCTTTGGCACTGTCACAATGCTGTAAGTATATTATTATCTTGCCACATTTTGCAGTAACCAAGGAGGGAACGTTGCGGTCGGGCGTAACCAATTGTGCAATACTTTGATACCATAAATAAACCTAGTTGATAACAGTTAGCAAATAACAGGCAGCATTTTGCCAAGAAATACTTTCCAAGTCTGTCTTTCAAATTGAGGTTGATATAGTCGGAAAACTTTTGATGGAAGAGCTCTTAAATTACAGAAGATATGGATTTTTTAAACTTTGGAGATGTTAAAGTTAAAATTTAAGAAATGGTTCCTAGTAATCTTCCTTCCAAGTTTAGTAACTGAAGCTCTTAAATTCCGATAGTTATAGGCTTTTGGCTTTTGGAGCACAATCTGTGTATTCTACCTTCCAAATTTGAAAACTATAGTTCTTAAATTACAGCACATAGAATCTTTTGGCATTGTTCGGATTTTTGAAGTGTTCCTAATAATATAAATTTTCAATTTGGTGATTCTAGCTTACAAATTGTGTGAGGTTTGTGATTTTTTTCGACTTACACTAAGAGGTTTGGAGAGGTTTATATAAGGATCTCTTACTGGCGTCCTGACACTAGATAACAAATTGTGAAATATATGCGCTGATTCAAATTTCTAGTAACAAAGTTCCAGGAGACGATCCTTAAAGGAGGTAAATTTCCAGTTTTTATACAGTACTTTATCTTTAAAATTGTGGAGAAATGTGGTCTTATCGATGTGCTCTTGTCGATAATTAATAATTTCTTCAGACCACAGACGTAGGAACAGACAGGGGGACGGATGGACAGACGACATGACGTACATATAGTAGGGTACTCACTGGGAATTAAAGTATGCCAAGCAATTGATGACAATTTGGATGCCCAATAATACAGCTACATCAACTGCAAGGTGAATGGGACACCGGTAAAGGCGTTCGTCGACTCTGGTGCACAGACTACAATCATGAGCAAGGAGTGCGCGGAACGATGCAATGTGAATCACCTGCTCGATACGCGCTGGAACGGCATTGCCAAGGGTGTTGGCACACAGCCAATTCTTGGACGCGTCCACATGGTCCAGCTGCAGATTGATAATGATTATTTGACGTCCAGTTTCACGGTGTTGGGCCAACAGCCCATGGACATGCTATTGGGCTTGGACATGCTCAAGCGGCATCAGGTGAGTTAAAAAAAAAAATCAGCTAAAATACAACTGGGCAGTAAAATAGCTGTGTTAAATCTAGTCCAAAATAAATATAAAATATTGAAAATCAGTGGAACAAACCCAGAAAACTTCATCAGAATCAACAACTGCTCGAAGGCGATTAGTCAATGCAAAGTTAGAAATAAAAAAAGCAGACATGAATTGCCACTGCCACCAAGGTTTTGCTGTCCAGGTGTAATCCGATCTGGACATACTCTTCAAGCTATATAATTAATAATTTGTTATACATAAAAATCATTTTGATTGCAGTGCCTCATTGACTTGCAACGAAATCTGTTGATCATTGGCACCACAGGCACCACAACGCCGTTTTTGCCGGAAAGCGAGCTGCCGCCATGCGCACGCCCCACCCGCGATCCGGAGGAAAACGAACGCCAGGCAATTGCCCAGGCAATTGAGCAGAGCAAATGGGAGGCCGGTGGAGCCAGCACGAGCAGCAGCAGCAGCATGAATTTAAACGCTATACAGCCGCTGGATTGTTTCACCGAACAGGATGTGACTGACCTGATGGAATTGGGCTATCAGCGCAGAGAAGTGCTCACTGTACTGAGACTGGCCAATGGCGATAAGACGATCGCCAGCTCGATGCTCTTAAGTCGTAAGGCAGCCGCGGGTAGCGGTGGTCTGAGCTGAACGCTCCGTGCAGCTGCTACTGCTGCTGCGGCTGCTTTGTCAATGCTCTGGGATCAATCAAAGCAATCATCATTTTGGAATCATAGTGCAAGAGTAGCCATCACTAAAAACCACCACAACGAAATCGGTTACAGTATCAAGATAATTTCCCAAAAAAAAATTACAAAATTTGTTTAGACCAATTTAAAATACATTTTTATTTTTTCTCAATGTGCAATGATTAATGAAGCTCTTAACACTAAATTAATTAATTTTAAACTCAATGGTAATCTGTATAAAAAAAAAACGCCACAGTATTGGAAAATAGTCGCAGCAACGGAGAAATTAATTTGGGAAACTTTATACACACGCAGCAAATATTTATACACTAACGAATTATACACAATTTATACACACATCTAGGTATATATATATATATATATAAATATACGTATATACACGTATATATATATATATATATATGTAAATTTATTAGTATTAAGACATATAACTATATTCAAAGTGAAATGGTTAAATAAAACGAGTATTGTTTTTGGATTGGAATTGAATGAAAAGCTATTCAAATAATTCTGGATTTATCAATTGGGTTTGGCTATTTAGTCCCATTTCATATCATAAATAAAGCAGAAATAAGGAATTCTTATCGGGCCATCTATAAATTTTACCAGATCCAATCGTGAAAATCCCATCCAAAAGTAAATTTTCTTTTTTGTTTGTGGTTGTTGAACATTTTTTTTATATATTTTTAAAAATATGAATTATTGAAATATGTTTGACTTGACTTCCCTTAGGAATGTTCCTCTGTTCTATTGTTTGTTTTTATTATCAGTTTGGTGTACGCATACACACACGCACACACACTACACGCACACATACATGCTCCTCCCCCGTGTGCGTATACAATACATATCAATGTATGAATGTATATATATACATATATATTTATATACATGTATAATGTACATTTGGTTGTTAGATGTTGTTGTTGTTGTTATTGCTTTCGGCTGAATTGATGTTGGTTCTACTCTTCGTCATCTTCTTCATCGTCGTCATCTGCGTTGGGACGCGTTGGGGCGTTTTTGTGATTGAACTCCTTCTCGGGATCAAACTGCATGCCCTCCTGATCGGCGGCATCCTCCTCGTCATCATCGCCAGCCACTTGAGCGTTCTCCGCCTCGGCGCGCTCCAGGCGACGTGCCAAATCGGCCTCATCGATGGCCGTAACCAGTTTGGGTGCCATTATCACTTTGAATTCACCCTCGAACTCGCTGATCTTGGCGCGTATACTCTCAATGGCAACCTCCAGTGCCTTGAGGCCATCTGTCTTCTTTGTTGTGGATGTGGTCATCACATACCTGTGTGCACAGATATTCATATAAAAATCTTTATGTAATTGAATTTAAATTGAACTTACAGTGGAGGCGCTATTAGATTGATGCGTATGGGCAGTTCCTCGGTGCTCAGCTCGAGTCCTTTGCTGAGCGATGCTTTGACTGCATCGATGCCCTCGTAGCCATAGCACGAGCACTCGATATCGGCGCGTATTTTCACTGCGGGCGAGACCAGTTTGCGTTTGATGTTGCTCAGCAGCACCTCCTTTGTCTCCGCATCCAGGTTGCATTCATCGAACACTGACGGATCTGTCACTGATTGCTTAAAGATGTCGTACGCAACCGTTTTGCTATTGTATTTCTTTTCAAAATACCAGGCGGTCTTCTGGTAGAGCTCCTCCAGCTTCTCGCTGCTGTCGTAGCCCAGAATGTCGGCAACATGACGCAACAATGAGTTGATTGCCTTCGCTTTAGCAAAGCGCTCCGTGCACTTCTCCACATCCTCGGGTGAAACGCGACGCTTGGACAGATCAATGTAGCCCTTCTCCTTATCCACACGAATGACAACAACCGGTTCCGTTTTGCCCACACGTATTAATTTGTTAATGGAGCGTATGCGACGACGCGACAACTCAGACAGCAAAATCATGCCCTCAATGTTGTTGTACTCCAGCAAATGAACGTAAGCGCCCATTTCGGCTATTGAGAGCACGTTCACCATGACGACATCTTCAATTTCCGGATATTTTTCATTGTAGAATCTCGAGGTTAGTGCCATTTTGCTTGTGCACTTTTAATCTGGAAATTATGTTTGTGGCAAAACCCAATCTGAGTACAAATTGCAGCAAAAAAAACGTGTACAATTTTGCCGAAACAAGGCGTAAGAAGAAGATAGCTAGCGGCAAACAGAGTTGGTCAACGGTGTATCGGGCGAGAGCTTCGGACGGCGAAATCGCATCGATATATCGGTGGACAGTGTGCAGTAAGCTTTGTAACAAGGCTAACGCAGCAAAAATAAAATGATTTCGGGTAAGTGGCTTAATGAAATTAATAAATTTGTATCGTATTACATTGTAAGCTATATATTTAAATACGTATTTATTGCAAACAACCGATAGCCCATTGATGTTGTCATTCTGCCTTATTAGTGTTGAGCAATGCCAAGAGCACCTTCGGCGAATTGGCAAGTGTTGCTCATAGCTTCATCTGGGTTTTACTGTTAGCTAAGAAAATTATCTTTGATTTCGACATCTGGCGGATTATTTATGCAATTTAAATACATTTTTAATTAGACAGTCCTTTAGTATTTAGTATATCATAGTTTTAATAGTTGGGTGTACTCCCTTGAGCCGCCAATAATTGGTGTGTACACACTGGAGCTCGTGCACACGGCGACAAACGTAGTCTGTGGATTGCAGCGAATTCGCTCATTTGAAAAAAATAAAACATGGCTGGAAGAGGTGGTTATGAAAACGCTAGGTAAATATTATTAAATAATTTAATAACTGTGCGGGTCAGCTCGACGAAAATGTGTGAAAACTATAGAAGCGCGATCGCAGCATGTGCCTCACAACAACTCGAAATGTGCTCCAATGTAAAATGATGCACGCGGTTTAAGCAAAAGTCAACCAACACGCACACACTCACACACAAACACACACTCACACAGGGAACACAAACACACAAAACCCTAAAAATGTACATGTATGCATACGTGCGTGTGACTGTGTGTTTGCAAGTGTGCGTGTTTTTTTTTCTCCTATATTTCTTTTTCTTCGCTATTTTTTCGGCCAATTTGCTGCGCTGTCGCCGACAATGTTGCTGGCGACGCTGACGTCGGCGGTATGTGATTTGCCTTTGGCGCATCATTAACTATGGAAACAGCGCTGGCGCAGCTAATGGGCAGCTCGACGCGGAGTTCTGCACACAACTCCTTTTTTTTTTGTTGCAATTTTATTTATTTATTTCTTTTCTTTTTTTGCCGCAAATATTTAAAAAGCGCGCGCTTTTTGTTGCAACTGTTGTCTGCTTAACGCGCTGCTCCGCTTTTGTTATTGTTGATGTGTGCTCGTTATTTGAGCGGCAACGTTTTTTTTTTTTTTTTTAAGTTATGTTTGTCATTGAGTGTTATTCGCATGGCTCCGGTTCGGAGACACGTGCGTTTAAATCAAAGCCGGGCCGGCGCATGCCACATTGTTATTGTTTGTATTGTGTCCACTAATTTATTTATTTTTTTTTTATTTTCTTTTACTCATTTTAGAGGTGGATTTGGAGGAGAACGGCATGTAAAGCAATTGCCAACGGAACCGCCATTTATTGCGTATGTGGGCAATTTGCCGCAGGGTCTCGTCCAGGGAGATGTTATGAAAATATTTAATGATTTCGAGGTGAAGAATGTGCGCCTGGTCAAGGATCGGGACACAGATATGTTCAAGGGATTCTGTTACGTGGAATTCGAGACGCTTGACAATTTGGAGCGTGCACTCGAGTGCGATGGTCGCATTAAACTCGATGATCTTTCGGCCCCACTGAGGATAGATATTGCCGATCGGAGGAAAAATGAACGGTAAATATTAATCGAATTCTCTCTTTGTATTTCTCTCTCTAATTGTTGATGTGTGCCTTTCTTTTTTAGCCCTGGCGGCGGCGGCATTGGCGGAAATGGTGGCGGCATGACACGAGATGGCAATCGCGATGCCTTCCAAAAGCGCGGACCACCCCGTCAGGGCGGCACAAGTCAATCGTATAGCCGAGGCGGTCCCGGCGGAGGTCGCGAGGCCGGCGGCGGCTCTGGTAATCGCGGCGATAGTAGAGGTTCGTACAATGATAATTATGGTGGTCACAGTGATAGAAGTCGTGGCGTCGCCATCTACGGCATGAATAGAGGATACAATGGTAAAGCATTTTTATCTGCCGCGCAAGTGCAACAACCTCTTACTACAAAACTTCAGCAACACGTAGTAGATGCATCTTTGTAGTTCGTGCCCCAAAAATTCGTACCAAAAAACCACAATCAAAATTAAAAAAACAAATAAACTGTAGTTGATTGCAAATTCGCATGGACAAAAAGTAAACAGAAATAAAAGTAAACAAAATAAAAAGAACAAAATAATTCGCGTGGTCTTAAAGCGGCCAGCATCTGCCATAGATTTGAATAATATTAAGAAGTCTTTTGAACTTCATTTCTCACACTTGTTTTTGCCCAATTTTAATTTCAATATACTTCAGTTGCCTTTGAAATTTTCCTATAATCTCGTTTATTGTTTAATCTATTTTGAAACACTTTCGAGCAAATCACTTTTGATAGTCCCAACGAATTTTGGTTAGCCTTACAAATTTGAAATACAATCAAACATTTTCCAACTATAATCTTTCTTGTATTATAATTATTATGATTGTTAATATTAGTTTTAATATTTTTTGGTTTCCTTGTCAAATTTGGGCTTGTTTTCCTTTCGGTTTATCTTATTCTCATTAATTATTGTAAGATATTTCTTTATATATGCACCACCTCTAGATATATAAGTAATGATATTTAGATAGTTAGGGGCTTAATTGATTTTATTTGCATTTTGTAGCACGCTTGGCCCGCATGACGCCCCGGTCAAAAGCTTAAACTATGCCCTACAAAAGTCCTTTGCCACTTATAATGCCTACTAATAAATAAATATAATAAATATATTATATATATATATATATATATATTTATACTTTTATATATATAAAATAAACTAATAAAATACATACGTATATATAGTTATTGCATATGTATTTAGATGTACGCGATATATGTATGATTCACAATACGGAGGTATTTGCAGATCGACCGGCAAATCGCGGCCGGTACGGCAATTTTAGCAATGACGAGCGATTCGAACGCAATCAGGATCGGGATCGGGGTCAGCGCGAGGGAAGCTATGGCAATCAGTCGCGCGACGCCGATCGTTACAACAACTTCAGCAGGCATCGGGACCGCGAGCGTACCCACTACAATCCCAACCAGCAGCACTCGCAGCAGCCGGAACGGCCCATCGGCGGTGGCATTGGCGGCGGCGGCGGAATTGGCAGCGGCGGCGGCGGCAACGGCGGTGGCGTTGCAATGGGTGCAATTGGTAACAGACAATTCAATAAATAATTCATCCATCCAAATGCCATTGACTAAAACTTAAGCTAATCATTTCATATCTATGTTTCTTGCAGATGATACGGAGCGGCCAAGACTACAGCTTAAGCCACGGACCATTGCGGCGCCCATCAATGCGGTGGCTGAAACCAAACAATCGGCCTCCATTTTTGGCAATGCCAAGCCGCGAGAGGAGAAGATCAAGGACATACAACAGGATATTGATCACAATGGCGATAATTAGGCCGTTTTTTTTGGTGTCTTTCATATGCCCAAATGATATTTAAAACTAAAACCTTAACAAAAACAAAGCAAAATTAATAACAACATAAAAAAAACAATCGTGAAAAGAGCGAAGAGAGCGAAATGAAATGAAAGAAAGGACTAAGAGAGAAAGAAATAGAAAGAGAGAGAAAGAGATAGAGAGAGAGAGCGCGTCATAAGAAGGATGAGAAGAACAACAAAAACAAAATAAATAAGCAAAACAGAATAACACCAATGCAATATGTATATATATATATTTATATATATATATATATTTATGTGTATATATATACTTTATATAAAATGCTATGTTCTTTGCATATATAATATATATATATATATACATAACACATGGCTGGGGCACCCGAAACAACAAAGCCTATTAAACATGCCTAAATAAAGCGAACAATAAACAAGAAGCAACAGCAACAGCAACAAGCGACCAGCAACAAGCGACCAGCAACAACAACAGCAATCAACAAAAATTAGGAAATGTTTTTTATACTCACCATAAATGAAGCGAAAAGGAGCATAAATAATAACAACAGCAGGAACAACAACAAAAAAAAAAACACCAACAACAACAAGAACAACAAAAGCAAAAACAAGTCTTTAAATGTTAGTCTGTAAGACCGTATATATATATATATATATATATATGTATATATGTGTGCGCGCTGCTATTTGTTAGTTAAGTAATGCATATACAAACCAACAAAAACGTTCTACCATTTAAGTAAAAAGTAAACAAACAAAAAACAAAGCAAAAACTGAGAAAACCAACAAAAAAAAACCAACAAAAAATCGACAAAAAACAAACAAACTAAAATTTGACAAGCGTTCAGCGTTAGCAAGCAGGCAGTTTATATAGCAAAAATTTAAGAAAAAAATGAAAAATCCTAAACAAAAAATTAAAAAAAAATCAGCAAAAAAAATGCATTGAATATATAAAACACTACGTACGTATTATACAAAAAAAAAAAAGGAACTATAACAAAGTAAACAACAATTTTATATATATATAAATTCATTCAAATATGGAGAATGTAATCCGAGTGGAAGTCTTCGTCTAGAATCAAACCTGACTAAAGTTTTTCAATTCTTTCTCTCTTTTAAATGAACATTTTATTTTTTATTTCTTTGAAATTCAACATTTTGTTGATCTATTTTCGTACAACTTTTGTTAGCAGCATCAATTAGCAGTTGTCACATAGCTCGACAGACAAAGGAGAGGGACACGGCGGCGGCATTGACATACTACTAAATGTTTTTTTTTTTTTCTTGTCCATGTTGACAATTGAACTATGTAGGGCAAGCATATAAATTAAGCGAGATAAATAAATTAGTTATATACTTTTATTTTTATAACCGCTACACATTAAAAATTTGTTTAAAAATTGTACACTGAATTTGGGCAAATGTATGTAACAGGCAGAAGGCAACATTTCCAGTCCATTTATGTAACAGATTCAATATTGATTTGTCAGTCCGACCGCAACGTCTCAGTTATAATTGATGATCAGTACGTGGTATTGCCTAGTCGAGCTCCATTGTCAAAGATGTCCTTGTTTTGCTTTGATCACTTGAATGGCGAATGCCGACTGGCAACTGGCGACATTGGGGAATGGTCGATTTTCAGTACTTTCAGTCTATTAATTAAATGTTATCTTTTGTTTCTCTTCATTTGGATTGTTATTTTTTTAAATTATTTTTGTTTTTTTTTGCAAATTTCTTATTCATGATTTACGAATAAAGGCTAAAATGTTGAATAAAATCAATTTTGCAGGCGTTTCGTTTTTCCAATATTAAATATTGCCTTTCTTTTCAATGCTGCCAATATTTTCAAGTTGTTTTTCAAATTATTTACCGTCGAACTTCTCTTTTTTTTGGAAGATTTACTTATGTACACACGTGACCACTCACCCCCCACACACACACACACACAGACAGACAAATTATATGTATAGAGTGAGGTAATAATCTGTCGTGTTGTATTCTCCGACATTTTGAACATTTGCGTATGCTCTGTTTTTATTTCAGATAAATACATACACAGTAAATAAATCTATGTTTTTGGTTGCCGGTTGGGAGATCGAGTTTGTCGCACAATTTATATTTTGCCTATATTTCACACTAAGTGCATAACACTAAAATAAAAACAACGTTAAAAAAATACTCTGAAAGTCGTGCGATAACCGACTGCTACGTGTTTTGGAGTATCGCCGCCGTTTTCTGCAACCTATAATAATAATAATTATCTTTTAAAATTTTTTTTTTTTATTTTTATTAATTTTGTAACATAGAACATAACGAACTAAAATTTAGCATAGACAAGAAATTTAAACAGGAAATGGGCAAGAACCCTAACAAAAATATTCTAAAAGGCGATAACGTAACCGAGCACGCAACACGCAAGCTAAATAAATATAAACATAAAAGAAGTAAACTTTTTTATAATTTTAGCTATAATAATAAACAAAGTCAAAGATTTACCTACTATAAAGCGTAGACAAGCAAGTAGCAGCGGGCAACTAAGCAAGGAGATGAAATGTGGAACACAAAAAAAAAAAACCTTAAGTAAATAAATAATTATTAAAAGTAATATATATATATATATATATATATATATTTAATTAACATTTAAAGTCCCATCCAGAAAGCAAGCAACGTAAAGTTTAAATTTATTGAAATTAACAAAAAAAAAAAAATATATATATATATACCTATCCGATGAACTACTATGTATGTAATTAAGAACTTTGATATGCATTTTTATTGACGCCCAGTATAACAAATTTATGGAACATTTAAGAAGAGTGGAAAAAAAAACTGAAAACATAAAATTAAACAAAAACCACAAGAAGAATTTATACAAAGCAAAAGTAGCTGTTAACTTACGTACGTCATTCATAAATATAAATATGAATATATATATAAAATTATATATGCATACACATATACATATGTATGTGCATGCATATGTATATATACATAAATATTAAATACTTAATGACAAATTGAGAGCAGTGGCTTAAGCTATTCGCATATTAATACAAATACAAAGTATAGCAATTAATAATCTTAAAAATGGCAACAATTTCTATAAATTATTTAATTAGCGAAACGAATTAAAGCTCGAAACTAAAATAGCAACAAAAAAAAAAAAATTAAAATAAAAAACAAAAATATATAAAAATAGTTTCATAATCCAAATCTAAACGAAATCCAAACACGCTTCCTTCAACTAAAGCTGAGGAACAGTTAACAACAAAGACAACAATTCAAATATTACATAATTAAAATTTCTTATCAAAATATACATATATACATTAAACATATATATATATATATATATATATATATATATAATTTTTTGTTGTTTGAACATTTTGTACGATATATATACATACATCTATATATATATATATATATATATATATATATAAATTCACGATCTGTTTCCTTATATTTTACTTGAATTAATTAAATGGGCTGGTCTCCGGTCTCGAATCAAACGATTGCCATCTAGATGATAAATGCCGCGACTAGCCACATCTTATGATAACTCGCCAGTTTGGAAATCGTATTTGCTTTCGATTCCGAAGATGCAGAACATGGATATCATGCAGATTGTGAACATTAAGGTATATTCTCGCTGGTGTTTTGGATTCGAGTCTGTGCGATAAATAAATGGGGGTATAAACTAGCCGATAAGAACTTACAAAAAAATATAATGCCAATTCGCAAAGCAAATCTAATAATCTTACCATTTTTTTTTTTTGAGAAGCAAAAGTCAAAAATAAATATTTCCAATAGGAATTTTAATATATATATATTCTATAGACCAATTTCAATGGAACCACAAATATTCTTGATTTAAAAAGTGCAGAATAAAGATGAAAATTTTAAATAAAGACTTACATGTGCATGTGTTCTATGACAATGAAAGGATATGTCATTCAACCATTTGTCCTGGTAGCGCATCAGAAGCATTATTTTCGAGGGGGAAAAGCTCGTCAAATTTCAGAGTGGTAAGTGCAACAACAACAACATGTTGCATACGTGTTGTTGTTGTAATGATTTATGTATTTATGCGTTGGCATTTCGCTGCTTTATAACGAGGCCAATTGGACTGTTGGCTAAGCCCGCACACACACACACACACACACACACACACACATATATATATATATATATATATAGATGGACAAAGTAGGACCGTTGGCAAATTTGGAAGGTGTTTGGCGCTTCGCTGTCTCCAGCGCTGCATGATGTCACCGATGCCAGCCAATTACGACACACATACACACACACACACACACACACACACAGCTGCGTAAGGGATAAGTGCATGTATTGTCAACAAATATATATTTATATATATATATATATGTATATATATATACATAAATACAACAAATATAAATGTTTAACGCATCTTTGCAATACATTTTGTTTTGACTTTTTGATGCATTTTATGGCATTGGTCAGTTGTTTTTTTGTGTGCTCTATTTACCGTTATCAGCGTGCGCATATGACGCCATTAGAAGGCCGATATAAAGCAATCATAACAAGTAAGTATGCTATAGTCGAGCGATCGCGACTACGATATACCCCGAACACAGTTGTTAAATCTATTCTAATTTTATTGGCAACCGAACTGATCCCTAATTGGCTGGCTAGAAACACGTGCATATACATACATACAGACAGACATTCATAGGCAACGGTGTTCTGCAGAATAAATACAAAAAAATTGATTATCATGCCATCTCTTTCTCACACAGGCATTCGCATATTTATGCATACAGAAAATGTTTGCGGCTGCTGGTAGAAATGAGATCAATATGAAAATATGTATTTTTGAAAATGGGTGTTTCGTACTCGATCTTGGTGAAATTAGGGCCGTTGATCAATATTATGTATGTATATTATTTGTTAATTAGAAGATTCTTCCATCAAAATTGTGGAATTATTTGCTATGGGAAATCGAAATTGAAATGTATATGTATCGATAATCGAGAAACGGAGGCAGTTATCGGCATGAAAAAGGTAAATTTCCAAACTTCAAGAGGTTTCTAGCGCTTATAGTCTCTGAGATCCACCTGTTCATACAAACAGATGGACACACGAACATATATCGACTATATCGAATCGGCTCTTGATGCTGATCAAGAATATATATACTTTATGAGGTAAGAGATGCTTCCTTCTCCCTCTTATATACATTTGCACAAATCCATTATAACCTTTTAACCCATTTTCAGTGGGTTCAGGGTATAAAAAAAACAAAATCCAGCCCACAATAGTGTATGAAGGTTTTGTGTGTGTGTGTGTGTGTGTGTACGTTAGCCTGCATACTTAATGCCGTTGGTTAGCTGTCAAATTGATTAATATGTAAAAATAATATGCACTTTGTAATTTGCATAATTCAATTACAATTCAATTACAATTCAATTACAATTCAATTGATAATGCGAATTCGTTGGAAAATTATCATCTTGTTGGTGTATATTTAAATACATATTTAAATATGTATTTTATTTATTTAATGTGGACTAAAAACAGACCATAAAAGCGATTCAATGAATACAAATATTGTTAAAGGAAATAAGCAAAAATATAATAAAAGTTTTTACAAAATATTTATTGCAAGCATTGGGAAAAACAAGAAAAAAACAAACCATTTATATATATATATATATATATATATATATATATACATCATCGGTAGAAAAAAGTCCGTTTAAATTATCTTAAATGTTATTTATTTAAAAGTAATAATTAATTAAGTATATGTATTTTTAAACTAAAATATCTAAAAAAAATTGGGCTCCTATAAAAATCATATAAATTATTAATTAGAGTTGATTATTGCAATTTTAATGTGTTTCAATAATGTACAATAATATGAATAAGTTGGAGCAAATTTTTTGGTAAAAATTACAAACGTTTCTTTGCCATATTTTGTACGCATCGTAAAGTATCTGAAAGAAACATTTTTGAGCTGAATTGAAAATATTTATACGATTCGCATTTTCAGTATTTTATCAGCATATCGAATTAATTTTCAAAAAATTTTCGTAAGCGGTTTTATGACAATGCAGCAAACTTATTTGTGTAACACAAAAATAAATCTAAATTTCTATTAAAATGTACAAAAATATGAAAAAAAAACAACCAAAATGCATAAACTATATAAACTATATAAACTGAACAGTAATAAATTTTTGTCATTATTTCTTTATTTCGAGTTGATTTGGTTGTCTTTAAAGAAATGCAAATGCAAATCGCGTTTTATTAGCTGTTTTTTAAGTTTAGCTTAGCAAAAGTAAATTGCAGCTAAGAAAATTGCATATGATATTTTTGCAGTTGTTGTTGTTTGATATATATATATATATATATATGTATATATCGTGTGGATGGATTGTAAGTAGCAATCAGGCTATGGAAAATAGAAAATGCTATAGAAAATGCAGCGAGCGTCGTTCATCGCCCGCAGCGCATTGCAGTTAACCCCGAAAAACAATGAAGCAAATGGCATAACCAGTCACACACAAGGCACACACACACACACACACACACACACACACGGACATACTTTGCATGTTGTGCCCCATTTAGAGGCTGTTTGGCTGAGTGCCTGCCAAAAAATCAGTCAACTGCATGCAGCAGTTGAGCAAATCGCGTGCCTTACATTTATTCTGCACCCCCCATCCCCTCCCCCCCCATTACCTACCACACCCAATCCCCAATCCCCATCAATCCCAATGCGCTTGCCTTGGCTCTGGTGCAGCTGCACTGGCACATGTTGCTTGCTGGGGTTTGTTTTGGTGGCAGCAACTTGGGTTTGGGTTGCATGTCTGCCCCACAAATTGACTGTGGCTGAGAGTTGAGCGCCAAGCGTTTGGCTTCGTGGCATTTGGATGATTTCTGCCTATTTGTGAGCCACCATTACAACACCCAATCCACCTTCCCCCCCTCCCCCACACCATCACCTATTTCCACACCTCCGCAGTACCTGAACCCCCCTGCAGCGGTGCCAGCTCTTTTTGGCTACCATTTTGTGGACTTTAATCGCGTGTTTGCTGCACATTTTAACGCTCGTTGTCGGCATCGTCGTCGTCGTCATCGTCATCTTTGTTGTTGCTTGTTGGTTGCCACAGCAACGCAGTGAAACACGACACGAAATGCAAAGCACAAACATTGCTCTGCGGCTGTAATTGGCTGAGTCTGAGCGGAGCCAAGAGTGTTGTTGGGGTCCGCTGGGGTGGACAGGTAGGGACATTGGAGCTGGTGTGTCTGTGGCTTAAGTGTGGGTTAAGTGTTGGGGTTAGGGTTAAGATGCGTTGGCTCAGATCGCTCATTGTGTGCACTCCTGCGGCTGCAATAAATTCATCCAATTTGAACACATGTTAAGCAAAAGCGCTGCAAATTTTAGCTTGTTTTCCCCAGCAGAATTTCATCTATAATTTTTTTAATTATTTGATTTATTAAATGTGAACGAAAAACCGTTCACAATTTTTTAATTAGGTCTTAAGAAGCACAAATTTAAAATACAAATTATGTTATATAATATTAAGTGAGGGTAAGGAAAAAAAAGAGCATATAATATATATAAAATGGGTAATATTTAGGAGGTCTAATGGTAAAAAAAAGTAAATAAATGTATTAAAACCTTATTTATTACTTCTTTTCTGCACATGAATAAATATATTTATGGAATATGTGCCTCAAAAAGGACAATTAAATTACTATATTGGCATATTATTATTATTATTATTATCTGTTCGTTTAGCCATTTTATACATATTATTATTATACAAGTTTTTCATGTCTATTCGGAGAAGACAATAAGTCCCCTCTACCAGGGAGTAAAATAACATTTTAATAATCTTTCAAAGTTTTTTATATTTTTCGATTTAATAAGCTATCTGAAATGCTAGTACTAAATATATATTTATCTAAATGTATATTTTAATTATCATAAATAACAAGCATTTCTGCTATATTTTACAAAATTCTGTTCTAGAATTAAGAAAATAAAAACCGTAAGTTTAATTTGCCAATTTTTAAATATACTTTCTGAATAATAAGTTGAGTAACATTGCCACTACTACAAAAAAAAAAAATAGAAAAAAAATAAAAGGAATTTGGGCAACAGAATTATTTGAATAAAATGCGTAAATACAATGACGATATTTGTGTTGGCGGCGACGATGTCATAATTAGCCATGTTGTATGTATTTACTATTATGTTTATGCCTCTTAATGCCGTTGTCGTCATTGTTGTTGTTGTTGTCGTCAATGGTTTGCTCAACTGTCAGCACGTAAGCAACAGCAACAGCAACAACATTAGAGAAAGCAGTAAAACACGCGCAACTCATAAACCAAATTTATGTACATTTTGAACCCCTTACAACAACAACAACAACAACAACAACAACAACAACGAGAGCAAGTGCAAAGGCAACGAAAAAGTTGAATAATTTAAGGTTATGTTAATACGAGTCGTGGCGGGAACAGCAATCCGAGGAACGCTTGCAGGGTGTACACACACACTTCAGGTGTACATTACACACTCCATCCTGCCATTGGCTGCCAGTTAGAGGTCAGACCAAACCACCCACCCACCCAGCTCTTACCTGCCACCTGCCACGCGCCCCACCTGACACAACCGCCCGCCCGCCCGCTGTCAAATTGAAAGTGCACTTGCACCCGCCCAAAGCTATTGCCAAAGCCAAAGCCAAAGCCAAATAATTTATCAAAATATTGGGTTAGTTACAGCAAAGTACACTCAGCAAAAAAGTAAGTGCAGAAATGTTAGTTGAATTTTTGGCAATTCCGCATAATCTCACCTGATTTTTGTATTTTTGTGTGATTATCGATTTAGTAATTATCAAAAGCAAGAAAATTATTTTTGTTTTTTTTTTTTTTGGGGTGATTTTATTTTTGCAGTGTTTGTGTTGTGGACAAAGGCAAATAGAAAAGTTGGTTTTGAAAATGCAGCTAAAGTTAGCCGATGACCATGCAAATTGAATTATTAAATGCTTTTAGCTCTAAAATCCAATAATAATAATAATTGGATTTTAGCCGAAAAATGCATATTTCCAGCATATTTTGTTTAATGTCAAACATACATTTTATTTTCGTCTATTCTGGCATATTTGAGTAAGAAAACAAATATATATTTATGATAATAAATAATAATAATTAAACAAATAATTATCGCAGCGCTTAGCAGATGTTTAGCCCTTAAGGACACTTTAACTAAATTACTACAACTTAATTACATAAAAGGATCGAATGTCATTTTTTTCTTTGCGCTCTCCAAAAATTCAATCGGAAATTGCAGATGCTCTTAGCAATTCAATTGAAAAAAGTGCTTTGAAATGAATACGCCGATATAAATATATAAATATAAATATATATATAAATATATATATATATATATATATATATATAAATATAAATAGATATATAAATGCAATGTGTACTTTATTTGAAAGCCAAGCAACGACCAAAATAAACCTTTTTAAGGAAGTCATTGGACAGTTTCCCGGCGGCTCTCTTCTGCAACGTTTTGAAAGGTGGAACTAAAAATAAAACATAACATCAAATTCTACCTTTTGCACACCCACTCACCCACACAACCCCCCACACCCCATCCCCTTGGCTATGCGGAATGTATTTGTATGTGTGGCTGTGCGTGTGTTATGCTGTGTGTGCTTGGGTGTGTGTGTGTGTGTTTGGTTGGACAAAGGTGCGGAAATTTAGCCATACTTGACAATCTGATGGACGACAGATGCCGTTGCATTGCCCCCCCGCAATCCTCCACGAAGCAGCTCGCATCCGATGCTGCTGCTGCTGCTGCTGCTGCTGCTTCTGTTGTTGCCACTGTTGCCACTGTCAGAATGTCAGAATGTCGTCATTGTTCATTCATGAAATGAGCGCCTTTTTACAGCAACAACAACAACAACAACAGCAACAACAACAACAACAACCGCAATGGCCGCAAAATAAAATGGATAAAATGTAAAAAAAAAGGGGAACAAAAAAATAAATAAAGAAGTGCACAGAGCAAAAGACGCGCGTGTTGCAAAGGAGTGTTGGGTAAGTGTATATATATGTATGTATATATAAAAAATAAATATATATATATATATGTGTGTGTGTGTGTGTGTGTGTGTGTGTGTGTGCGAGGACACTACGAGGACGTACGTGCGACTTTGTCGCCACACTGAAGTTTTCTTATTTTTCTTTTGGTTGCTGCTGCTGCTGCTGCTGCTGCTCTTGATGTTGCGGCAGTGTTGCATGCCACACACACACACACACACACACACATGCACACACTCAAATCACATACACACAAACTTACAAACTGTCGATTTGTACGAGTTTTTGCCTCGTTCGCTGACATCATCTGCAGTTCCCTTTGTCAGTTTACACACACACACACACACACACACACACAAACACACACATACTGGCACACAGAATGAGAACTCGCATTGCTCATACGCCATGTTGCCCAACACGCACTTTCAGCTCATATTGTGGGCGGGGCTGTGGCTTGTTATTGCAGCCATAGTTAATATTACCATTCTTGCTGCCATTGTTGTTATTGTTGTTGTTGTAATTGTTGCCTAAGCTGCGCCATTTACTAAAGCCAAATCTTTAGCCGTATTTACAACTTGCACATTTCGCTTAATTTCGGTTTGACACAGCGCCTAAAATCAATTCCAAAAACCACAAAAACTCTAAAGCAGATTATGAATATTATATGGAATTGGGTGTATATATAGATATAGAAATTTCTATCTAAGCCATATCAATTTACTGACTTTTGGGATGGCATAGAAATTGAGGAGAATGCGAAAGAGACAGCGAGAAAAAGGGACAAAATCTCTCTTTTAATTTCTTAGCTTTTGCCTATTCACTTTAATTTTATCCCTCTCACTCGCTCTCTCTCTCTCTCTCTCTCTTCAATTACTGAGTGAGTAAAGTGAATGAAAATTGATTAGCCACAATTTAATATTTGATTATTGAATCAGTTGACATAATTAATTCATTTTATTGGCTTTGAATCAAAGCTAAATTTTTGGTAATTTTGTGCCGAATTTGTGAGTTGGAAACTTTTTGGAAAGTTACAGCTTTGCCTGATAAAGCTTTAGAGTTTATGGCGGATTATAGTTTATGGGGCATGTGGCATTAGAACATATTTAACAGTTATATATAAGCGCTGCTGTTCCACTGAGCGCACCTGGCTTAATTGTAATTTTTCGTTGTGGTCAATTAGTCAAAAAACCAAGTTAGTTTCATTTAAAAAACGAGCTGCTTCTATGTGTGTGTTGGTGTGGGTGTGTGTGTGTGTGTGTGTGGATGAGACATAGAGCTAGCTCTGCCGGCAGCAAATAGGCTGTGTGGCACGCTTACTTGGCCAAAAAGGCAAGAGCGACAAATGCAAAAGGGAAATCAAAAGCAAAATCAAAAGCAAAAAAAAAAAGGAAAAACACCAAATTTAAGCACAAAAAAAAAAAAAAAAAAAAAAAAACATTAGCGAGAAGTTGCTCTGAGCCCTGCCTGACGTATGCGGCACATTTGCCACATTTTTCCATGGTATTTAATGCCATTTGGGTTTTTATTCCGACGCTCGATTCGCTCGCTACTCGCTCGTTGCTTCCTGGCTGTGGATGTGGTTGTCGTTGCTGTTGTAGCTGGAGCCGAATCGAGCTGGAGCCGAGCTGAGCCGAGTTGTGTCGTGTCGAGCCGAGCGGAGCGGAGCAGAGCCGTTTGTTATCCTGGGCCTGTCCCAATGACCGAGTGTGGCATGGCGTTGCGCCCGCTCCACTCCCCGCTCTCTGCTCTCCGCCACTAGAAACTGGCACACGCCGAAGGCACGAGCCGAGTGCCGGGCAACAACGACGACGACGACGACGACGGTGCTTGCCGCCGACTGGCCAACTGAACGAAAGTCGCACTCGATGAACGCACACGCGCTGCGGCAGCTGACAGTTTCAGTGAACCACGGAGACGAACGGATTACGGGTAACAAAGCAGCAGAACTCACTAAAAAAAAAATTTAAAAAAAAAAAAAAAACAAGAATATATCTAGAAAAGAATATTTGAAATTAAAGTATCACAAAATAAAGGCAACGAAATCAGTCTTAGCCGCACTCGAAGCCGCTAGCAGCCAGCAACAGAAAATAGAGCGAAAATTGACAGCGATTAGGAAAAGTGTCCGAAATTCGAGTTGAGCAGCAATTAAAAATATGTTGGCTTAAATACGTATTGAATATAAGTGAATATTTTTATATACATATATATATATATATATATATGAACATATAAAAATATATAAACATAAATATATATATAAATATATATAGATATATGCGATATATGCGATATATCTGAATAAATACAAATATATATTTTTACATACATATATAAGGACATGTGCTTAAGTCTATATATTTATACATATATATATATATATATATATGTATATGTATGGCTGTTCTTATGGTCTTTTTTTTCTTAGTGCGCAGGCAACAAAACGCTTTACATAAGTTCTCAATGATCCTTTGTTTTTTTGTATATTTTTTTGAAAGTGCTCCAAACAGAAGAAAAAAAACTGACATCGAAACGCGACAATTGATGCTATATATTTAACTATATATATATACAATATACGTATAAATATATATATATATATTATATATATATTTGTCAATATATTTATATATATACTATATATATTAGACATTTTTTGTTGTTGTTCTTTGACGCGCGTGTGAGTGAGAAGAAACCAGAGTCAGCAGACACAGCAGCAGCGGCAGCGGCAGCGACAAAACGTGTTTGTGTGTTTGTTAAAACGTGGCGTTTACTTGATGTGGCCATCTATAAGATTGCGTATTCGCCACAACTGTGTGTGTGTGTGTGTGTGTGTGTGTTTGTGTGTGTGTTACGCAGGCCAAATGCGAATGCATAACTTGCAATTTGTTTGAAATGCCAGCGCTTAAGTAGGCAACGAAATTTTTTACAAAAAAAAACACACACACACAAACACCCAACTCGCACACACACACACACACACACTGACTCTAACGCAAGCATGCCTGCCTGTGCCTGTGTGTGTGTTATTTGGAGTGCTTTTTGAAGTGTGCCCTTTGAGTGTGTTTGTGTGTGTGTGTGTGTGTGTGTGTGTGTGTTTGGACTTTCGATTTTTCGTTGCTTGTCTTCAACTTATTGTTGTGGTTGCTGTTTGCCGTTGCCGTTCTTGTTGTGTGGCCCATTTTGGTTGCCTGCTTAGGTTATTGATGTAAGTTTGTATATATACATACATTATATATATATATATATATATATATATTATATATATAGAGAGAGGCATATTTGTATGGCATGTCTGGCATGTCCCTTTTCAAGCGCGCATCTCCCATGTGTATGTAAGGCAATGCCAACAACTTAAACAACAACCACAAAAACAACAACAGTGTCAAGCAAAGACGACATCTGCGCTGCCACAGAACTCATCTCAACACGGCAGACCAGAGCACAGCAGAGCAGAGCAGAGCAAAGCAAAGCAGAGCAAAGCAAAGCAGAGCAAAACAGAGCAGAGCAGAGCTGAACACAACACAACACAACACAATTCAACTTAACTCAACTCGAAAAATAGCAGCGAAAGCCGAACAGTCGCGTTTCCATTTGCACACTGCTGTATAGTAAGGGGTGCTGCGGTGGGGGGGGGGGGGGGTTATGGGGAATGCGACGCTAAGTCAGTCAGTCGGTCAGTCAGTCAGTCAGTCAGTGAGGCTAGCAGCGCTGGCGCCTCGCTAACTGGCTAAGGCATGTAAACCTCTATCAAAAACACACACATGCACACATATACACACACACACACACACGGCATGCCCTACGCCTCTGGCAGCGCAGCACGCGCGTTTGCCATATCGCGTTTCGTGTTGTGCGCAAAAAAGAGCCGAACGACTACGAAAACGACGAGGCAAACAGTCACTGAAAAAAGGAACAAGGCACAGGGACAGGGACAGGGGCAGGGACAAGGCAGTCAGCTGAAGACGAGGACGATGGCGAGGGCGAGGGCGAGGACGAGTTTGAGTTCGAGCGTCGAGGCAGGGGTAAAAATTGCCGTGCTTCTTCTTTCATTCTGTTCTCACAACCAACGAAAATTGTGCAACGCTTTTAAAGTTGTTTGCTTGTCTAGTGCGACAAGAACAACAACAAGAACAGCAAGAACAACAGTGAAAACAGCAACAACAACAAGAACAGCAAGAACAACAGCGAAAACAGCAACAACAACAACAAGAACAGCAACATGCGCTTTTATTTTACACTATTTAGTAATGAGCTCCAAAGCTCCAAGAGTTGGTTGCTTCATTAACCTATGTCTCCAGTTCATTTTAACCCCGTTTCGCTCGCACTCTCTCTGTGTGTGTGTGTGTGTGTGTGTGCGTGTGTGTGTTAGCTACATATTTGCATGCGCTGTTGTTTTATTTTTATAGGGGCGACACACTGACGACATTTTGTTTTGCCACTAGCCTCGTCCCGCTGACCATTTGCCAGCAAAGTCAATAAAGTTAATGGCAGTTTCTAATGAGTAAATAGTCAACTGAGCAATAAAGCATGGCTTATATATATATATATCTATATATATAAAGATATATATTTGTATATGTGTATTTCTTTGTTTGCTTTATATAACAGCAATTTATGCCTGAGCATCCGGAAAATAGATTGCCGCATATTTTGTTGCGGTCAATTTGCATGCAGAGCATTTTCGACCCTTGTCCGCTAAACGCAAATTATCAGCAAAAGTGCAAAAGTGCTCGGCTTACCAGGTGCTGCGTGTTTCTGGTGTCGGTTGTCGGTTGTCTGGTATTAAGTGTTGGGTGCTGGGTGTTGGGTGTTGGGTTTTGGGTGTCCGGTGTCTATTGAGTATCAAGTGCTCAATTGCCAAATGCTCAAATGCTCTGAGCAAATTAAAGATTAATATACAAATAGACTCAAATGGTGCGCATTCTCTCTCATTCGGTTCCTTCCGTGCTGACACAAGAAAACTCTGGTGAAATTTACCTTTAAGTCGAGTGTGTGTTCGTGTGTGTGTGCGTGTGTGACTTCATTGATTTGCTTGCGAATTTTGGGCGCTTAAAAATGTGTAACGCATATAACAACAACAACAAGAATTTTCCCGGTGGCCACTGCTTGGTGCATGCACCATGTGTGCTTGCAGCCATTTGCTCTGACTATTGTCACAATTTGATTGCTGGCCATTCAATTGATTTTCTTTTCTTTTCTTCAGCTGCTGCCGATTTTTGGATTGTTGGGTGTGCCAAATTTACATAACGTAAATGCCGCATAAATAAATTATACACACAACCAGAAAATATTGTCACTTTTGTTTGTTCGGCAAAAACAATAGAGAAAAACCTGCTTTTTCTGTGCAATAATCACATTTTCCTTTGATTGCCAGACAGCTTTCCATTCGGTAACAATTTCCAAAAAAATTTGTATCCATTGGAATGTACAAATTCTTAGCTCGTTTCTAGAATTTGCATAATTTCGAGAGAATAACTGGCTGCACAAAGAGCATTTCCAACGAATTTGTCAATTATTCATACATCAACTGAATTTTTAGTAGAATTCATTGTTGCACAAAATATTTGAATAAAGTGAGTGCAACTTTGCAGTAGAAAATTATCAAAATATTTCATTTGGAATGCTTGCAAAGTATGACAATGGAAATATATTTTTGGAATATTTGCTCATATTGTTTTAAGGAATTTATTTAATTAACATGTTCTACGGAATTGTGGGATATTTTTTTTTTTTTTTTTTTTTTGGAATTGTGAAACTTTGCATACATAAAATGCCAATTTAATTTCTCATATATATATATATATATATATATTCATATGCATATATTCGCTTGTGTCTAATTGATGACAGTGCAATAAAATGCAGTGGAAAATCGGATCAGCAGGTCAGAATGATTTGTGATAATAGCTGTGCTATTTTTATAGGACATAACTTGTAATGGGCCTTTGGTTGCGGCTGCCAGAATGGTTAAGGCCCAGTCAGACTGGTGCCAACTGTGTTTCAACTTCGGCCAATGTGGTTAGCTTTTATTCGCATGTTGTCTTGGTTGTTGTTGTTGTTATTATTGTTGTTGCCGCAGCAAGTCGTGGCGAAAGCTGCCCACCAATTTGATGACCTAAAAATAGAATAAAAGTCAAATCGCTAAGACATGCGGCGAACAGCGACGACGACGGCGACGGCGACGACGACGGCGACGACAAAGTAGCACAACAAAACTTGTGTTGACAACGAGTAAACGGACACAACGAGCTCCCGAAGTGGGGCCTCGTGCACCCATCAGACGAGTGGCGCAGGCCACACGAGAGTGGGGCGAGAGAACGAGTATTCCGTATTCCCGCTTGCGGCGAGCATTTGCTGCAGCCTTTTGCGAGCGGGGTTGGAAAGAAGAGAGAGGTGGCTGGGCTGGGTTGGGTGGTTGGGTGAGGGGGGGGGGGGGGGGTTATGGGTTTGACTACTATCTAACGGCTTTTGTTGCTTGATGGTTTTGCTTTCCGTTCGTTTTGTGCGGCTGTGCAAAATAAAAAACAACACTTGAAAATACTTTGTTGAAAAGCAGAAGTTATAAAATTTCTGCCTTGTTAAATGAATAGTGAAAGCGACTCTCTGCCTCTGCCTCTCCCTCCTACCCTACCTCTCCACTCTCACACTCACCCAGTCACTCACTCACTCACTCTCTCTCTCTCTTTGTTTTGCCATCTCTGCGAGTAGTTATCCTCTGGCTTGTGCGGTGAGTGTTTCTCCCTGGCTGATTTCCTTTGAATTTCTGTGTTGGCTGCGTTTTTCACGTGCGCGCGAAAGTATGCTACAATAATCAGCGTGGCGCCCCAAAGTTGCATAAACATAAACAAAACAGTGCTGCTATTTAGACTATTTTTTTTTGTGACTTTTTTCAAGTGAATTGTGCTACATATTTCGTGCCCGTATACGTCATATATATACATATATTTATACATATAAACACGTATTTCACACCAAAAACATATAAAACAAAAAAACTCACAAGTGCCGCAATTATTGAATACAAATTTAAACACGATTTAACTAACAATCAAGTCAAAGATACACAAATCAAATCAATTAACTGTTTCCAAAAAACAAAACAAAAACAAAACCCCTAAGCCAAAGTAAAATCAACAACAAAAATAATCAGCAGCGCCAGCAGCAGCAAGAACAACAATCAATCAATCGATAGCATTACAAACAAAGAGCGCAGCAGCAGCAACAACAACAACAACAACAACAACTTAATTCAACTAAAAAACCAAGCCACACAAAAACACGCACACACACACACACACAGACACACACACACACAAATTGGAAGCACGCACATGCATGTTGTTTTGCGCTATTTGAACGGCTCCTGTTACGGCTACGGCTACAGCTACGGCTACGGCTACGGCTGCGGCTACAACTACGGCAACGACAACGACAACGATTGTTCTCGTCTTGCCACTTGTCACCTCGACGTCTTTGACGTCCTTGTCGCTTATCCTATTCCCATACCATATCCATACTCATGTTCATATTTATATTGCTGTCGCAGGCGACGCTGGCTAAAACTTGAAAATTGAAAACAGCGCTGGGAACCAACAAACACAAAAAAAATACTAATAAATAGAATAATTTAAAAACAAACAAAAAAAAAAACCACACAAAAAAAGCGCGTTCGCGTCGCCCAAAAAAAAAAAAAAAAAAAACCACACACACACAAAGATAAAAATATATTTGTACAACGCGCCGCGCCGTCATCCATCAGAGCCATTACTGCCGCCATCTGCTGCACATGCAAATGGATGCATGTAGGTGTGCGTGTTGATGCCCATCAATGTCTAAGCCACAACAACAACAACAACAACAACAACAACAACAGCTACAATAGTTAACAGCAGAACTGCAGCAATATTTGAGGCAGCTTATTGCAACCAGCAACAACCACAAAACAGCAGCAATAAACCAAAAAAAAAACAAACAAACAAACAAACAACCAAAAAAACAAAACAAACCAAAATCTAATCAACTATCAACATCACAAAAATAGACGAAACAGCAGTGAGAACAGAAACAGGCGCAACATCGATTGACATCGATTAACGGTAAGTTCAAGCTATTTATTATCGTATATAGAACATATATATATATATATATATATATATATATATAAAGTTCTGATCAGTGTTGGGATTTGGCGATTGAAAATTGATTAACAGCAGCAGCAAATTTGTTAGCCTTGATTATGTCACTAATGAGACAAATAGCTGTAAATGCTAAGACATTTGGCTAACACTTGCTGCCTATCACACACACACACACACACATACACACATCGTTTCATTTCTCTTATGTTTTTTTTTTTTTTTTTTTTTGTGGCCTACTGCACAACCTTTTGGCTGCTTTTGGAGGGCAAACTTGAGGCATCGTCACTGGCAACAGAAATGGGCCAATACATGCGCCACAAAGCGTTCAGTTTCGTTAAGAAAAATACCAAAATAATTGTATCTTTCAGATATAAGATTTGAAGGCAGCTAGCAAAGGAGCAAGCCTCACACAGAATATGCTCTCCTGGCGCAGGCGCTTCAAACACACAATTGGCACACACACAGACACTCTCTTAGTCTCTCACTCTCTCTCTCTTTATTTCTCTCTCTCTCGATGTCGATGCCTCTCACTCTTAGCTTTGACAGCCTCGTTCACATGTATTCAATTCATTGACTAACAACATGCGAACTTTACTCATACATGTGTTCATCTATATGTGTGTGTGTGTGTGTGTGTGTGTGTTGGGGGGGATTTTCATACTTTTTCCCACGTGTTATAAAATATATTTATTACAAATTTATGCAGTCGGGTGTTAAATCAATTATTAATAATTGATGCGGGCAATTGAATTTGACTTGCACAAATTGAAATGCAGCTTTGCATTCTTGTAGCATACTTTTCTGCGCATCATCTGTGTGCTTCTCTGTGTGTGTGTGTGGGTGTGTAAGTGCATGCATTTAGCCGCTTGAGCTTTGTAAAGTGTCCATCTTCATCATTCTGTAGCTGAGGCGGCAACAAATTCGATAAACTGATTATTTAATTTGTGTGCCTGAATTTCTTTTATGCAAAACACATAACACACACACAAATAAAATATATATATATTTAAATATGCATGTAGTCATTTCTTTTGTTCAACACACACACACACAGAGAGAAGCATGCATATTTGTATATAAAGTAAAATATATATATTTAAATATGTACTTAAATTCATGTGAGTTGCATATATAAAAAAACATATCGAAATATCGAACCGACCTACTTTCGTCCTCGATACATACACACACACACACACACACACATATGTGTTTATGCTGCGAATACGCCAAAAAGGCAGCGCACACATTTTGCCACTGGGCAAGAGTGCTTTGACCTTAGCGGTCAAAGGCTGCTTACATAAGCCGAAAGCACTCTCGAAATCGAAAAAAAAAATCGAAAAAAAAACTCGAGACTCTTCGAATGTTGATTTTCATCGAATCGAAACATTTTTGTTCAATTGGCTTAGCTTTTCATGTGATATTTACTGCAGTTTACGTTTTGAATTGAACTCAAATTAGGAAAATTCTGTTCATTTTTACTAAATTGATATACAGAAACAAATGTTTAAAAAATACTACAGAGCAGATATTATAAGTTTCGAATCATTAACTAAGAAAGTCAGTTGATAGCTCTTATTTTAGCTATATAATATATATAATATATAGTAGTCGGAAATTAATAGTTAATTGACATTCAGTAAGGAAATAAAAATTCTAAAGAAGTAGATTAACTCACAGACGATCAGAATACAATAATAAATAAATAATAAATTATAAATTGCTATTATTATAATTTACAAATTCAATTAAAAGATGTTAAAACCAGTTGTAAATATTCGCAACATATTCTTTTGGCAAAATGACGCCAAATGGTTGACAGTTTCTTGGTAAAAAAAACATATATATATAAAATGCCACAATTTTTTATTGACCCAATTTTTATTCTGATTAAATTCACACTATATATATACAAGAGATGTGATAAATTGTAAAAACTTTTTCTGCTTGTTTTTCTTTTTTTTTCAACTTTGTATTTTTAACTAAATTGATTGAAATTCACTTGAAGCGAATTGGCGCCGTCGGTAATCCAATTAGGGAACTGTTTCGTGACGTAATTCATGCGAATGGGTTCAATGAGCACGTCCAGCGTTAACTGATCCATTTGACACATTCAAATTGAAATTGAAATAAGCACTTTAATACGACATTTACATAAACATATTGTAATTAATAATAATTTTTTTATTGTATTTATTTGATTCATTGCAGCATCGTGCTAAGCGGCGGGCGCTACTCGAACATGGCGCCTCGGATATAGTTGTAGCTTTAATGTAGCAGGCGACATCCATGTGCCTCATGTGAGTATGGGCATGTTGGGGTGTTGGGGCAGCTGCAACTGGATTTTATCGTAATCGTTACATTTGTCTGCGTGTGTGCGTGTGTCTGTGTTTCTGTGATTGTGTTTGTGACTGTAACATTTGCAGGCCTTGGAAATCTAAGGCTCTCACCGTTGGCCGCATAGACAATGACAGAAGATTCCGACTCGATATCTGAGGAAGAACGCAGTTTGTTCCGTCCCTTTACCCGCGAATCATTGGTGCAAATTGAACAACGGATTGCCGCTGAACATGAAAAGCAAAAGGAGCTGGAAAGAAAGAGAGCCGAGGGAGAGGTGGTAATTATTTCTAGCTGAATGTTGTAAATTATTTGATATTCTGTGTCTCTTTTATCTAATCTGCAATTAATATTTAACTACAATAATAATATATATATATACTTATATAACTATAACTATAACTATAACTATAACTATAACTATGACTTTGGCTATAGCTATTGCGATCTAACATTTCCATTAACCTTTCAACATATCAAAATTAACGACAATCGATACTTATCGTTTATCGATTCAAGTCTAACGCTCATATGCGCTTTTGTTCGTGCTTAAACGTCTATTAAATATGTACCCCCATATACCCCTTACCCACATATCTCTACTAATACAACTACTTCAACTAAGTAATAATATTACTAATACTAATAATACTAATAATATTCGTAAGCCCAAATGCCAATTAAAACTCCAGTAACAATCAGTTAAAGACCAATGAATTCCTACCTTGAACACAATTATTCCTATATACCAGGGCATCATCAATAAGTATTATCTACCGATTATTTACCACACGGCAGATGCAGATCCTTTGTCGTGTTTGTATTTTTTAAAAATGAACCCAGATTAGTTCAAAATGCAGTGCAAAAAATAAAATTAAAAAAATAATTCTCGCTACAACGCTCTCCTATATATATGACTATATATATATATATATAGATATATATATATATATAACATACTCAAAGCAATCTCGAGCGCACATGCATCAATCATGAAAACCCATCAACCCCCCCCCACCTGTAAATCATCAAAATATCATCTCTCTATATGTATATATATAAAAAAAATTGTAAATATTTCAAATATCTTTCATTTCGCTGCTTCAAAGCATTTAAGAAACCAAATCTATCCATTCATCCGGCTGTTAATATTATATATCAATTAGCCCTGGATTTTCAAATAGGAGCACCACATAAATAACATTTTTGACTGTCTCCGCACTTTCTCGTATCTCTCGTATGTCTCTCGTAACTCTCGTATCTCTCGTATCTCCCAACAACTTTAGCTAGATGAACTTTCAACTTTCCTGTTTTCTGTTGATAATGCAGCTGCTTAAGAAACTCTTTGCAAACTATTCAAAAACCCCCCCATATCATATACTTAAATGCAATCCCAATTAGAATCACCTGGTGTTATCCTCCCCATTCCACATCCATTTGGGTTTGTCTTGAAATTTTCTGTGCGTAGTAATCTGTACTACTTTACTTATGTCTATGGAAATTGTTTTCTTATTCTTGATTTGAACAAAATTCAAAAAGCAATCAAATTATAAAAATTATAAATGTATTGTTCCTTTATTTCTGTTGATGTCGTATTTCGTATGTATTTTTATATCTCACAAAATTCCAATCCGTATTCTATTCGTATCCTAAATCGTATTATTATCCATATTATAAATGAAAACACGTTTCCTGCCATAATTGTTGTTTGTTTGTTTGTTTGTTTGATTGTTTGATTGTTTGTTTCATTGTTTGAGATAAAGAAATCTGTATTCTAACCATTGGCTTCGTAATGTATTCTAATCGTGTATATATCTATCGTAATTGACATTTTCAATTTGTGTAATATTTTTATTTTCATTTCCAGATTTGTGTGTGTGTGTGTGTGTGTGCGTGTTTGAAACGCAGCAATTTGTTTTATTGTCAAAGGCAAAAAGTTATTTCGTTTGTTATTATTAATTTCGTTGTTTGATTACTTGATTTCAATAATCTTATTTTCAACTCGATAAATCACTGTCCTTGGTCCTGTGTGTGTTGCTCAGCACCTCAGACTGTTACTCGCAAAAAACCCACGACTGTCTCGTTGTGTAAATACTTAAACTAAAAGTTCAAGCCATTTGATGTGTACGGTGCCATTAACCATCCCACCAGTTCCAATACCAATACCAATTACCAATACCAATACCAATTACCAATACCAGAACCAGAGCATCGACCATTAACCATTGTCAACCACATAAATGTGTACTTTGTAGTTGCGACTCATAACTAGTTAATAAAAGCATAAAACTTTAATTAAGTTGAATTATAATTATAAATTATTAAAAATAATAAATCTGCATATAGAAAAAAAAAGCATAAATCAACAGGATTTCCATCGGTGTACAATGAATTCTTTGACCTAACTAAAAATAAAATACACATTGTCTGCCCCACCCCGAAACCATCACACCAGCTCATCCCACTCTCTGTACAAATGTAGACACCACAAATTACTATCATTTGTTTACACGTATTAAGAAAACAACAAATTTGATGAGCGCACCCAAAATCATGATCGAAACTTCAACCACAAAAAATTTGAAAGAAATGATCAAAAAGCGAAACAAAGAAATAAATGCGAAAACTCGAATTCTATCGTTCATCGTGTAAACTGTTTATTTCAAATTTCTGTTTGCCCTTTAACTCTCCCTCGATGTGTCCATCCGTCCATCCGTACATCTGCTCGTTTGTCTCTTTCTCACTAATGTCAGCCTCTCAGTTCAAATGCATCTCCTTTGCGCTCACACGAACATTAACACATTCAAATTGATAACGGCGAGGCTGCCACTTATATATATATATATGGCATATATAGCATTGATTGAGATCAAAAGAGAACAGGAAATAATTAATTAGAATTATTGCCAAAAACCTTTTACGTATCAAATCTTGAAGAATGCTTAACGTTTCACATACATATAAATATATTTTCTACTTTTCTTTTTGTGTACTTTTTCATTTTCATTTTCAACTTTTTCTCTATTTTTAATGCTCCCAACGAAACTTTGCGCGCTGCTGTCTGGAAAACGAAAACCAAAATAAACAATAAAAACAAATAATCAACAAAAAATAATAAAAAATAAAAAAAAATTACAAATCATTCAAATGATGCTACGCAATAATGCAATAAAAATAATTAATAATTCGGCGCTTGTTTTTCGCTAAAAACTACAATTTTTACAATTTTTTCCCCTAACTCTTACTTACTAAATACCCAAAAAAAAAAAAAAAAATACAAAAACAAAAACAATGCCCTAAACCAAATACCAAATTCAAATCTTCTTTCAGCCGCAATATGGTCGCAAGAAAAAACAAAAAGAAGTAAGATTTTCCACAGAACTTTTAGTCTAAAACACAAAACGATTAACGAACCCCCCTTAAACTGCCAAGCACAAGTACAAAAAAAAAAAAAAAAGAAAAGAAAATAAACAACAAAAGACGACAAAAATTTTACAAAAAAATACTTTGAAAATTTAAAAAAAGCTTTTAATTTATTTTGCATTTAATTTGGAACTTTATTGCCAAAATTTATTCCTAAAAAGCAAATATTTTTTTTTTTGTTCTTTATGTAATTGCTTCAATATTTACTATATTCGTATAAATATTCGTATCTGTATTTTGTATTCGTATTCGTATTCGTAATCGTAATCCTATTCGTAATTCTAATCGTGTTCGTATATTGGTTTGCGTACTCTATTAAAAAATGTATAGCTCCCTGTATAAATTAGTCGAATTTGACACGAACTTATCAGCAATATTTCCCATCTATACTTACATATATACTATGTATCTAATTAAGCTTTTTCAATAACTTACTCGTATATATATATATATGTATACATACTCTTTCTATATATATATATGGCTAAAGTGCAGCTCTTTTTTAACTTTGCAACTAAGCATTTTATTTATTCTATTAATATGATTTAACAATGCTTCCGATTCAACTAAAGTTATGCTAAATAAAAACTGTTCAACAACTTGGCAACCAACGTGGCCAAAAAGTCAAAGTCATAATGGAAATGTTATTTATTCACTAATATTTTCAATGTGAGAACTTTAAATATTATTGATAAAGACGAGGGCAATTTTAAATACACATCAGATTCTTTTTGTGGAATATAATAACTAATTTGTTGGCCTCTCAAATTCCAAAGTCTAAAGCAATTCAAGCTTAACAAGCGTAGAAGCCCTGAGATATAAATGGCCGAGAAAAAGGCAATCAAATTTGTTGCACATCTTGTTGAGCAGAGTTTAACCAAGCGCAATGCTTTCAATTATTGCCTGCTCGCTCTTCTATGGCTTATTGGCCAATATTGGCAAGCGTCTCTAGCCAACAGCAGCAACAGCATATGGCCCTTACTTTTATCCTTAACGAGTGACCGTAATGCGCTTATGAGCAGCTGCCTCAATGGATTCAAAGTGAAGCACACACAAAAAGGCATCCTCATGAGACATGAGTTTCCAACTTGATTAGTACTTGTACAGTTTCAGCTACCGTTATGCTACAAAAATATATATATTTACAGCAATATCTACTCTATGCTAATCACCAAATATGTATGTATGTATGTATGTATGTATGTTCATTCGCTAAGCTAACTTTTCTACATCATTTTTGACTATATTTTTGTTCAGAGTGCGTGTGTGTGTGTGTGTGCGTCTGATTCGTGTGCTTGTTTGATATTAGTGCAAAACATACACACATACAGATCAATATATTTATGTGTGTGTGTGTGCTGATTGTTTCTTTTGACCATACTATGCAGATGTCTGATGATTTATGCGTGCGAGCAATTGCAAAATTGTAGCATCAAGAATAGTCGATGAAATTTGGCAATGCCGCAATTGAAACGTACATATACAAAATTGGGGATACCATTAAAATACCCGATACTCAATATATAAAACCAAATAATACTATACAAATCAAAAAAACTGTCGTGACTTATGTATGACTCATCGGGCCATTGCCGTCGACGCGGTTGTGGCGCCTGTAAGTGTATTAATGGAAATGAGAAGTAAGTGCCCAGCCAATGACTATGACAACAACAACAACAACAACAACAACAGCTACAACTACAACAAAAACATTAGCAACAAATATATGTATATATAAAATACATATAATAGCCATAACCTTTGGTCAACGAAACGAAGCAAAATGCGCAGCTTTTGACCAAATATTTATTTGTTCATTTTTGTTGTTAAAATACAAATTAGATAATCAATTCGATATATATACATATATATATTAAAATATCAGAAGACAAAAAAGATATTGATGAAATTTGATAAACTTACTAAATTATTTACTGACTTTCCTATTAGGATTTGCAGGGTATTCGCCAGTCGTGCAAAAGCATTTGAAATTGTTTAATCATTTTTCAGCGATTAAGCTGCGCATTAAATGCAGCCATAAATCCAATTCGAATTTTAGATGAAAAACCATATAAAAAAAAGGCAATTTGTGTTAAGTTGATTATAATTTGTAGCTGCTTGCTCCTCTACTCCTTGTACTTATAGTCAACATAAAATACATAAATAGTATATAGTATATAGTACATAAACTACAAATGAATCAGTCTTTAGTTTGCCTCATGTTGCAACTAGCAAATAGTAGCGAATATGCCTCAAATTTATGCGTGTGCCTGATTTGTCTGAATATGTGCAACATTTCTGATAATGCATGTATTGTATTTTGTATATATATATATATGTATGTATGTATAACATACATATTTAAATACATATTTCAATTCTACGTTCATTGTTATATTTAATAATCTTAAGATGGGTCATTTGATAATCTTTGGGAATTTTCTAGGAATTTTTCTATTCAATACGCTAATTTTTGAAAATATTCATCACGTTCACATTCAATTCAAAATTACTCAAAATGTGCATAAATTTAAAAATTATATAAAAACGCGTATTTTATTAAATTTTCTTTTAAGATCCAAAAAAAAAAGAATGGAATATTTTATTCAATGAAAAAGTGCAGGAAAACACTATTTTCATTAATTAGAGTTATCATTCCGTTTCCGTTTTATTTTTCATATAGATGTCCATTTCAGTCAGATTCAGGTTTTAGCTTGTGTTCCAGTTCCAGTTCCAGTGTTCCAGTCGTTGCATGCGTCATAAATTGTTCATGGAAGCAATGCTGACCAAGAAGAACAAACGCGTCCGGTTGAAATCCCCCCATATTGCCTGTGTGTAGGTGTGTAGGTGTGTAAATGTGTAATGTGTGTGTGGCTCTGTTTTGTGGTTTGCCTTTTATTAGTTTAAATATAGACTTGACTTGGCATGTTTAAAAGGCAGGCACTCCCCCAGTTGGCCCCTCTTCTCAGCCACAGTGATGACTCGAAAGCTTCTGCTTTAGTCCTGGGCCTCATTCGTTCTTGCAATTGCGTCAACACACAAACACAAATACAGTCACACACATATACACATACACACATACATGTACATATACAAATACAAATAGAAATATATATATATATATATACCCTCAATCTAATTGTCACGCTAAGCAAACAAACAAGGAAAAAAAAACTATTATGGAATGTTTTTCACTCAATGTGTGTGAGTGTGTGTGTATGTATTATTTTTTTGTGTATGGGTGTGTGTGTGTGTGTGTGTTTGTATAGCAACTCGAACAATTTCATGACGATGACGTTCGACTTTTTACTTCACTTTTGCTTTTGGCATTGCATGTCCATGTCCATGCCCATGGAAAGTAAAAACCAACTACAATGCTAGTTATTTCATACTTCGATACACGCACACACACACACACACACACATACCAAGACTGATTGTGTGTGTGTGTGTGTGTGTGTTTGTGTCCGCATTTTCTTGAAATCGATAGAAGTGGCGTGGCGCCCTGCCATGGGACCCAAATATTGTCCCGCATACAAAATGCATGACAGGGCAATTAAGTATGAAAGAAAAACAACAAAAAAACAAAAAAAAAAAAACAAAAGAAGAAAAATAATCATCGTCATACAGAATATTAAAATCGAATATCAAAAAAAAAACTAATATTCGTAGTAATTACCAAAATGGAGTTGAATTTAATTTCTTTTTTTTTGGGGTACTGGTATGGCGTTGTACGGCGTGTGTGTGTGAGTGTGAGTGTGTGCTTTTGTATATATATAGCAAGGAATATAGATATATATATAAATTCCTTTAACTAGCTTTTGTATATATATAGCTAGGCATATAGATATATATAGAAATTCCTTTAACTAGCCCTTTGCACGTGCACAATTTGTTTCTACTCTTCTCACAAGCTTTGTAAATACTCAAAACAAGCACTTAACAACACTAATTTACCAACACTATTTTGCATGTAATCCCTCTTTTTGAAACTACAATTTTCTTTTAAAAAAAACAATATTTGGTCTTAGCGAAATTGTTTCACAATATCAAATAAAATAAGCATTAATTAATTTGAACTGAGATCTGAAAAATATATAAAATACATATATTGGTCCATGTCCCAACTTGCTATATCTTTTGCATAACAGCCCAGTCGACTAGCTAAATTATCTGCTCTGCAACATTATCTCTGAGCTATGCTAACACACCCAAAAGTACCATTACCATACTATATAACTATATATCTGAGAATCCGAAAGAAAGAAAGAAAGGAAAAAAATACTGAGACTTTCTCGTCACTGAGTGTGCTATGCAAAATTAAATAGCCCGAAACCCGATGTGCTCAAATATTCAAAATTACGACTCGTAAATTATATATTTTAAGTTAGTATTATTTTTTATTGTGTGTCTTTGGTTGTAATAATCCGTAATAATCTAAAGTGCCTACATACCACCTACTAACTACTACTTACGACTTGCTAACTTGAATGGACAAAAATCTACAAATCTCTGATATATTTGTGCATATCTATATATATATATATATGTATATATATATGTGCATATATATGTACCAATGACTATCCGAGACATGTATAACGGTTATGCTAATATGGGTATGCCAAAATTCTTTGTTCTTTGTATTGAACGTGCCGCAACCAATAGATCCGATATGATGACGAGGACGAGGATGAAGGTCCACAACCGGATCCTACACTTGAACAGGGTGTGCCAATACCTGTTCGATTGCAGGGCAGCTTCCCGCCGGAGTTGGCCTCCACTCCTCTCGAGGATATCGATCCATTCTACAGCAATATACTGGTAAGCGATCAAAGATCTAACGATCAACGATAATCATCTCGATAATTTACTATCTATACCATTGAGCATATTGTAAATATCGATTTGTTTGCAATCGATACCAATTCGAATTTCATTAATCTATCTCCATTTGCAGACATTCGTAGTTGTAAGCAAGGGAAAAGACATTTTTCGCTTTTCTGCATCAAAAGCAATGTGGCTGCTCGATCCATTCAATCCGATACGTCGTGTGGCCATTTACATTTTAGTGCATCCATTATTTTCGTTATTTATCATTACCACCATTCTCGTGAACTGCATATTGATGATAATGCCGACAACGCCCACGGTCGAGTCCACTGAGTAAGTATTGTTCACTAGAAACTAGACCAACTAGCGAGATGGCCCAGCATCTATCTAATTCCATAGTATGTGCGAGTATATATATATATATACATATACATACATATATATACTCGCTTTTACTGGGTGTATTACAACTATTTACTTTGCGATATATACAAACATAATATTTTGGGCAACCTTTAGATAAAATTGATTTGATTTATTACTTTAAACCCATTTTTTTTGTTTTTTTGTTGTTTTTGGTTTTTCCAAGTGAACTTTAAGTTGATACTTAATATAACTAATAAATTTATATGTATATGTAACTAAATATATATATGCTATATAATCGATATACTTACGTACTACTATTACTTATATCAAATGTAAACTTTTTCAATATTGATGCAGACGTATATTTAGGTCAAACATAAACTTTCTTTCAACTATAATTTACAACCAGAAAATGCAAAAAATAAACCAAAAAAGAAAATCGAACAAACAACAACAAACCAAAGTAATTTGAACGATAACAATAATAATAAAAACATAAAATATTCACATTTTTGAAAGCGCCTCCAAAGGTAAAGTTCGTTTAGAAAAATGCCAATTAACGCCAGGAATTTGTAAATACAAAATATAAAATTTAAAAAAGAAATATCAAAAATCCATTTGCGTAGTAGTTGAAAGTTCATTGCTATGAAACTCATGTCGCCAGCAAGCAGTGCCGATCAGCATTCGCTGCGTGCCGTGCTCAACAGCTTTTGTCTGCCGCACAAGACCTGTTGAAATCTGCTGACTGGCCCCGTATTATATATATTATATATCACAATTATAATATTAATACAACAAAAAAAAAAAAAAACTACAAAATATTAACAATAATAATTAAAACATTTAAATCAAAAAAAAATTATGCCTAGACACATTTTGCAACATTTTGATGCCTCTCATTGTAAATTTGCCGTAATCGAAACGCATTTAGTGCCGGGGCGCTCTTCACTATCGAATTGTAGTCAATTTAACTAATTTGTTGTAACTAAATATGTAATTGCATACATACATATGGCTAACTGGCTAATTCATTGGGCCAGCCATCTGATTTTGGTTTGTTCACGTTTCGTATAAAAGCGACTAATTAATTCATCAAATTGAATTCGATCACATTTTAAATACAGTTTCTAGTTAAAAAAAATCCTTGTTGTAGCTTTAATATCATAAGTAGCACAAAAGTACCAATTATATATATATATATATATGTACAATTTTAAGTAGTTTAAGTATATATATACGTATCGAGAACAATCCCTACCAGTATTTGCAGTATCCTCTGACTCATTTGATTATTAATTACACATGTACGAGTATAAAATAGTTAGATTTGTAGAATAACAGATTAGATCCATTAAAATAGTTTCATATACATACATATATAAACCATATATATTCTGTATAATTATTAGAAAAAAATATGTAAATCCAAAATTTGATATATATATACTTTTGTTAGTAAAACCATTGGGGACTTGACCAATTAATTAAATTAATTAAATTAATGCCAATCGCGGTGCCTGTCGCAATTGTATTTATGTATTTTTATACCTGCCGCCGGCACTGCAAATGGCAAGCAAAATAATTAGCAAAAAAAAAAAATCAATAGTTTCTAGATTATAATTATAGATTGAAATTATTAGTTTCGTATGTAGTAATACTTATACATTTACACATAAATGCCTAGTAGACCTAAAATCTCCTATAAATACATTAAGTACAAATATAGATATCGCTCTAGAATTTTGTCGGTAGTAAAAACAAAACCCCCTTCAGCTCGCTCTCTCTCTCTCAAAATTGTAAACTCAATCAATTTGTACATCAAACTGCGTTTCGATTTAACTAGATGTATATATATATAAAAAAAAAAAAGTACAATTTGTATAGCTAGAACAGCAGCATAGAAAATCGTATAATACTCTCACTATTCGAAGTACCCAAAAAGTATTTCCTTAGCAGTAACTGTATAAAGCTCATGTTTTTACTTGTACAAAAATTATGTTTAAACCAAAATAAAAAAAAAAAACAAAAAAAAAACGTAAAAAAACACAACGAGCAAAATGCTTAAAAAAAAGAAAAGAATGAAAAGCAAGAAGCGAATAAAGAAGCAACAAAAGTGAAAAGAGTTACGTCATTTTTTTAGCTGATATCAAAATTGTTGTCGCAGATTTGGTATCGGAATTGAGCACCCTAATAAATAAAAGTGCGTGGATGTGTGCATGGGTGTGTGTGCATGTGTGTGTGTGTGTATGTGTGTGTGTGTGTGTGTAGTGGTTGTGTCACTTGAACTTGGAACGTTCCTTCCGTCTACGTATACATTTCCATCTTCGTTTTGGCCAAGTTCTATGGAACTCTGTTCAAAAACGGCGACTGCGCTTAGCCAAAAATGGCACAGCTGCTGCCGCATAAATTTAAACACACACACACACGCACACACAGGGCGTGGGTGTTACACACAGAGAGAATGAGAGAGAGAAAGAGAGAAAAAGAGAAAAAGAAGAGAAACATTGAGAAAGAGATAAAGGAATAGCAAGTGAGAGAGAGAGAGAGAGAGAGAGAGCAACGTTTGTCTCTGTGCCTATCTAAGCATTTTGACAGTCAAATCTGGGCCCACTGCGGATGCTGCAACGGTTTGAGTTTGCTAGGGTTGGGTCGGGTGGGGGGGTGGGGGGATGTGGGCAGCACTTGTAAACGCCCCAGAAAGACATAATACCTGCAATTAAAACGCAACTCAAGTGTCCTTCACAGGCATTGGTGCCTAGGTCAAACGCAATTCGCAATCCACACAGCCGACGACTTTGAACTAGTTGCAGTTGCAGCTGCAGCTGGGGCATTGCAACGCCAAGCGACTGGACGCCTGCCTGCCTGTCTGTACGCCTGTGTGTGTGTGTGTGTCTGGTTGTCTGTATGGCTGCCTGTCTGTCACTTGCATCTCGATTTGAATCAGTCAAATGACTAACCAAGATGCAGAAGAGCAGATGTCACACACACACACAAACACACACACACACACGCGCAAACATCTGACTTAGCTGAAATTCAGGCCGAAGGTCGCCATATTGATCGGAACGCCCACATCAACTGGGCAACCGCAGCAGCAGCAGCAGCCGCAGCAGCTTTGTCCGTTGCAGCTGCAGCAAAAGTGGCTGCCGCAGACAGTTTATCAAGTACTAATTAACCATTATTGGCATTGACTGTTGTGGATAGGGGAGGGTAGGTGAGGTGAGTTGAGTCGTGGAACGACTGTCTTTTTAATCAGCATCTCAAGTGATTTGAATTAACAATTGTGAGAAAGCTTTGATCTTTCCATATTCAATTCAACCCACGTTGTGTGGCATAATTTCTTTACTTTATGCAACAACATTATGCAACATTATGTTGCACAACCAGCCAAGGAGTATTTGAGGTCGAAACGCATTTTGTGATTTGAGGCAGAAACTTTGTTAGGTCGCTGAGCATTCGAAATATGTTTCACATAAGTTTTACCAAGCGAAGGGTTAAGCTAACAATTAAGATATATATTCATAAGCCTAAATAAGTCAAGGTTATTAACTAATCCATCATTATAATCTGCGGTTAGCTAATCAATTATTCTATTGATTAAACTGGAACAGTGCAGCAGAGATCTATTCCAATTTTCCTATGTTTTTTTTTTCCTTTTTTTTTTTTCTTTTATTGTTGCCAATTATTATAAATTATTTCCTGTATACCCTTGCAGCGGTGATATATATTTTTTTATATTATATATATACATTTTTATTGTTAACTATCGATATATATATATCGATATATATATTTGAGGCATATTTCTCAATTTATTATTACAATTATGTACTCTTCGAAAATATTTAATAAATAGGCATTTTCAGAAATTAAACCAACAAGTCATCGATAAAGAAATCGAAAGTTTATATTTAAATTTCATATTTGTCATTTTTAAATTTTTTAAACTTGTTAAAAAAAATATACACTGCAAGGGTAATTAAATCAACGGCTCGCCGTTCATGGATTAACTTTGTCTTGTTTTACAAAAGAATTTATATACCCATAAGCAGGCAGAAAGTGTACTTAAGATTTATTTTCGAAAAAAAAAACAAACAAAAAAATCCAAAAAGGAGTTGAAAAAATGCATTCGAAATTCAATTCGTTTTTAGGGTGATATTCACCGGAATCTACACATTTGAATCAGCTGTTAAAGTGATGGCACGAGGTTTCATTTTATGCCCGTTTACGTATCTTAGAGATGCATGGAATTGGCTGGACTTCGTAGTAATAGCTTTAGCGTGAGTTATATTATCAATTATTATCTATCAATTATTAATTAACTAACTAAATCACCAATCACCAATCACCAATCGCTAATCACCTTCAATAACTATTCACATATCTACAAACAATATATATATATATGCAATTATTTATCGCTAACTATCATTCGACATCATCAGACATGTACTCATCGATAATCGATAATCGTATATGTATTCGTCATCGAATCGATTTCAATTCTTTCTGTTTCGTATCGTATCTTATCGTATCGTAAACACCTCTTAAACTGTGATACTTAACTGTTATACACGCCAGTTAATTGTCGATCAAACATTAAATTATTTGGATTTTAATCTGTGTTTCGTGATTTGGTTTGCTTTTGTTTACTTTTTTAGCCATTTAATTAATACAACTGTAGTTAATACATATTCGTATTTTAATTAACTAGCAGCCCATTAAAAAATACAAAAAAAAAAAAAAAAAAAAAAAATACAATCAATTCAATGGAAAGTCGACATGAATTCTGTTGAAAAATTAGACATATTTATTGCCAAATAATTATGTATTTCATTTAAATAATATTTATTTAGCGTGTGTGTGTGTGTGTGTGTGTGTGTGTTGGTGTGATTAATATTCACAGTCATGACTGGATGGGCATAAATATATATAATTTTTGTGTTGCATTTAATCAACGTATTCATGGGACAATTTTGCGCTAAATTGCATTTATATTTTATGATGCGAGCAAACACAAACACACACACACACACACATGCACACGCAAGAATGTCAGCAACAAGGGCAACCACACATTAACAGTAATAACACGTAGGGCAAAGGTAGCAGCTATAATTACACATCCGCCATGTGAGCCACGGGGTGGCAAAGAGTCGCGTTTGTTGAGCGTTGTTATTGATTTCTTTTGTGCTGCTACTAATGAGGTGCCCAGCCACTCACACACACACACACACACACACACAAACACAACAATAAAATTTGTGTTCTATGATTATTTTCATAAACAAATTTTTCGCTTTTTTGTTTTGTTTTTTTTTTATTTTTGGTCATGCAAGAAATGATTATTATTTTATTATTTTCCTGTGTGTTCATTTCTTTTGTTGTTCTTGTTTGGTTTGCTGTTTGTGTGCTTTTTGTGTGAGCTTCGTTTCATTGGTTTTGTGCTCCATTTTAACCATTTATCGGGCGTCCTTTGTCAGGTTGCCTCTCGAGGCGCGTGACTGGCTTGGGTTGCATGGGGCACCAATTCGAGGTTACTGTAACTGGGGTTTGGCTGTTCGTGCAGCGCATATCGCTTGGCGCCGCACAGACGCGCAGCCTTGAAACACACAAAACACAACCGCCTCCCCTCCCCTACAACCACCATCGACCAACATTGCAACACAATAGAAAGTTTAAAGCGCAGCACTTGGATATCAAAGCGAGCGACTTGAATATGTTGCAACGTATAAGAAAGCCAACGAAATGAACCGTTAAACTGACTTAACAGGTGCAGAATGCATGCCACTTAAAGATAATACAATTACCAGGAGGGGGCACAAGGAGGGGCAGCTATTTATTGCTGGGGCACAAACAATTTAGAGGGCAGCCCAATTAGATGGCAAATATACACGCAATATATCATGTGTGTAGGTGTGTGTGTCACCGTATTTATATGCGCTTAAATCGATAAATATTCATGAAATATAAATGGATAGAAGTAAGGTAAAATACCCAAAGGATGACAGCATACAGCACAATGGGGCAAACAACTCAAGCAAATGGACATTACCAGGCCACAGCGATACCCCCCCCCACACCTCTCTCCCCGACTGTATTGTTATAAAAATATTTATGCACGCAGACAAGCGTACTATGGAAATAGCACACTCCCACACACACACACACACACACATAGATAAACAATTGATGTGACAGGAGCAGCAGCAGCAGCAACAGCAGCAACTGTGGAGCTGCACCTGCCCCAGGTGTGACTTGAACTTAGCTCTCGACAGCTTGTGTCGCATTTTCCGTAATGAATCATTTATATTAGGGGGTGGGAGAGGGAGGGCTGGTTGGTTAGTGGTTTGCTCGGTAAATGGCCAAACCCATTTGTAACATTCTCATTCTCATTCGCATTTTCCGTTTCAGTTCTCTATCTTATTGACACCACACACACACACACACACACACATACACACATAGAAATTGAATTTGAATTCGATTTGGTGTTCGTTTTCGTTTTTACTTTACTCACATATATTTAATTTATTTTTGTTTTAGCTAAAAACCATTTATAATTTGAATCTGTATTCTCAAAACCAAAAAAACAAAAAAAAAAAAAAAAAAAAAACAAAAAAAACTCTTTGTAACTCAAGAAATATTTACATTTGTAATTACTAACGACTGCAAAACATAATCGTATTAAACTATTTCTACATACCTAGATCAATAATAGCATTTTATGTAATTACCAATACTTAATGACATTTCATGTGTATATGTATATTTGCTTTTGTCATCGTTAATCGACTACTGCAACAACAACAACAACAACTACAACTATGACTATTTTATGGATCGTGCACAGTTATGTGACCATGGGTATAGATTTAGGTAATCTTGCAGCCTTGAGAACGTTTAGGGTGCTGCGTGCTCTCAAAACCGTAGCCATTGTTCCAGGTATGAGATTTGCATTGATTATTCAACTTTTGTTCCACAGCTTATATATATATATATATATATGTGATAAACTGAAATAAAAAAAATAACAACCAAATTATAGGCCTGAAAACCATTGTCGGCGCTGTCATTGAGTCTGTGAAAAATCTGCGCGATGTGATAATTTTGACAATGTTCTCGCTGTCGGTGTTTGCCCTGATGGGTCTGCAAATCTATATGGGTGTGCTGACACAGAAATGCATTAAAAAGTTTCCGCTTGATGGCTCCTGGGGTAATTTGACCGATGAGAATTGGGACTATCATAATCGCAATAGCTCCAATTGGTATTCAGAGGATGAGGGCATATCGTATCCATTATGCGGCAATATTTCTGGCGCTGGGTGAGTAGCAAATAACACATTAAATATATCTATGTATATATATATAAATATATATATATATATATACGTATATGTATGTATATATTTATCCGATTGCAGTCAATGCGAGGACGATTATGTGTGTCTGCAGGGGTTTGGACCGAATCCCAATTATGGCTATACCAGTTTCGATTCATTCGGTTGGGCATTTTTGTCCGCTTTCCGCCTGATGACGCAGGACTTTTGGGAGGATCTGTATCAGCTGGTTCTCCGTGCCGCTGGACCATGGCACATGCTGTTCTTTATAGTCATCATCTTCCTAGGTTCATTCTATCTTGTGAATTTGATTTTGGCCATTGTTGCCATGTCATATGACGAATTGCAAAAGAAGGCCGAAGAAGAGGAGGCTGCCGAAGAGGAGGCTATACGTGTAAGTAGGAACCCAGTAGAGACCTATCCGCCCCATGGACGAAGTTCCACATATAAGCCACTTGAAATGAACGGTAGATAATTTCAATCTCAATTGCCAACGAGCACAATTGATCATTGAAATTATCTACCAAAAATAACAGAGTTGCTTTTTTCTTTTGTATATGTATGTATAACAAAAACCAAAATATTTTTACAATTAACAATTTCAATCGTACGATAATGATGATACCTATTCACAATATATATACTATCTTATTCTGTGTATATGTCTCTTTCGAATGTACATAATACTGTGTCTAAAAAGCCGATTAACCGATTTGTACAATTCCGTAGATGTAAAACAATAGCAATAGCAAAAAATCAAAACACCTAATCACTGATGCAAATCTGCATATTTCCAACTATCTGCAATTTTCAAAGCTAAATATATATCAAAAAATATATATATATATATCAACACATACATATGCATATGTATTGCTTTCCAATTTCCTGTAATTCTAAATATTCGTAAAGTACTTACTACTCTCATATAATATATACCTCTATATATATATAGATATACATATTTTTTTTTTTATTTTTTTTTTATTTTTTGTCAATCTATGTATCTTTAGTGTGATTCGAGTAAATAATTCAACATGTCAACATAAACAGAAATGGCATTTTAAATATTCTCTATATTCACTTGTCTATATCCTATATATCTATATATACGTATACATATAATTTATGTACAATCTGTCATAGTGTCCAATTTTTTTTTTTTTTTTTTTTTTTGAGTTGAGTGCACTTTTTTATTTCTTATGCAAAATGCAACACTTGAAAGTAAAAAGCAATGAACAAAAGAAAAAACCAAGTATCGTCGTCTATTTAGACCTGTAAATAAGAAAAACTAGAAAATATAAAAAAAAAAACACCTATCTCCTATGCGATGCCCAAACCCACAACCAAATCCCAGTCCCATCCTTGCCACAGCACAGCACTGATTAATCGTATTATTTATGTGTACACGTAGAACTTTCCTATATATAAATAACATGTGACCCACAAAAAAAAAAAAAAAAAAAAAAAAAACCATCCCAAAATCCAAATCCTAAGCCCAAACCCAAAACCCCCAAACCCAAGCCCAAATCGCATGTACCATTTATCCATGTGTCCCAAAAATGCCGATGCAAACTCGCACCCATTTCGAGATCAGCAAAAGAAAATTCTCTGTGCATATATCATTGTAGGAGGCAGAAGAAGCGGCCGCTGCGAAAGCGGCCAAGTTGGAGGAACGCGCCAATGCACAGGCGCAGGCAGCCGCTGAGGCAGCCGCTGCCGAGGAGGCTGCACTGCATCCCGAGATGGCGAAGAGTCCAACCTACTCCTGCATCAGTTATGAGCTATTCGTTGGCGGTGAAAAGGGCAACGATGACAACAACAAGGAGAAGATGTCCATCCGTAGCGTCGAAGTGGAGTCGGAGTCGGTGAGCGTTATACAAAGACAACCAGCACCTACCACAGCACACCAAGCTACCAAAGTTCGTAAAGTGAGCACGGTAAGTATTCCGAGCGCAATAATTTCTTCTTCTTCTTCTTATTTTTTTTCTTGATCTGTTCGTTTTCGTTCTTCTTATTTATCTATATATATATTTATAGTAATTAAATTTTTTTTTTTTTCGTTTTTTCGTTTCTTAAATGGGATCTATATATATACTTAGAGATTATGTTCTCTGAATAAGTATATATTTGTGTTTGTTTTTCCGTTTCGATTTCGATTTTCGATTTCGATTTTGTCATCTGCAGCTGAACGGCCGATCGATTTTCATTCTCAATTATCAATTATCAATTATTTAGTTTTTAATCAGACTGGTATGAGTGATTTTGCGATTAAACATTTAAGCATTTGCATTTGCATTTTCTTTTTCTGCATTTGTTGTTTGTTTTTTTTTTTTTTTTTTTTTTTGATATATACAAATTCTATTTTGTATTTGCCTTGAATCACATTCTCATTGACTATTGTGCCAGGACTCGTGCGCATATTAAGTAGGTCAATTTCCACTATTTGTTTCATTACTCGTTACTCGTTACTCGTCGCGGAGTAAGCGCCTGCTCTTCCACTCGCTCCTCCACTTTTGGCGAGTACTCACTCGTTACTCGTCGCGGAGTAAGCGCCTGCTCTTCCACTCGCTCCTCCACTTTTGGCGAGTACTCACTCGTTTGCCTCAACTCTCAGCTCTCTGGAGAAGTCCAATCTGGTTGCGGCTCTTGTCAGAGCTTCAACTTTGCCACTCATTGCTCTCGCTCGAGCAGCTTTCTCTACTCGCTGCGTTACAAAACGAGAACATATTTCGCAATTACTGCTACAATTACAATTACTGCAATAATTACAATTACAATTACATTAAAATTCATTTTTGTTGCTCGTTTTGATTTCACAATTAGTTTGTTTGGAACGATTGTCTTTATTAATAACTATCGTAACTAGCGAAAGTCTTCCGAAAACTGAAAGTAGTGTTATTAGTGTTAGTAGTGATAGTAGTGTTTGTAGTGTTAGTAGTGCTAGTAGTGTTAGTGCGTGTATGTGTGTATGATTAAATATATAGTTATTGGCTTTAGTTAAATGTACGATTTACCCATAGCTAAGCTATTCATTTAAATCACCTAAGTTTCTGTCACTATCTCCCTATCTCTTTCTCATTCTCTCTCGCTCTCTCTCTCTCTCTCTTTCTCTCTCTGTAACTCTGACTTTCAAACCGTGTCTCTCCAAAATTCAATTTAATTTTAATGGCAACATTTTGCCAGTGCATGCATTTTGTCAATATGTATGTGAATCGATTTATGTATGTATGTTTTTTCTGTGTGTGTGTGTGTGTATGTGAGTGTTAGTATGCGTGACTTGAAAGCAGTCAAAAGTATCTTCGATCATGATATCCATGTGCTCGTAGTTAGTTGTCTCTTTTAATTGGCATTCGCTTAGTAATCATTTGCCTTTTGATTTTCAAATATACATATATATATATATATATATATATATATATTATATATATTATATATACATGTGTACTTATGTTAATGAGTCTATTTTTGGATTTGTATAGTTTTTAGTTTTTAGTTGACGCATTGCTCGGAATGCTTTAGGTGATAACTTTTCGGTTGTACCCGATTGGAGCTCAAATACAAAATATATAAAAACACAATTTCAACGATGCTTAATTTCATTACAAAATGCAAGCAAATATTTAACTGAGGACGACTACAATGCCAAAATACCAGGCTTCAATTGAAGCACTCGATTAAAACATGCTTTCAACATCTTCTCACAATCAGTCGAAATTTTCTATTTAACTCGTGCTTGAACTATGCTCCCATAATATACATACATATTTGTATATATGTATTTCAAACTATCTATATTTTTGGTAGGACTGCTTGGGCTCTTCATCATTCATCATTCTGCAAACTGCAAAGACCATCATCATTTTTCTGTTATTAATTGATCATAATTGATTTTGATGATACTTAAGAACCGATATATATCGATTATTTCAATGGCTGCATTATCATTTGCATGCATTCAATGAACTTTGCTTTAATTTCTACTACTTGATTGATGAAATAAACAACATACTTAAGTACTACTTCAAACAAAGATAAATGCATTTCGAATATGTAACGATTGAAGTACAGTACAAAAATTGCACCATGGTTTAATTAGCACCGATTTCTAGGCATTGCTATCGATAAATGCGATAATCATAAGCGCAGCGTTACATATATATGCAGTTGCATATAAATGCCTTTTGGATGATTCTACTCCCTCACAATTTTATATATATATACAAATATTCTCAATAGTTATAGTTTTGGCTTTGACAAGCATTTGCTTCGAGCACAGCGGCTGAGACAAGTTGCAACTCTCAACTCTGGCACCCCGATTAATTAGGAAACCAATCGGGAATATTCGAACACACTCACATTTACACAAGCACACACACACACACACACACACACACACACACAGAATCTACCCCAATAGACAATTGTGCAGCAGAGCAACGAATCTTTTCTCATTAGCAATAAATATTTGGAAAATATTTTTAATTTAATTTTTCTTTTTTTTTTTGTAACTGAAATAGAATTCCAATTGATATGAACTTTGCATACATATATAATATATATATATGTGTGCATGTATGTATGTATGTATGTGTGTTTCCAAACGATTCAAATTCAATTCAAATTCAAATTAAATTCGAGTACATCAATTAATTTAATCTCACTAAATACTATCGCTGTTCCGCATTCGCTGTCTCGCTCTTGCATTCGCTAGCTCGTTCTAACCGACCATTTTGACTCTGCTCAGAGTCGCATTTCAAATACTATTTACTACTATGAATATTATCATATAATCGCAAATCCAAGTTGGGTATCACACCAACTGAGTTCGCCATGACTAACTCAACCAAATGGCCCTGGGCCTCAGGTAGGTTTCTCTCTCTAATGTACTCCACCTCTAACTCTAATTCTCTAATCAACGAACTCTCCAACACACAATTTAAACAGATACCGAAAGATACAGAATACCATTAATGCAGTTGACAGTTAATACCAATACCAATACTAATTAATAATAATTACAGCAAAAAAAAAAAAAAAAAAAATACACCTGGCATTTCCAATACAAAACATTTACATCTGTACACTTTTTAGAGTATATTTTATGCTAGATTGTTCAGTTTTTACTATGGTGATATTTAAGAGATTTCGGCTAGAATATAGGTAATCCCTTTATATTCAATTGTGCAAGTGTAAAATGCATCCAATTATGATGTTTGATAACAATACTCGATTGTGATTTTCAGTAATTTGGCCTGTAGAAATTCAACTTTTCAATCAATTTTAAAACATTTATTTTCGTAAGCTTTCAATTTAATTATGTTAAAAAATATCTTATAATAACTGGCAAAGCTTGAGTTCTGACCAGCGAATAAACCGGTAAAAAAAAACCAAAATATTAAATTCGTAGTAGTTTATTTTTTTTTTTAATTGTAATTTGTTTATTGATATGTTTGTAAGTAAATTTAAGTAGCGTGCTTTTCGAGGTACTCCATTAAATATGACAAAGTAAATTTCTTGTATTAAACGCTGCGCTGTAGTTAAAAAAAAAAAAAACAAATAAAAAATAAACCTATTAAAATCACCGCTCACAAAATACACTTACGTAATAACATTAAACTAAAATAAATTGTTAAAAGTAATGCGTTGTACAGTGAATACAGTTCAACCATTTTATAGGGACACAAGACACGAGTCAAACAATTTCGTTTATTTCGTCTAACCACAAATTGTTTTCATACATTTTCGAAAACATATTTTCATATTTTTTAAACACACATTTTTTTGGTAAACACGATAAAGAAACACTTCGCGCATTAATATTTTAAATACAATAAATTTTCATTTTCGAAATTTGAACAATGACAGCAAATTGTATAACTATATATATTTTACTATATATAAATATATTTATATATATATATATATACTTACATATATATATATATTTTATTTGATTCAATTTTTCTTTTTCTTCTATTTATATTTAATTTGTAAAAAATAAAAACAACTTAGACATCCTTATCCTTACCTGGTTCACCGTTTAACATACGCAGGGGATCACGTAGTTCTCACAAGGTAAGCGCCCGGTACACACAAACACACACACTCACACACACACACACACATACACAGAGCCAACACCAAAATACACCATGCGTTTTTTTTTCTTCAATCAAAATGACAGCCAGAACAACCAGAACAATAAGAACAACAATAGCATCAATCATTTTGTATCATCTAGATAGAGTATCAACAATATATATATAAACTTGCAAAATGCACATACACACACACTCACACACACACGCACAACATATACAGAAACACACACAATTATGGGCTGAGAAACTTATAATTGAATGTACATTTGTATATGTTATTTATGTGTGTATATGACTACTGGTAGACTGTGATACATACATACATGACTCAGCTGATATATGCATATACATACATACATACATACATATCCATACACATACATACATACATACAATAAGGAATCGTCGGTTTCATCAACCGAATCTCACATTATTTATGGAATCAAAGATTGCATTTAAATACATCCATTTAAATATATATAAATATATATATACATATATTATATATATATTTATATATGATTATTTAGCTAACTTCACTGAGGTGCATTTACCATTTGCGTATCGAATACGATTCTCGATATTTTATTTATTTATTATTTATTTAACATCGATGTTTTTATATATATACTGAACATTATTAAAAGCTATAAATTTACTCTTGTCGTACATATATCTCATATGCATATCTCACCAATTTAATATCATACCCCACATACTCTATTAGTATCTATCGTATTTGTCTATAACTATATATACCGATATTTGTTTGTAATATGTATATATATATAAGAGTATACATAATTATATTTTGTGATTTTGTCTTGTTTGGTGTATTTTCTTTTTCCTCTTTATTTTTTTTTTATCAACATATATACATACGAGTACTAAATACTTTTCCAGCACCCAATCTATCCCAATCTCCAACTCTCTTTCTCTCTCTCTGTCTCTGTCTCTCTCTCTCTCTCGCCCTGTGCTATTCTCTAAAATTTCTGTCAATGTTTAACCTGAATCAATCAGTATTTGTACTATCGGCTGTTAAGTGTGTATATGTACGTGTGTGTGTGTGTATGTGTGTGTGTGTGTGCTTGCTTGTATGTATTTGTGTGTACAATTATCGTATTTGCGTGTTAGTGCAATTTACTGTTCATTTGAACCAGCCATATACAAAATGGAATATTAAAGTAATCCAAGTAAAGTCTCAATTCACAAAATGCAAAATAAATGGCTGAAAATGAACAGTGACTGCTAGCAGTATGCAACACATGTATTCGATAGTCTGCACATATTTTAATTGTCACAGTCCCCGGCAGACCGATCACTATCTTTTTTTTTATTTTCATATATATATTTATGTATATAAATATATTATTTGTTTTTCTTTTATAAATGGAATGTCGCTTCCGTATAACCGTATGTATGTATTCATAACTAACTGTTAACTTGTATCTATAACTGTCGATATGCAGATATTTGTATTTGCTGTGTGTTTACATAAACATCAAATTTTTGTTCCTTTATCTTTATTCCACTCACACTGAGAGGCTAGTTTAGAGTCGCGTCCTCAAAAAATTTGTACAGATCGACGAATCGAATCAAATTGATTTCTCTCTCTCTCTCTCTCTCTTACTGTCTCCTCCTCCCACTCTCTGTCTCTGTCTTTCTCACTCTGAGTCTGTCTGTTTGTCCATTGCGATCCGATTATCCGCAGTGTGTATGTATATGTGCCGGTTATATGGACTACTATTTGAGTTATGTATTTCAGTTTTACTTGTCATCGGTTCTACATCATTTATATATTTAATACCCCTCATACAAAATCATGCCAGTCCTTGGCCTTAACTCTCCAATTATAATCGTGTATCATTATTAAATCCGCTACAACTCACAACTTTGACAATTACCAACTTACCGCCTACAACTAAGTACTATTACATCAACATCATCAACTACTACAACTGCTACATCATATTTAAAACCGATTTGTGTGCCATATTTAAGTACTAATCTTAAGCTCAATTGTATTGAAATGAACCTGCATCTGTACCGGATCAGTACACGATACGCAATGGACGTGGCCGCTTCGGAATACCCGGCAGCGATCGCAAGCCGCTGGTGTTGTCAACATATCAGGATGCCCAACAGCACTTGCCATACGCCGATGACTCGAATGCGGTTACGCCAATGTCCGAGGAGAATGGAGCCATCATAGTGCCTGTTTATTATGGCAATCTAGGTGGGTTTCCCCTACAACAAGTCGACCAATCCACCCATCCCAAAATGGTATCGATTTTAACAACATCGTTTTCACTCATCGCAGGCTCTAGACACTCATCGTATACGTCGCATCAGTCCCGGATTTCGTATACCTCACATGGTGATCTGCTTGGCGGAATGGCCGTCATGGGCGTCAGCACAATGACCAAGGAGAGCAAGTTGCGCAATCGCAACACACGCAATCAATCAGTGGGAGCCACTAATGGCGGCACCACCTGCCTGGACACCAATCATAAGGTTGAGCATCGGGACTACGTAAACATATACACAATCAATACTGTATCCTATAACTCAAACATGATTCATTTAGGAGATCGGCCTGGAGTGCACGGACGAAGCGGGAAAGATCAAACACCACGACAATCCTTTTATTGAGCCCGTCCAGACACAAACGGTGGTCGACATGAAAGGTATATACACAAAAAAAAAGAGAGAGAGAGAGAGAGAAAGCAATCTTCTCTTTAATTTGCCATATTAATGAAAATCTTCAATTTCTCTCTGGTATTTTAGATGTAATGGTCCTAAATGATATTATTGAGCAAGCCGCTGGTCGGCATAGTCGAGCTAGTGATCGCGGTGGTAAGTAACGATTTATCGATAACTATCGATTGTTCCACTTTCGTATTACTGCATTGCGTTCATGTTGTACATTCGTCATATCCATTGAATATATATTGTATATTTAAATCAATCGTCTTGCAATTTATCATTTGTTTTCTGTTCTTTTCCATGTGCATTGTTTTCGTTTTGTTTCTTTTTCTATTTTCATTTAAAGAACTAAAAAAAAACAAAAAAAACAAATTCATGTAAATATCTACAAATTAATAAATATTTTTGTTAACGTACATTTTACAATTTTCATTTGGCTATTCAATTATTCAATGAACTTTTACTACTATAATAGGCCAAGCGCCATAACGTTTGTTAATATGACAACGGATCTTTGCCCATAGTCCTTTCATATATTTACCACAATACTCTAAAAAAAATATATCTTTTATGTGACTATCATTCTTGAGTCCTGTTTCGAGTGTCAATGATTTTCAAAAATGCGAAACGCATTCACATCATGAGTTACTTTGTTTAGATAAGGATCAAGCTGAGAGTATTTTTTGTCAATAAATTCAAGATCTAAAATTTTTACCATCCATTTATAATTATTATTATTATTTTTTCATTGGTTTTATGGTTGCTTAAGAGTTTTACAAATACCCAAAAACGCATGCATTTTATGCGTTTGAGGTGCTCGCAATGTTGAAAGCCGGCTAATTCAATAATTGATGGATTTATGGCTTGAAAATACATATATATTTCTAGCGTGCTGCATGTGGAATATAGGCCTGTGCATCAGTTGATTAATCGCATTTATTATTTATTGGTCATTTATTAACAAAAAAAAAAAAAAAATTAAACATAAAAAAATCCGACAACATTTGCTAACCAAATATTTACATGCATTTCTTATATTATGTATATATTTATATATATATATATATATATATATACATATATACTTACATTTATATTTTGTATTCTCATTTTAAGTTTGTTTTTTACTTATTAACAAAGAATTCAAGAATTCAAAACATACTTAAATATTTTAATAATTATACTTATATAATTACATATGTTTATACCCAAATGAATGACTTCTTTGACTCGTCCATTTTATTTAATGCCGTTGATGCTAACAGAAGAAAACGAAAAACAAAAAAAATACCAAATTGAACAAAAATATATTTACAAAAAAATATACAAATATGAATTAAAAATTGTAATGCAGCAAGCAAGCCAACACACATCCACCAGTACTTAGAATATTATTCAGTATATCAATTCAATTTGATCATTTTTGTATGCCAAATTAACCACGCCAAATCAAATACACAACAATCCACCAACACACAAACATTTTGCGAACTGCAAAAATGCCGCCTTATCGCTTTGCCGCCCAAAAGTAGGCAACACATTTTTTTGGCGCATTTCTAGCGTCCTTCATTGCACCAGCTTTCCTTAGCTTGCTGCACCATTCCATTTAAATTATGCGCTGCTTATTATCCAATAATTATTTAATGGTCATGTTCCAAAATCCACTCTCGTTTTTCTCACTACTTTTTCCCAAGAGAATTGAGTTTCACAAAATGAAAAAAGTATATTTGTAGCATAAAAAGTGGAAATTAGAACATGTCCTGGAAAACAAAAAAAAATCAGAGAGGCTCTAACCACAAAACAATCTTTAGCCAATGTTGGAGTGCAATAAACATTATAAATTTATTTTGATTTATTGTTTTTTTTTTTTTACCTGCATGCCTAACTAATTAACTAAGTATTCTTTTTCAATATTTACTTGACTTTAATATAGAAATTATTGCTTTTGTTTCGTAGCTGCTTGCATTTAAATTCAATTGCAAAATCAATTTTGATTACATTTTAGCCTAATACTAAATATTTTTAGCATTTTCATCGTTTGTAATATGAAGTACTTTGCGCATGCTTCTTCAGTAATCAGTAGTCGATCACAATTCACCATCAAAGTAATCACTTGCAAATTAATTGCAATTTTAAATTAGAACTTGAATTACACATTGAAACGCTGAGAAATGAATGCTTAACATCTGTATTGGAACATAATTCGTGCTTACATCATAATATGGATCGACAACCTAATCAAGATCAACAACAATTGATAGAATTCAGACCATCGATACTATATATATAGAACTTCTATTTTGGATCTATCAAACATGGCATTTCTGTATAATTGAAATCCATTAATAGCGACAATAATTTGTATCACACGTCACAGCCGAGTGTCAGGACGAAAGAAAAATAAATAAATATAAATTAATAGCTAGAACAATATTAATTGTATTATTTACAATCTAAAAATTCAACTTTCTTTGGAAGTTTCTGTGGATTAGTCTTTGTACAATTTTAAACAAAAAAAAAAAATCGCATATTGCTCAAGTAGTTAGTTTCAGCGTACATCGAGTAGATTAAATTATTTATTTAATAATGGAGCTTCTTAAAGTAAATTAAAAAAAGACGAATTTAGAGTATCTTTCATTGAAATCTCAATTCAATTAATTAATTCAAGTAGTTCATAAAGAATTTCAATTACTTTTGTGTTTACTCTTATGAAAAGTGCTCCAAATAAAAGCCGCTCCCTTTTTCAAACGCACACATAAAAAACCTACACATACACAAAACACACCCCTACACACACACACACACACGAACACGCGTGAGTGTTTGTTTCCATTTTCCGTTAAATCCGAAAAGCTAACGAATAATTTCCAATGCAATGAAGCTTCAAACAAAAGAAAAAGAATAACAGTAAAGATAAAGCGAAGATCAAATACTTTCATACAGAACTGTGAAGTTTGATCGTATGCAAATCTGCAAAACAAAAAAAAAAACAAAAAAAAAAAAAAAAACAAATCTGCTAATCTGGCTGAGTCAAAGTTGGTCAAATCACAACTAATAACAAACTTTTGTATGGTTCAGTCTCCGTTTACTATTTTCCAACAGAAGACGACGACGAGGATGGGCCCACTTTCAAAGACAGGGCACTCGAAGTGATACTCCGAGGCATCGATGTGTTTTGTGTGTGGGACTGCTGCTGGGTTTGGTTAAAATTTCAGGAATGGGTCTCCTTAATCGTCTTCGATCCTTTCGTTGAGCTCTTCATCACGCTGTGCATCGTTGTCAACACAATGTTCATGGCCATGGATCATCACGATATGAACAAGGAAATGGAGCGTGTCCTCAAGAGTGGCAATTATGTAAGTTTCCAACTATATATATCATATTTTATATATATAATATAATAATGACACTCACCTCACATTGCAGTTCTTTACCGCCACGTTTGCGATTGAGGCGACCATGAAACTGATGGCGATGAGTCCCAAGTACTATTTCCAGGAAGGTTGGAACATCTTTGATTTCATAATTGTCGCCCTCTCACTGCTCGAGCTGGGCCTCGAGGGCGTCCAGGGTCTATCCGTATTGCGTTCGTTTCGTTTGGTAAGCAAATAGTTCATCTCGATCTCGGCTACGTAAAATCGAATTATTCTAGTTAGCTCAGGACTTAAGGTAGTTTTTTTTTTATTGGGATTACAAATGTCTACGATACGATTCGGATTTATAATTAATATTTATTGTAGTATCTAAACTAACTAAAACTGGACTCCAAGCCATGTAATGCGTATTAACGCATAAGGTCTTCATATCCGATACATGTTACCCGTTTCCCGTTACCTGTTACCTGTTATCTCTTTTTATCTGTTACTATTTTATCCACCAAAAAACACACACAGACAACTACACACATACACACATATACATAGCTAATATTACCCATGTCCTGCCAATTTACAGCTGCGTGTATTCAAATTGGCCAAATCATGGCCAACGTTAAATTTACTCATATCGATTATGGGTCGCACTGTCGGCGCTCTGGGCAATCTGACCTTCGTCTTATGCATTATAATCTTCATATTTGCTGTAATGGGCATGCAGCTGTTTGGCAAAAACTACACAGGTATTATTGTATATGCCCAAACAAGTTCAAATACCAAAAACAAAAATAAAAACAAAACAAAAAACAATTACCTCCAAACAAAACCCAAAAGCCACAGCAAACAATCGCAACTTTTTAGCGTGCAACAAACATAATTTTGTTTTTTTTTTTGTCTACTCGTACCAAGCATTTTCCTAGCTCAATTTACTCAACTACTTTTTACTCGAAGCTAACTAATTTTATAATATTTTATTTTACTTTTCTTTTTCTATTTTTTTTTTTTTTTTTTTTTTGATGATTTTTTGCCAAGCAAACTTATTTAATATAGCTGAACCTACTTCAATATTCGTCAATTGACAAACCGAATAAGACAAAAGGCAATGCTTTGGGCACGGTTTAAATTTAACATTTCGATTTCCACGTTTTCATAGTGCTTTGCAAAATCGCATTCTAAAACTGAATAACAAAAATTAAAAACACATTGTTTTAATACACATACAACTGGCCGGTTCGCATTTGAATTTGACTTTTGAATTTGGCAAGAACGCTAAAGACCCCAAAAAAAAAAACTAAATTACGTACTGTAAAAAATGGCATTTTTACATGTAAAATGTAGAATTGGCATATGATAATTACAGTACATAATAATGAACAATTAGGTTAAGAATAACAGCTCTGCAGTAGATATTGTATATATATATTTATATGAATGCATTTAATGAGTGAATGAATAAATATGAGTGAATCGGTGAATCCGTGAATCAATCATGCACAGCATGACAATCTATAGCTCTTTTCAGATACATTATTAGTGCTGTGCAGGATCTATAGCTACGGTCACATTCGTAGCTTTTATTCATAATTTACCGTTCTTTGCATATCTAAACATAATGCTACATGATTATAAACATTTTGTTTTTTTTTTTATGTATTCCTAATGCTTTGCCCGGCTTACAAATCAATAATAATAATACTACTACTACTAATAATAATAATTCTGATAATAATGATAATGACCAAAAATGGCAAATCAACTTTCCATACACCAATTGCAATCGCATCGAATTAAATTGAAAAAAAAAACAAAAAAACGAACGAATCCATAAATCGCCTAATCAAATTAAAAAACCAAACCAATACTAAAAAAAAAAAAAAAAAAAATCACTGTCAACATATTAATATCGAAACATAAACCAAATCCAAATCCAATCTATAATTCATAATGCAATTCGTAAATGCAGCTGCGTGTTTTCAAATTGGCCAAATCTTGGCCAACACTTAATTTACTCATTTCGATTATGGGCCGCACAATGGGCGCTTTGGGTAATCTGACATTTGTACTTTGCATTATCATCTTCATCTTTGCGGTGATGGGAATGCAACTGTTCGGAAAGAACTATCTTGGTAAGTAATCCAATCGATGCCAATCAACAGCTTCTATCGATGTGCATTTTATCGTTTCGTAATCGTAATCGTAATCGTAATCGTGTTTCATTTTATTGGTTTCGTAAATTCTGATATATGTCTATGTTTATACATATATATCTATATATATATATATATATAATAGGTTCGGTTGTTAACTGACTATATTAATTTGTTTATTTGTTTATGTGTTGTTGCTTATATCCCAAAAAAGCGATTATAACTAACTGTGATAATAGTAAAATTGGTACCTGATTGCTTTTCATTTGTTTCTAGATAATTCCATGTAATTTGTCGAATGTGTAGAATTGCTCTCAATTACTGTGTTCTACAATTACTTCAGCAAAAACCTTTCTGTTCTTATTCAATTATGTTTACTTCAAGTAATACTGCTTCCACTTCCAAAATATTAGTCATTAGTCCTACTTATCGAAATCTTACACAGAGTCACAACTCAGGTTGTAATTGTCATTTTTATTAATTAATAATTTGTATTATAATTTGTGTGTGTCTCAGCACAAGCTACAAATCTCATTTGAATACAATATTCAGTTTATTAAACATTTTTTTATTTTTTTACAACTTAAGATAAAAATACAAGAAAAAATATATGTCCGCTTAAGAGTTATCGCGCTGAGTTAGCTCCGTCCGTAAATGCAAAAATAAATCAGCTGCAATCATATATTTATATATATATATACATGTATATATATATATATATATCGAAGGCCTTCATTTAGTATTTGCGCTGCATAATGTTTAAGTTGAGTTTGGGTCCCATTTGCCTGGCTGGCTGGTGCCTTTTCCTGATTTCTGTAAGTACCATCGTGCAACGCGAACAACTTTTCCTCAACTGGCTTTTTAACTCTAACGTTTTTTCCTAATGTACCATACAAATTATATAGTTAAACCAAAAAAAAAAAAAAAAAAAAACCAACTGCAAGTCTGCAACTTGGCTTATTTTGTAGCATAAGAGCGGCGCGCGATTCGTTTGCGTTTTCCCTCTTTTTCTTTACATATAAATAAAAATATGGTTTTTATATGTTTTTTGATTTTTAATATATTATTTTGATTGTGGTTTTTTCTCGCATTTTTCAACACTTTTTTTATGGGTGCTGCTGCCACTTTGCACACGCTTTCTGTATGTGGCTTTAGTAATTGAACAAACACAAAGAAAAAAAAAAACAAATTAAATAATACTAAAACCAAAATCTTGGTGCACATCTTATTTGATATTAATTCCCCCATTTTTTTGTACACCCCCGATACGCTGATAGATCATAAAGATCGTTTTCCGGACGGCGATCTGCCTCGCTGGAACTTCACAGATTTCATGCACAGTTTCATGATCGTGTTCCGGGTGCTATGCGGCGAATGGATCGAGTCCATGTGGGACTGTATGTACGTTGGCGATGTCTCCTGTATTCCATTCTTCTTGGCCACCGTTGTCATCGGCAATCTTGTGGTAAGTGCAATCGATCGTTTGAACAGTATATATATAAATATATCTATAATGTGAATGTTTTTTAGGTTCTTAACCTTTTCTTAGCCTTGCTTTTGTCAAATTTTGGCTCATCGAGTTTATCAGCACCGACTGCCGACAATGATACCAACAAAATAGCCGAGGCCTTTAATCGTATTGGTCGTTTTAAAAGTTGGGTTAAGCGTAATGTTGCTAATTGTTTCAAGTTAATACGTAACAAATTGACAAATCAAATAAGTGATCAACCATCAGGTGAGAGGACCAACCAGATCAGTTGGATTTGGAGCGAAGGTTTTTATCCACTTGTTTTCAATTACTAAACTACTTTTAATTATATAATATGTATAATGTAATAATAATAATAATTATATAATCAATGATATATAATTGCGTTAACGTTAACTTCAATTCATAATTGGCCAAAAATTACATGTTCTAGTTCAGCCAAAACCCAATTCGTCTAAAACTGTAAAATGTTCAATTGTTCCTAGCTAACAATTTGATCAATCAATATCAAAAAACCACAAATTCTATCTTTAGTTAGTTATCCACTTGTACCCTCCATCCCAACCCCCAACCTGTCATCAAAATCCACATAATGACTTAATATAACAAAAAAAAAAAAAAAAAAAAAAAACAAATCGAAGAAAGAAGAATACCAAAAATATATACAAAATAGAATCAAATCGAATACAATCAAATCAAATCAAATCAAATCAAATCACATCTCGTTGTGGCATTTTGAATTAAATTTTTTGTTTTTGTTGGTTTCCGTTCGATTTGAACATAATTGTTGTTGTTCAACCTTCAAAAGGAACTATGCGTATGTACATATGTATTAAAGTATGTATGTATGGATATGTGTATTTATGTATCTGTATTTGTATATGTACACGTTTCTTTGTACTCGTATGTATGCATCTGGGGCATCAAGAATTGCGCCGAGTGTGACATATCCGCTCACTTCATACCTTGTTAATCTACCTACCTATATAATATATAGATCTGTAGATTCGTCATATTCTTAGCGTTAGTATTGCGTATTTAGTGCGTATTTAGCAAAGGTCATATATAAATGCATTACTTAATTTCTTAGTACATCTTTTAACTTTCAACTTGTACTCGTCGCTCTTGTTACCTCGTTTACTCGTTGCCTTCTACTCGTTACTCTCTTTATTTATTTTCCTACCAGCCCTTAAGCATTACGTTCTCGTACTTACATTTATATATATATATATAGGTATGTATGTGTATGTATATATAGAGCTAGCAGTTAGAACTGGTCGTATTCGAATTTTGGGTAACACCCATTTACAATGTATCTCCACATAGAACAACTTGTGTCAAGTTTTGGTTTTCAATCGATTTCATAATTCCCACATCCTTTGTGTTTTACATTAAATTTGCACTTAAAAACAAAAAAAAAAATAATAATAAAACAAAAATTGAACAATTTTGGTCATTTACAAGAGACTCGATTACAAAAAAAAAAAACTACATATTAGCGAATTGCTTACGGTTAACCTGAAAATAAAAGTGAAAATAATAGTAAATTTGAATATGAATTTTTGCTAGATGCCATTTTGTAAACGATGCGAAAATAATTCTAGATACCCATTGTAACGACAATTATATAAATTGAAAGTAAAACAGTGGATTTGATCCTTCATAGTGTTACGAAACTTTTCTTTTCGATATTATTGTTGTCTGTGTATATTGTATATTGTATATGTATGGAATTATTTTTTGTAAAACATAAAAAAAAAAAAAAAAAACAAATACCACTAGCACTTAAATTGTATCATTAAGTTGTATATTTAATGTAAACTTAGTGTGTATGTAATACTCATTTGAACCCCAAAAGCCAGGAATCAAACCATATTGCCAAGCAAAACAAATGCGACTGACTTACACACGGATTACATAACATAAATTTTGACTGGCTTTTGGATATGACAGTATTGAGCATTGAGCCCAATTTCATATTGCTATCGACAATTAGATCATCCATTTAGCGATCATCTCATCTCACTCTGCAGCTCTTTCTTTGGGAGCCCGATCAGATAATTTACCGATATGCGTTGTTCGCTGTTGTGTTGTTTGAGCGTACAAATTTGGACCGCTGTCAAAGCGACGTTTTTTCAACTGTCTTGTTATCGATATTTATCGCTGCAGTTTAGAAAGCGTACGCTCTACAAAAAGTGCATTGAAAATGTATGTGATGTGTTTTGTGTTTCACTATGTGTCGTAAACGAAAAATTGATCCCAACATGATATTAACCGCATAACTATCTTTATTCTTTTCATTTATGTGTTTTGGCTTGTCATGATTTAAAAAAAAAAAATAAAAAAAAAAACAAACAACGCATCAAATCTATCATATTATTCAACCAACCAAATCAAATCAAAATATAAAAAAAAAACAAAAAAAAAAAATAATAATTTATAAATGATCGACCGAAAAACGACAACATCAACAACAACAACAATGACAATTTAAAAACAACAACAACAACAACAACAATAACAACAACGACAACAACAACAACAACAACTCTTTAATGCGAACGGCAACTGCTTGTGTTGAATTCGTGTGAATTCGCTTTATGATTTCCATCATTACCCATACATGTACAACCATATATACATACGTATATACATATATACACATATGCTGTATATGCTATATATACCATATCTATATTATGCAACATGTAACATGTAACATGTACATATCGAAAATTAAATGTCTATAACGAAATGCAAAATTCGGATACGAAAGGAAAGGGCGTTTGTCGTTGTATATCTGCAGAACATGGTGACAACGAGTTGGAACTGGGACACGACGAGATCCTCGCTGACAGTTTGATCAAGAAAGGAATTAAGGAGCAGACACAGCTGGAGGTTGCCATTGGTGATGGTATGGAGTTTACGATACACGGCGATATGAAAAACAATAAGCCGAAGAAATCCAAATATCTCAATAATGCAACGGTAAATAAGACAACTCGAATTTAATTACAAAACTATTAAATTTTTAATTACAATTATACATGCCACATATGAACATACATGTACGCATAACATATATATATATATGTACATACATGCATATATGCCTATCTACATATATATTTGCATCAACTTTAGATAAAACATTGAAAAAAATGATGATATAAAAAAGTTGATCAGTTTTTCTAATAAAATAGTCAAAAATATTAATTAAATGTTGTCCGCACATATTAAAAGGAAGATTCTGAATAGACAATTTTAACTAAAAACTCTTGAAAAATTTATAATTAATATAGTCATTTGGACGCACATTTTGGATTTTCCAGAAATTAGATTAAAAACTGTTTTCAGTTTGCATAGAAAAATCCGAAAGCTGATCAAGAATTAATATACTTAATATGCGTGTGTGTGTGTGTGTGTACATATATTGAAAATTATATATGTATGTTCTATGTGTAACTTTTAGTACTACTACAAACCTATGTATTTTATTATTATATACATATTTAGACTAATTTCTTAACGACAACAAATTGATTTATATTATTTATTCATTTCCTTTTCGTTCATTTTTTTTGTTTTCTTTTACATATAACTGTCTATATGTGTACTGTTATGTGTGTGTGTGTATTCCACAATCCAATCAACCAAAAAAAAAAAAAAAAAATTATCAAAAAAAAAAACAAAAAAAAAAACAAAATGATAACTCAACCAACCAATCCAACCAACTGAACCCGACACTTGAACTGAAATCGTTCCAAAATATAAAAAATATATATATAAATAATTATACAGATGATTGGCAACTCAATTAACCACCAAGACAATAGACTGGAACACGAGCTAAACCATAGAGGTTTGTCCTTACAGGACGACGACACTGCCAGCATTAACTCATATGGTAGCCATAAGAATCGACCATTCAAGGACGAAAGCCACAAGGGTAGCGCCGAAACGATGGAAGGCGAGGAGAAGCGCGACGCCAGTAAAGAGGATTTAGGTCTCGACGAGGAGCTAGATGAGGAGGGCGAATGCGAGGAGGGCCCACTCGACGGTGATATCATAATACATGCAAACGACGAGGATATACTTGACGAGTATCCAGCTGATTGCTGCCCCGATTCGTACTATAAGAAATTTCCAATCTTAGCCGGGGACGATGATTCGCCGTTCTGGCAAGGATGGGGCAATTTACGACTGAAAACTTTTCAATTAATTGAAAATAAATATTTTGAAACAGCTGTTATCACTATGATTTTAATGAGTAGCTTAGCTTTGGTAAGTCAACTACAACAACTACTTACAAAAACTAAAAAAAAATACAAAAAAAAATACAAAAAAAAAATACAAAATTTGATAAAATATTTTTGCCATTTTGAATTGTTGCAATTCGAAAAACTTGCAACAGTTTGGAATCTCACAAAAATAATTTACAATAAATAAATTAAAATTAAAACAATTAAAACAAATACAAGAAAAATATAAGTAGTTAATCAAGCATTGCTTAAACTTTACCAAAGTTGATTGCTTCATTTTATTCGTTCTTTTTAATTTATTATTTGACTCTAGAGTCAATTAGAGTTTGCTAGTGCAGCTTAGTTTAGCCTAGAGTAAATATTTGTTGTACAACATACATGAAATTGACTAAAAAACATAATATTATTTCATTAAATTAATTTCAAACTTTTACTGATGGCAACACATTTCACAATGCTTAATGCCTAATTGCTTATGATAATTAAATAATTAAACCCCATAAAACCGATATGATCATCAAATGATCTTAATTAAATCCCACTTTCTTATATGCCAGCCAGCTAGCTTGTTGCCATCAGTAGAGTTTCAGTTTATATGGCTTTCGTTTCATTTCAATTCAAATTCAATTAACCAAATATAACATGTACATAGAAATTAGTCTCAGCCAAAATTTACTTTTGACCTAAGCTCAGGCACACTTCAGTCAAACGGTGTGTGTCTTTGCTTAGGTCAGAAGTGCACTCGCTAAATCTGTAAGATCAATTGGAATTATCGGCACATTGAGTTTGAGGGCTTTTGTTTAGCGTTAGCGTTAGCGTTAGCTTATTGTGAGAGACGCCTATGCGTATTATTTCAAGAATTTTGTCTTCAATTTCTTTGAAAATTTTTCTTTAATTGCGTTTGACTTTGATTTGTCCGTAAACGAAGAAAACACACTAACAAAATTCAACAAAGTTGCGTAAAAAGTAAAAAAAAGAGAAGAAAAAAAAAGAAAAAAAACAAAACAAGTATGATATTAATATTAATAATAAAAGAAGTATAGATACTGTAATATGAGTAAAGTCTGTAAAATGGCTACACATATTTAATTACCATATTGTTTACGATTATCTAGCTTCTTATACTGCTTCTAGATACAATTTGTATGTACTTGTAATGCATTTCTTTTACAAATAACTCAAATACCCCCCACCTCCATCCGCGTAATGCAAACAGGCTTTAGAAGATGTCCATCTGCCACAAAGGCCCATACTGCAGGATATTTTATACTATATGGACAGAATATTTACGGTTATATTCTTCTTGGAGATGTTAATCAAGTGGTTGGCGCTCGGCTTCAAAGTGTACTTCACAAATGCGTGGTGCTGGCTTGATTTCGTTATTGTCATGGTAAGTCCACATGTTGGCCAATTAGAAAAGCATTCTCTTTTAATTTACTTATCACGAACCGAATCCGAATTAATTATTGACTTCTGCTTTTGAACCAAAACGATAAGATCTTAAACCAAAATTCAATATAGAAACAAACTTACATTTTACATACAAAAAAAAAAAAGAAAACAATTTCTTTACTAAACTAACACCTATACACAAAAAAAAAAAAAATAATAATAATAATAATAAATAAATAAATACACTGACTGACCATTGGACTATATTGTATATGTAGAAGAAGAAAAAACCAACTTTATGAATATGTAAATGATTTTTATTTTTGCTATAAACTTCAAACATTTACATATATATATATATATGATAATAACTTTGTTCAATGCTGCATATAAATTATGTAACGGTTAACAGTTAGGAGAACTACATAAATAGAACATATGTGTGTAAAACATACATATGTTAACATAGTAGTATAACAATGAATCCCCGTAAGCAGCCATGTATAAAATCCTGTTGCTATATTAGACTATATAAAAGTTTTAGTGAAATTAGTTAGTCATTTATTTAGTTTAGACTAAGCATAATTACAACTTGCACATAACCTTAACATTAATAGATACATATATATAGATCATATCAATTCCACTTGAAACTTGAGTTTGCGTTCGATTTTCGATTTTCGATTTGTCGTTTTTAAGTTTGATTACAAATTTAATTTTGAATGGTATCTGAAGCGGCTTATGCTCAAATACAAAATTATTATATATGGTTACTTATGGTCATGGAATGGTCGTTTAGCTGTCGCTAATCAATTTGGCTGCGGTCTGGTCCGGAGCCGATGATGTGCCCGCCTTCCGCTCGATGCGGACCCTACGCGCTTTGAGGCCATTGCGCGCCGTTTCGCGATGGGAGGGCATGAAAGTAAGTAGTTTCCGTTGGGAATCTCTATTAGACACACTCTCACACACACACACACACACACACATAAATACACTCACACACACACACACACACTCTGTCTCTCTCTTTCTCTTGTACTCGTGCATTTGTGTGGGTGTGTGTATTGCGCTCGCTCTCAATTTCCATGTCTCTCTCTCTCTCTCTCTCTCTCTCTCTCTATTCCTCTCTGTCTCTATCCTGCTATCTGTCGCTGCGTGTGTGTGTGTGTGTGTGTGTGTGAACTAACATTTATGTATGTGTTGTGTGGCTAAGCACTAGTGTGTATCCTCAGTTGCATATATGTGAAAATAATATACATATATATCTATGTTGTATGTATGTACATATATACAAATAAATGTTGTAACCCACTACTATTTTAAGAAATTTCTCTTAATTATTGAATATCATAATTACTCATCAAATTCACTGAGTATCTTTCGCTCTCTATCTCTCTCTCTCTCTCTCTCTCTCTCTCTCTGTCCATCTCTCGCGAGATCTCTTTTGCGCTGTATTTCTCTGTATCTTTCTGTTGTGCTGCTTACATTCGTTTATTTCGCGTGTAAGCGAAACTGCACCAAACTAACTGTTTTATACAGTGCCGACCATAATTAATGTGCTGCAGCAGTTCAAATCGTATACGCCTGCAATTTAATTATTGCGAAACGCGTAAATGACTGCCAACATTTTAGCTACATATATACATATCTATCTCAATATGTGTGTGTGTGTGTATGAGTGTATCTGTGTGTTTTTATTGTTACATATATATCAGCTGTTATCTGTGTTGAATAACAATCAATTGGCACTGTGCTAACTGTTATTCCCGCCAGCTTGTATGTACATTATTTTTGTGTTATTTATCGCCCAGCAATATATATGGATGTATGTATGTATGTATGTACGACAATTGTCTATTATATTATCGTATTAACATGCATATATGTACGTATGTATGTATACCATTTACCCATGCTTTTTGTTGTCAACTTTCTCAACACAACGACATTGTTGTGTGTAGAGGTGGTGGTAAAGAATGAGCTTTAATTATTTTTACATTTATTCATGTCATCATATGTAACCACTTATGTTTACAAATTAATGTATGTATGTATGTATGTACATCTGTATTAATCATGTACGTTGCTACCGTGACGCTTTAGCTTTGTATATTATGTATTTATACTGTCAAACTGTTATATATATATATATTTATTTTGGATAAGTACAAAACAGTCGCATAGTGTAGCATCAACTTTAGATTGTAATTTAGGCTAGTTAAGTCATTACGTATAACAGTTGTACATTATGTATTATAATTATATCATATGTATTAAGCCGAACGTACTTGCTAAACCATTTAACACATATGTATGTTACCGTACATAAAATGATGTAAAGCTATCAGAATTGTATAAATTGATTTATTAGCCCCCCTTAGTCCACTGTATACGCATTTACAAATGTACATCCCTCAAATCCCGTTAACAGTTGAGCTTTCCACCGATCTTAGAAATTAGAGTAAATAATAGCATTTATTATAACAACCATACGAATACACAAAATAAAGGACCTGAGCCCGGAACACCAAACCAAAACCCGAACCCGAACCAGACCCAAGACCTAGTCCCTTAGCGGCACCAAATACTTATATTCATATATATATATATAAATATATATATATGTATATGTATGTTGACATACATATATAATATTTTCAGATGCACCACCACTGTACAGGAAAACCTTCTCGACTTAAGTGTCGCCTATTGTAAAAACGGAAAAAGCACAATATTGATTTTTTGTTGAACTGTATATATATATAAATATACATAAATATATATTATATATTATATATTCGAAATGTATATAAGAGTATAGTACTACACATATATTGTTAACAACCACCCCAATAGAAACGACAGTCGAATACAAGTGCAATTGTCAGCATTTGACAAATCTGACAAATCATACGCAGTGGTGGCAGTGTTTTACTTATATACAAGCCGCATCCAAAATCTAACAACTATTCTCAGAGTGACAATGGTCACCGCTTGGTCTCACTACTGGGCAATATTTATTCAATTTCAATTTATGCCCAACCAAGCAACTCCGAAACGAAAGCAAACAAAATAAGATCTTTTGTACCTACCAACCGGCCAATGGAATCCACGAACCAATCGAGTCCGGCAGCAAAGTTTGAGCAAAAATGTGTCAATATAAAGACAAAAGCCAAAAGATAAAAACCACATAAATATTTTCAAGATAAACGCATCTCCTTAAATCAATAACAACAAAAACAACAAGAAAAACCTAGTGCAAATGTCGCACGGCTACACAATAGACCAAAAGGCAATGCAAACGCCACTGTTTTATCCCAAACACTCTCACACACACACACACACACACACACACACAGAGATGTGTGTGCTTATATGTCAGCACTTACCATTGTAATAACTGTAATTGTAACTCTAGTTTTTCATGCCCACAAAAAAGAAATTACAATCATTTGGTCCATTTGTGTCTGCCTCTTGGCGCTTGCATGCCGCATTCGTCCATTGTGGAGCATTGTGCGGCTGTTAAAGGTGCAACAGCAAATTTTTTTTTTTTTTTCTTCCATCCTCAGGCGAAAGGTGAGTGAGTGTGTGTCAGTCAGTCAGTCCTTCAAGGTATTCCGAGTACATCACACACACACTCACACAGACCCACTCTTTCTGAAAGTTTCTCGATCTCTTCTTCTCTTATACCCAGTCGAACTAACCCCAAACGAATATCCTACACATAATTTATACAAGAAAAGAGGCTCTCGATGCCTATTTATCAACCTACTCTTATACTTATACTTATACTTAAACTTATACTTACTCTCCATGTGCCATGAGTGTTGTGTAATCTCCTGCAAGTTGTGTTGTATCGATCGTTCACATACCCTTCAGCGGTACTTGTACTTGTCCAATTGTAGCGTATACTTGAACCACAACTACTACATGCCTAACAGCAACAGCAACAACAACTACAACAATACAATACGTATGTGTATTTCCAATACTCAAACCTTATACTATTTACTATATTCTACATCTATGTGTTAACATGTTTCGTTTGTGTGCGTGTGTATCAGTCGATTTACCTCCTTTACTCCTTTATATTTATTTAGCTAACTAAATACTTACATATGTTGTATGTGTTTTGCAAGTACAAACTATATGCCTAAAATATATACGTATGTATACCATAACACTAGCCTACCATATAAGTTATATCTGATTAAGTCTAAGCAACTGAATCGAAATATATTCAGGCTTAAGCGATTGCGCAAGTAAGTTTTGCCGTTAGGCTCGTTCCGCCATTTTGTACCAGAGTACAACAGCAGTAAGCAGCAGCTAACTTATATCTCAATTCTTAAAAAAGCTTATTTCAGTTATGTATGTATTTTATATGTCATATGAGCTTGAAACAAGAACAAGTACGACAGGACAAACCAACTTACCCAACTTAACTAAAACAGTACCCAAAAACCAAAACTTAAAAAAAGAAAAATCAACAAATTTTTTAAATTGAAGTTCGAAAACAGACACTTACATGTATCGTATCTATTTATTAAAATAATAAAAAAAAAAAAAACAAAACAAAATACAACAAACAAATAGCAAATAAATCTAAATAAATTGTTAAACTTGGCACTATTCGAACTATATCGAAACTAGGTATCGCTTATCAACTTCGTTGCTTCACTTGTTGGAGCTGGTGGTATTCAAGCCTTCAAGACTATGCGAACGTTAAGAGCACTGAGACCACTACGTGCCATGTCCCGTATGCAGGGCATGCGGGTACGTACTTTCATACAAATACATTCAAACAATACCAAATACAAACAAAAAACAAAAAAACAAAAAAAAAACCAAATACAACAACCAAACAACAAACAGCAAACTTTTAAAACAACATTCCAATATCATCATTCAGTATCAAATTCAATCAAATTCCACAGCGCAATTCATATTTTCGATAACAAACAAAAAAAAAAAAAAAAAAAAACAATAACTGCTGTTGCAGTTGTGAACACACTCTTATACGCGCGCTGTATTACTCTTATACATATTCATGCCACAATTTACAAGCGAATAACCACCAAAACACACACACACACACACAAAATACCAATAACCCAACCACTAACTAATTAGTTAATATTAACCATCAAATGTATTTAGTCGAAATATTAGCAAAACTTTAAATACAAAATTAAAAATTATATAAAAATACATACAAAAAAAAAACAAATTTCATTAATTATCAAAGTGCAGCAGATAATTTGGTTTTTTTTTTTTATATAGATTTATTCGTGTTATACATAGAATGCATCCATATTTTGTTGACTGATTAGATAAACATATTTGTAATATTTTTATACCGAACACCTACTCTTTTTTCGTATTTTATTTGATATTCTTTTTTTGCGTTTTTCAAAAACTAAACTTGATCGTATACCGTTTTACCGTACTCAACATACTCGTACTCGTACTGCATAAGTAATTAGTTGCTCCTATTTTATTTTAGAATTTCCAAATATATCTCTCACCACACCCACAAGATCCGCCTCTCTCAGCTTCATCAGCATCAACTCTGCTCACCCTCACTCTCACTCTTTCTCTCTATCTATATCTCCTGCTCTGCTGTCTCTCTCTCTCTCTCTTATTCTTTTTGCCAATTGAAATGATAATTTCAGTGCTTCACAATTTACTACTGGCTACATTATTCGTAGATTTTTTTCATACACAACCACAAAAAAAACTGAATTTCGATCCTATCTACTCATTGCCTGCCCAACACAGCCACGAAGCAACTTACGTATCATCAAATCCCAAAGTTACATTACCTGCATATGTAAATATGTATGTACACTAATACAAATGAAAACAATACAAAAAACAACAGCAACAACAACATTATCGTACATATGCCAAAATTAGTTAAACAACTTTTACATTCGTATTAAATAATAATTTGAATTGAGTAAAATTATTGTAAAAATTATTTGGAGTTGAGATGTGTAGCTAAAAGCGGATGTCAAAATTTAGGAACGATGTGTTCTAAATGAGAGGCTATCTGCGGTGTAGCAATATAATTAATTCTTTTAAAGATTTACCTATTAAAATGTTTAGTTTTTATTTAAAAATTTATCTATGTGTATAAAATTGAGTATTCTGTCATGCGTATGAACATTTGAAAATAAATACTTGTTCAGTTTGGCTTAGATATTTTTGTAAAAATTTAATTTCAATTAAAAATTTGCGCTGATTTATAATTAAAACAAATATTATACATATACACAAATATTTTGCAAGAAATAGGAGTTTCGTTGTAAGCAATAATTTTGATAAATAAATTTTGTTAAGGTTGGATCTGCTTGGATAGTTGATATTAAATTTTATTCCGTAAATAGGTTAATTATCCAATTCCCGTTTGATATCATCTACGATAATGCATATGCTTAGTTAAGTTATACATATAAAATATCATACGATAATGAGCACCAATTCTAAACCCCTTTTAACTTAGAGTTAATGCACCAACAAGATTTCTATATGCCACTTTTACTAATCACCTCCACTTTCACATCACTGTTGTGTTGTATAGTGTATGCAATTTACTGCTTTTGCATCTGCTGCTTTATTATATATATATAAAACTGATTGTAATTTAAGCAAGTTCTTAACGCCTGATTTATGCTTTAAATATATATATAGTATAATGCAAAGAACACAATTAGACATTGACATTATAGACACCCATAAGTATTACTAAACAAATGCCATAACACCATATCGATAACACCAGTTCACAACACAACTCGCAACAATTGCTGATTAAATAAATACTACATATCTTAACATCAATGTACTTTATCATGCTTACCACACACACACAAACTTTTTATACATTTAATTATAAATTGCTATTACTATCAAATTGACTAAATAACTCTCTGCATTTATTGTATTATATTCTATATACTCCCCCGACAAAAACAAAAAATAATAATAATAACAAACAAAAAAAAAAAACATTAAACCACCATAAATCATGTACACCACTGTTCCCGAAATCCACATCTTCCACATCAACCTGAACCTGAACAAATACCTCTTGAAAATTCCCCCACATCGCAATCGACATCTCGACATCGACATCGTTGCCAACGACGACCCGATCAATGTGCAATTCGTGTTCCAAACCAAAAACCAAAAACCAAAAAAAAAAAAAAATGATATCAATACTAAATTATGATAAAACCAGGTCGTCGTTAATGCGCTGGTACAAGCTATACCGTCCATCTTCAATGTGCTATTGGTGTGTCTAATATTTTGGCTAATTTTTGCCATAATGGGTGTACAGCTTTTTGCTGGAAAATATTTTAAGGTACGTTCAAACGATTTTCCAAAAAAAAAAAAAAAAAACAACTCAAATTTAAGTCCAAAAACAAAAAGAAAAATTACCAAAAACCAAATACCGTTTACCAAATTCAACCAAAAACGTTACAAAGTCGAAAAATGGTGCAATTCTCATAAAATGAGTTTGTGCTATTTTTTTACATCCAATTCAAATCCAAGCAGCACTTAATTAGCAAGCAATCAAAAAAAAAAAGCGTCTTCTACTTGAAATGAAATGCGTATCTTTGCATCTATTTTTCGTAAATAGTTGATCAAATCAAACTAAAATCAAAATTCAACTCAAAATACTCGTACTATGCAGAAAACCCCACTTCGAAGTACTCGTACTCGAATGCATACTACTCATTAACAAGTACGAGTATAGCAAAAAAAAAAAAAAAAAAAAATAAAATAAAATACCTGTATTCGTACTTGTCCCGACTCTTGTCAATATGCTGCTGTACATACTCCGGTAATACTTGTGTGTGTGTAAGTGTGTATCCAATATACACCTCCAACATATATCTACCATATGTACTTTCGAACAATGCCCAACTGTATCGCGTCGAACTGCATTCCAGTTAGGCAAACAAAGAGCATGAATAGTTGCATATATTAAACCAAGTAAACCATGCGACAAGTCAGTTGCACCAATTAATTAACTATAAATTAGTACACTTTTTAGTACTAGCATTTAGTTTTGCCTTTTGCACAAAATAACAATGTAACATTAACCGATATCTGATATCAGCCAAGGGGCTTCAATCAAAAATATTTACTATATAATGCTAATTAGCTGCTGAATTTACACATACACACACACACACAAACATATATTTACACCACTACTACAATAACTTGTAATGCCTAAATTAAAAAAAAAATAAATATATACATATATATATTTTATTTTATTTATTAGCCGTAGCATTATTAGCATTTAATTAATTTAAAGTGCTGCTTAAACACTCCCCAAAAAATATGCGGTTTATTATCTAATTTTTTTTATTCTATCAAACTGAAAACAAAAATCTTAAAAAAAAAAATACATTTGTACTTCGTTATAAAGAATACTTAACTTAAATTAAATTTTTAACTCTTGGTGAAAATTCGATATGATGAAGTTCAAATGTAAAATGCATTTTTGATTCGCATTTTGCTCGCAATTTTGCCCGTTGTCTTGCAATATTAACTGCTCTAAAAAAAACCGTTCATTTTGCTTATTGGGGCCGTGTAAAAGCAGCAAATTTTTTCATTTACCTTTTACGTAATTTCGCCTAACTGAAATACATTTTTCCTTAATTAAATTTGGGATAAACAAAAAAACAAAAATGTTTGTTTTGAACAAAAACGATGTTCACTACGACAACGCCCCGACGCTAACAATGATGAAACTGATGATGATGCTGATGTTGATGTTTGTAATGTTAATGATGATACTGATGTCAACAGTGTGAAGACACAAATGGAACGAAGCTCAGCCATGAGATCATACCAAATCGCAATGCATGCGAAAGCGAGAACTACACGTGGGTGAATTCAGCAATGAATTTCGATCATGTAGGTAACGCGTATCTGTGCCTTTTCCAAGTGGCTACCTTCAAAGGCTGGATACAAATAATGAACGATGCAATCGATTCACGAGAGGTAATGTTGTCCACTTTGCGTATGTACTTACATATATTTACCCTATATAAATAATTTATATACATATTATAATAACACACTTGATGCTCATACAAACTATTTATTTGGTAATGCGCTTTACAAAAAAAAAAAAAAAAAAAAAAAAACAATAAATGAATTAAACGCAATCTATATTTATATAAGTCTGTAATTTAAAGTAATTTTCGATTAATCAACATTTATATCTATATATTTTTTTTCTTCTTTTTTATATGAACTACAACAACAATGAAAACAACACTATACTACAACAACACACACACAACAACCACAACACTATGGCCACACCAACACCAATAACAACAACAACAACAACTACAACTACACTGCCGAATAACACTAAAAATGATCCATTCACAAATCAAACCCAACCAATGCGAATTGCAACACAAAATTCCATGATACGAAAAAAAAAATGTGATATCGATATCGTTATCGTTGTCAATCATCGAAACGCCAAACAGGTGGACAAGCAGCCGATTCGTGAAACGAACATCTACATGTATTTATATTTCGTGTTCTTCATCATATTTGGATCATTTTTCACACTCAATCTGTTCATTGGTGTTATCATTGATAATTTTAATGAGCAAAAGAAAAAAGCAGGTGGATCATTAGAAATGTTCATGACAGAAGATCAGAAAAAGTACTATAATGCTATGAAAAAGATGGGCTCTAAAAAACCATTAAAAGCCATTCCAAGACCAAGGGTAAGACAACAACAAAAATACAAAATAAAAAAAGAAAAAAAAAAAAAAAAAGAAAAAAGAAAAAAGAAAATACTAAAAACAAAACTAAGTTTTAAACTAAGCCAAAACTAAACTAACAAACAAAAACAATCAACATAACTATGCAAAAACCAGAAATCTGGAATATTATCTTAAATACCAAAATTTATATAAAATAACGAAAATATTTTAAGCATGCTAAGCGATGGGCGTTTCAAATCTTCAATTTCTTAACCTCAATTGATGATATAATTATTGCAAATCGATTGTAAATCGTTCGAAACTGAGCGAAATCAGCTCAATTTCAAAATATTCCAATTAACGTCAGCTCCATCGTGTGCCCAATAATCAATATTAAAATGATTTATCAAATATATAACAATAATGATAATAATTAAACACTTGAAAAGTCTTCGTAATCGCGAAATCTGTGCCAATCGTATTCAAATTGTATATATATATAACTAAATGTATATATGATAAACACTTTTTTCTATGTGTTAACCGAAAACAAATACAAATACAGACAACGGACAATTTCAATAACTGACATCAAAAATGAGACAGTTGAACAAAAAACTAGTTAAATACAAAATGAGACAGACAGTTTGTAATTTACTTAATTACTGAGACAGTGAATAGACTCGAGCAAATGACAGAAGACGGAAGACGGAAGACAGAAGACGGAAGACGACAAATACCCTTGCAATCTGTATAGATTCCTTATCAACTAACACTAACCGCAATTCAAATTCAATTTCAAAGGCCCTGTTCTCTAGCAATATTTTGTTCAAGTTGAATAATGGATCTTAAAACAAGCGCAAAGTTGAGTCGCTGGAATAGCTGCCGTAGTGTGTGGCATGCACATCTGTATATGTATGTGTATATATGTATGCAACAATTGTGCATAGGTTAATAATTAATTGTGAGCACCCTACTGTTGCCATTGAGCGTACTCCTAATAGCATACTATGTTCTCGACATGCTACTGTTTTTCTTAAATAACTATACTTAATTTCAATATCAATATTTAAGTATTGTGTCCGTTTGGTTGTCTGTACTTAAACATTTTTATGTCTGCCAATTTATAAGCTGGACGAACATAAAATTTTATGCCAAAATTAAAAAAAAAAAAAAAAAAAAACAAAATCGATCTAAAAAAAATTTATCTATGTATATACTCGTAACTACTCTCAACTCTCTCTCTCTCTCTCTATCAATCTATCTCTCTCTCTCTCTCTCTACACACTCTCTTTATCTGTATATCTCTCTCTCGCTCTATTTTTAATAATGGCCACCTAAGTGCATGTTTCTTTTAACTAATGTACATAAAAACAAACTAAAAAAAAAAAAAAAAACTGGCACGTGACTGAATCATGTTCTCGGCATGTTCCTAGCGTTTAGTCACCTCTCCAATTAGACACTGCTAACTGGCATGAATTAATGAACATAAATGAGAAAGCAAATCTAAATCTAATATCCAAAAAAAAAACCAAAAAAAAAATAAATAAACATCCAAATCGACGGACTTGTGAAAACGTCATCAGACCACGACCGTAGCGGCACGTTTTATAGATCTATATCTGTATTTAATGCTCAAATACTTATATAAATACTCAATTATCCAATTAACCAATTACTACTCAAAAACTATTCAACAATTACTCAAATACTCGTGAATGCTGTCTGTCCTTAAGATGTAGTGTGTATGTAAAGTCTGTTCTCATGTTTAATAACCAACAATAATAACTTAAATAAACGCACTGACTCACTGATACACTCTTGTGATATGTATGTATTAATATACATGTGTTCCATTATACGCATACTCTACTGTACACACAGGTACGCGCTGATCATGGAAAAAAGATTGCTATTGGCACAGATCTGCAACGCAAATTGTTAAAGCAATGATTCAAAATATAATTAACAAATAACAAATATAATTGAATATTATTCGAATATAACCAAATGAAAATATAGCGTCTAACGATAATAATTATATTATTCAACAAATAACCCAATAATAACAAACAAATGAATAACGAGTTATGAAAAAAAAACTCCTTATAGATTCATAAGTACTTCTATGTCTATGTACATACATACATATTGTGATGAACAATCATGTATGTATATGTATAATTGTTAAAATGCGATCGTGGTAAACTAATTGTACTTATACCAAACTCTTCTATTCTTTTTTTTCTTATCTCTCTTCTCTTCCTTGTGTTTGATGTCCCGATGTGCGTTTTCATTTTTAAATATCCCTCAACCTTATTTCAAATGTGACTTTAACATTTTTGCGTTACTCTTTTGTATTGTTTTCTGTTCGTTTTGTATTTTGTTTTGTTTCTCCTCTTCTCCATTTACAGTGGCGTCCACAAGCAATAGTCTTTGAAATAGTAACCGATAAGAAATTCGATATAATCATTATGTTATTCATTGGTTTAAACATGTTCACAATGACACTCGATCGTTACGATGCGTCGGACACGTACAACGCGGTCCTTGACTATCTCAATGCGATATTCGTAGTTATTTTCAGTTCCGAATGTCTATTAAAAATATTCGCTTTACGATATCACTATTTTATTGAGCCATGGAATTTATTTGATGTAGTAGTTGTCATTTTATCCATCTTAGGTAAGTAAAAATGCCAAAATTATTAAAAAAAAAAATATATATATACATATATCAATTTAAAGCTATGAAGCTAAAACAAACATAGGCAAACTTTACCATCCAAGTTCCAAGCCAAAATGTACGAAAATCCCCCCTCCACATAACCGTACGCACTTGCTGTATGTGTCTATGTCTCTTTCTCTCTCTCTCTCTCTATATATATATCTCTCTCTGTATCCCTCTCTCTCTAAGCACACAATCTGTATCTATGTTTTTCATTGCCAGTATTATTAATAATAATCAGTCGAAATGCTCTTTAATAAAGACACAGAACGCTCCTTCTCCTTATATAATGTTACTAACTTGCTGTCGTACTTAAAAGTATTTTCAATTGTCCAAATTGTTAAATGTTGATTCGTAATTCGTATTTTATTGTTGTTGTTTGTTTCCAAGAAAAAAAAAAAAAACCTAAACTTAAAAAAAAAAAAAAACTTTTGAAACGTAATTTAATTTGTTGTATAAAATTTGTTTTTAATGGTTGCTCATGTAATGATTGCGGCTCTTTGGCAATCCCTACATACATACATACATCCAAAGTAGAGTAATATCTAAATAAATTATGTATATGTAGATTGTGCAATTATGCCAGATATTATATGAAACAATCTATTCTCGTTGTGCTTAACGTATTCCAAATGATTTGTTAGTTTTGTGGGCTGATTTTGCATTGATTGTATAACAGTTATAACTAGTTATACTAGCTATTATACAAACTGTTATACATGCAAATGTGAAGTCAGTTCTTGTTCTCCTTATTGTTGCTTATTTAAATGTTGTCAATTTATTGTAAAATTAGTAAAAAATTTTGACGTTTTTCTGTTCTTCAGTTTGATTTTATTGTAAGTGTATAAATTTAGTGTTTATATATATAAATACATATATATTTATATATATATATATATATATATATATATATATTGTTGTCCATTTGTATTTTAATTGTTGTTGTGATTGTTGCTTACAAATATTGAAAAACTATTGAGATAATTATATATATATATGAGTATACAAAATTCGATTATTCTTTTCAATTATGATCTTAAAATGATTGAGTATGTTCTTTTTTACATTTGTTTTATTGTTATTTAATCTTGCTGCAAGTTTCAATGAAAGTTTTCTATTATTATCGAGTTTATTATTATCTAGCCGACGTTTGCTACAGCTTAACAATTGCGCATACGTAAGCACAAAACCTTCAGAAAAAAAAGAAAAGAAATCGAAACAAAAAGTGAAAACAATTAATAAAAATGGAAACACCTAACGAAATGAGAATCCAATTTTTTTGAATGTGTGCTGATCTTCAAAATCGCCGCCCTTTACCTCTTTAACTTAACTTGGCTACATGTGTCTGTTGTTTTTGAAATATGTAACAAAATTAAAAATGGCTTTTTGTGTGGAGTAACGAGAAGAAATTGTACAAAAGATGGCTTAAAATATGCTTTACTACATTAATTTTTGCAACAGAGAGCTTCCATTTTATACTTACCTTGTACATAAAAGGGATGCTGTTATTATTTCTGCTGCTCCTTAATAAAATGAAATCAACATGAATTCCGTGCTAGCCCATTTGTGAAACCGAACCCGAACCCGTACCCGAATCAGAACCAAAACCAGAACAAGAATTATTATCAACCATAACTACTCAGGAACCCGACCCAATGAATAGTACACTTTATTGTACTCACTGACCTTCTATAATTACATTTTATTGTTGTCTTTTCATTTTGATTATCAAAACAAAACCAAAAAAAAATTACAATATTTAAAAATGCAAAAAAAATAAATATTTCAATACCGCTTCAAGTCTTCAAGCTGGCTAACCTTTGCGAAAGAAGGGCCGGCATTTTACTATTGCTTTGCTTTTTTATGTGACACACGCGCCAAATGTTTCCAAGCGCACTTTCAATAACTTTTTACAAAATCAAATTTTCATTCAAAACCCAAAAGCAAATGCTTAAAATTACAAAACGCCTTAAAGTATGCTTTATTTGTTGGCTTCGATGTTCAACCCAGTTGTCAATGCAAATCGCAAAACGCAAAACGCAGAGTGATATCCTGATAGACGAATATATTAATACACGCTTAAAAAAACAAAAACAAGAAAGAAAACAGAAAACATAACGAAAGACTTACAAATTTACCAAAATACTAAAAAAAAAAAATGAAAAAACTACGCTTTGTAAATACAAAAAAAAAAAAAAAAAGAGAAAAAGAAAAAGACATTTATATAAAGATGAAACTAAATAAGCAATAACAGCAACTTACAACTTAAATATATAAATAATATAAAATGCAATTGCAAATATACACAAACACACACTCACACACACACACACACACCGTTAAGAAAATGGCTTGCACAGAACGCATAAACAATTTATTGTTAAACACAACACGATAAGATTCAATCAGAGTTAGGTGTCAATGGGCATTCCACAACTCTCAGTGTGCGATTGTCGGTTGCATAACTCTGTCAGCTACTGCCCGGTATACAAATTTTGACCATTGTCAAACCAAAAACGAGCAAAAAAAAAAACCCCCCAGCCGAAGGCCAAGTCAATGCAATGGCCGTCCGGAATGTTTAGCACACATTTGTGTACGACGGTTGCATTGGCCCCAATGTTGGCCCATCCACTTTATAGTGTGTAGCATAACTGGATGGATGATAATACGTGACCCGATTATGATTTGCATACCTCCGCCTTATATGTTATGCGTATTGAAATTTTTTAAATCAACCCATCTTGATAAATATATATATTTATACATATATATACAAATACCGTGGCACTAGCTTGAATCTTCTTAATGGTTTTGGTCCAATCTGCAATGGAGATTATGTACTTTACTATGAACGTAGTAAAACGCATATATATGATAGATATACATATCTATACCTTTAAATGACTATACCCAACTACGTAAACCCGAACCCGAATCGGTGCTAACTTTTAAATAGTGAAGAATGAAAAAATTAACCCTCATTATCTTTAACTGTTTATAGTGCCTTATTGTTTAACATTATAAGTCTATAATAAATTTTTTTATATGTTTCTGGTTCCTCGCTACCCTCTCTATCTCTTTCTCTCTCTCTGCCTAGCTAACTCTGTCCCCTTTTTCTCGCTCTCGCTCTCTCTTCATTTAACTATCTAACTATCGCTTTTAAGTGTACTCAACTCAAATTACTTACTCACTAGCCCCCCCCCCAACCTGGTTTTTAGACAGACGATTTCTGCTCGCTGTGCTCTTTTTCTTCTTCATTCTTTTGCGCTCCCTTTTCAAATTTGTTTTCTACTCGCAATAGTTCGTTTGTTTACCCAGCAGCTCCCGGATTTCGTGTAGTGCTCTCCACTGCCCTACCCACCCCCCTACCCACACCACACAACATCGCTCACGCTAGTGTGCATTTCGTTTCATCTAGAGAATGAGAAGCCAATGAACATTTTGTTTCAAAATTTTGCATACAAAACAGAAAGTTTTCTCACACTCTCTCTCTCTCTCTCTCTGTCTGAGCTTTCTCTGCTCCTGCTGTTCGCTCTTTGAGCGCAACGGGCAGCAAACGAACTTTTTGCTGATATTTGGCACTCTTAAAATATGCTGCGGATTATCGCTAAAAGTAAATGACGCCTACGTACAGCTCACACATACTTATTTTATATATAAACTCGACCAATGTTAAATCTTAAATCAACTGTATAAAGAACATCTCTAAAGCCATATACATATACAACGAGATGACGCCTTCGTCTTCGGCTTCGCCTACGCCCCCGCCTCTTACTTCGCATTTACCGCTGCTGCCGCTTACAACGCCTGCGCCCGCCGCTAGCAAAAAAGGATAACCGACTACTGAGTGTTGCTGCTTAAAGTTGCTGTTCAAGTTACAGTTACAATTACCGCTAACGTTGACTTTCAACTCGAACTTTCTTTTGTATCATTTTCGTTACTCTCTTTTCATTTTGTTGTTTTTCTGTTTGTTTTCAGTTTTAATCGGCATACTCGTGTACTAGTACTATGTATGTAACTGTACTATGTTTGTAACTGTACTTCAAAATACGTATGAGCGTATGTACCATGTGTGCTCAAAACTATCGCTTCGTTCCTTGGTTTAGTTTAACATGTACTGTTTAGTTAACTGTATCTGAGTTTGTCTGTATCCAAGCAATTACTATTTATTGTACATATTTACATCTTTATTTTTATGTGTATGATTGTGATTATTGATTGGATTATTTCTCTCTTTTTACATCATATCGTTTCTTCGTCAATTTCAAGTTAGACAATTTACTTTATCTCTTCTGCTTCTGCATAGACAATCAGTAATTAAAAAAAAAATACAACAAAATTTAGTTAATTTTATTTTAAACAGATATCTTCAAAGTGCTGAACTTAAGATTATAAAGTTTCCTAGTTTTCGAAACTTATATTTCAAAGCAGAAAAACAATAACTTCTAATTCGACCAATATTTTCTTTGATACCTTCAACATATAGTCAGCCGATCAGGCTGATTTCATAATTCACATGTACTCTAAAGTTTTAACAATATAGCTTCCAGACTACTTGAAGTTTGCATATAAACATACAGACATCCGTGAGGAGATTCAGAGGCATGTTCTCAATCCCAAATCTTGATAACAGTGATAATAATCCGATTGTAAATTGTTTTGAGTTTATTTTTTTTTTTATTATTATTTTAAAATATTGCTCATTATTTCTTGCGGCAGTGTACATAATTACATGTATGTATGTATCGAATTGTGTGGTATTGTATTTGTATTTAAATAATTTTAGTTTCTCTCTTATTTCCTGTTGTGTAAGAATTTTGTGGTAAACAGCTAACATGAAAAAAAAACTCTTTGTTCCTAACGCTTTAAATATTTCAGCTGTGTACATTGTTAATATTGTGCTGCGCCCTTTTTTAGTGTCTTGTTTGTGCAATTGATATTGCGCTGGCCCTCGAACCCACCCAAGAACCAAAACTAAGTCTATATCCCAAATCCCCGTAACTCAATCCAAGTCCCCATACAATGCGTTCAATTTAGTAACACCTTTATGGCAAATCTAATTCTCAACAACAATCTTCTCACAATCAATCTCTTCACACGTCTGTCGTCGATGCCGTCGTACTCCTGTTCCTGAATCCAAAAAAAAACAAAAAAAAAAACACTCTCAAAAAACTGATCGAAAACCGGTCTGCTGCAGGTCTCGTACTTAGCGATATTATCGAGAAATACTTCGTCTCGCCGACGCTGCTGCGTGTGGTGCGCGTGGCGAAAGTGGGTCGCGTCCTCCGCCTGGTCAAGGGTGCCAAGGGCATACGAACGCTGCTATTCGCGTTGGCGATGTCGCTGCCGGCGCTGTTCAACATTTGTCTCCTGCTCTTTCTGGTGATGTTCATCTTTGCGATCTTCGGCATGTCGTTCTTCATGCACGTGAAGGAGAAGAGCGGCATCAACGATGTATACAACTTCAAGACGTTTGGTCAGAGCATGATTCTGCTGTTTCAGGTAAGCGTATCAGCCACAATTCCGTTAACGGTTTATGTTGTCTATTGTTGTTGTCGTTGGGTGATGTTGCCACGCCCCACACTAACACAACCAACACCCAGCCAAACCTCAACCATCCATCAACCACCGCCACCACCAATTAAATGTGAAGCGGTCTGGCAGGTCTGGCAGGCGCTGGCGCCTCACAGCGGCTGGCAACGCTTTGTACATAATTACTACACACAAGCTATTGACGGTGGCACTTATCAGACAAATTGACAAATTGACGGTTCGATAAGCCGCTGCCGCTCAATCCGATTGCCATATGCCGTGTGCGCCATTTTGTTTTAGTGGCAACATCACAATGTTGATTCAAGCTGCGGTAGTTGTTGGTAAAAGCTAAATTAGAGCGATTTTTTGATTCATCATCATTGGATTTCTTATATTAAAATATATATATACAGCTTTTCATTTTTTTTTATTTTTTTTTTAACTATTATTAATTAGTTTTCATAAGATGGCATAAACATTAAATTCTTCTCAGTTTTAACTTAAATATTTTTATAAATTATTCGAGCTCTTCTCCGAGCACATTGCGATTCCTCGACACATTTGCCATTTGCTGTTCCATTGAGAGATTATTCTCTGGCATTTCCAATGCTCATTTTGATTTTATATATATATATATATTCAAATGCCTTACATTTATTTAGAGTTGCATACAAATCGAAATTAACATCATTTTAGTTGATTGTATTACAAAAAAACAAATCTAATTCAGCTCTTTCAACAAACACCATATGAAATGTTGGAATTTCCTCATGAAACTGCAAATAAAAACTTTCGCGCGTTTTTCAACGCCAAGAAACACAAAACTACGCTACTCTCTCTCTCTCTCTCTCTCTCTCACACACACACTCTCTCTATCTATGTCTCTGTCTCTATTTATATCTCTGTCACACTCATACTCTTTCCCTACCAGCCTCTGTTTTTATTACAAAAAATTCAACTCGCTTTGTTCACACCAAAAAAAAAAAAAAGCAAAGCTTTTTCTATGCATAACTTCCAAGTAGCAAATGCTTGAATTAAAAGCTAGCACTTAATTTGGCAATTTAACCGTTATGCAACTATAACTGTTTGCCATATTGTTTTGGGCAAATGCCCACCAAAATAAGTGCAATGAGGATGGCTATTGCATAAATAAATAAATGGAGATTATTGTTGGCTGCAAACAGCCAACGAGTAAACCACCAAATTTACTCACCACTATTGTACCGTATGCTACAAACCACACACACACACACAAATACGTATTTACCCATAGAAAAAATACTAAAACTACTACTACCTACTACTTCTACTACTATATGCCATACCCACTACTTAGTTTGCTTAAGCAAGTGATCCATTAACCTAACGTTTGACTAATGACTCTTCTTGTTATTGTATCTTCTGTCTTAAACTCTCTCTTTCACTGCCCACACACACACACACACACACACACACACAATGAAACACAAAACGTACGACACGAAACTACGAATCTTGACAAAACACACACAAAAAAAACATATACGAAATGAACGAAACAAACAAACAAACAAACAAACAAAAAAAACAAAATACCAAAAACCACCAACCAACCGCACAACTGCCGTCCACAAATGCGTTTCGTGCCGCATCTGAATGCAATTCAATTTAATTCGTATCGATTCAATTCGAATGATATCGATTTATCGATTTATGATTGTTACACTGTCGATCGATTTCGAATGCATTTTGCGCATACGCTAACTGGCAGATGTCCACCTCAGCGGGTTGGGATGGTGTACTCGACGCCATTATCAATGAGGAAGCATGCGATCCACCCGACAACGACAAAGGCTATCCGGGCAATTGTGGTTCAGCGACCGTTGGAATAACGTTTCTCCTCTCATACCTAGTTATAAGCTTTTTGATAGTTATTAATATGTACATTGCTGTCATTCTTGAGAACTATAGTCAGGCCACCGAAGATGTGCAGGAGGGTCTCACCGACGACGATTACGATATGTACTATGAGATCTGGCAGCAATTCGATCCCGAGGGCACACAATATATACGCTACGATCAGCTGTCCGAATTTCTGGACGTACTTGAGCCGCCGCTGCAGATCCACAAGCCCAACAAGTACAAAATCATATCGATGGACATACCAATTTGTCGCGGAGATCTCATGTACTGTGTGGACATACTCGACGCACTCACCAAAGACTTTTTCGCGCGCAAAGGCAATCCAATCGAGGAGACGGGCGAAATTGGCGAAATTGCCGCCCGACCCGACACCGAAGGCTACGAGCCCGTCTCCTCCACACTCTGGCGCCAGCGAGAGGAGTACTGTGCCCGCCTCATCCAGCATGCGTGGCGCAAACATAAAACGCGTGCCGATGGTGGCGCCACCGAACCAGAAACAGGTGCTGGTGATGGTGACGATGTCAATGCCGATGATGATAACGATGCTGCTGACGGAGGCGGCAACGGCAACGGCAACGGCAGCGGCAATTGTGATGGTGATGATGCGCCCGATGACAGCGGCGGCGGCGGTGGTGGTTTTGCTGACCACGATGACAGCAATGATGCCGCCGGCGCAAATGGCGGCCATGATCCAGCCACCGATGGTGCAGCTGCCACAGATGTGGCAGCCGATGAGGCCAAGAGCAATGTAAATAGTCCAACGGATGGCGGCGCTGGCGGCAGTCCCGGTGGCCAGAGCGCTGGCAGTGGCGGCAGCGCCGGTCGCCAGACGGCCGTTCTCGTCGAGAGCGATGGTTTTGTGACAAAAAACGGCCACAAGGTTGTAATACACTCGCGATCACCGAGCATAACATCACGCACGGCAGATGTCTGAGCCAGGCCTCGCCCCCCCCTTCAAGACGCACGCGAGTATTAAGGTGCAGCAGCAGCAGCAGCAGCAACAGCAGCAGCAACAACAGCAGCAACAGGAACAACAGCAACTGTTAGAGTGCTGCAGCAATCGCAACAACATCAGCAACAACAACAACAACAGTGAGCAGCAGCAGCAGCAGCAACAACAACAACTACAACAACAACAACAACAGTGAGCAACAAGGTACAGCGAACAACAAACAGCAACAACAACAGCGAACAAGCATAATTTTCTGCTATAGATAAAAACAAATACACAAAACAGAACAAACAAACTAAACAAAACTAAACAAAATAAAACAAAACCAAACAACAACAAAAAAAACAAAGAGAAACGATTAAAGTACAACAGCAACAACAACAAAACACACACACACACACACACACAAGATAACAAAACAAAAGAACAAATGAAAAGGAAAACAAAAACAGCCTAATAACAACGACAGCAGCAAGTGTCTACAATTTAAGTTAATTCAGTTCCAATGAGCACAACAACAACAACAACAACAACAATCATACTTAAGCTAATGAGAAATGTTACAAATTAATTAAATTTATAAGCAGGCTCGTAGATACCTTTTTATCGCAACAAACCAAAAATTATAAAAAACAAGAAAAAAAAAACCAAAAAACCCAAAATATAAAACACCAAAAACACCAACCAGTTCACAATTGGCCTATTTAAGTATAATGAATTAACGTAACTTACTATTTATAATCCACAAACACTCATTACAAAACCAACAAAAAAAAAAACAAACAACAAAAAACAAATGGCAAAAACCGTACGAGTACAATCTAGCAATCAGCCAATATAAGAAAACAAATGATACAAATTCAAAAAAAAAACAAAAAAAAATATATAAAGAAATTTTTAAATTAGATTTCGAATTCCATTTTCTGAATACAAAATTCTACACGGCAAAACTTTAACAATTTATTTTATGCTTATAAATTAAAATTTAAAAATACATACGCTTGACAAACATACATACATACCTACATATACATACACATACATACATACAATCACACACACACACACATAATGAATAATTGCCTTTGAACAACAAATACTGCAATGAAGATGGAGCAAAATAAATAAAAAAAACACCAATAACTGAAGCAACAACAGCCTAAAATGACCTTGATATTTACATCTAACGCGCAAATGAAAATCGTGATTAAATAAATAATACAAAAAAAAAAAAAAAAACATACAAAGTAAAATTAATTAATATAACGTATTCGATATGAAGGCAACAATTGAATTGAGAGCAAAAAAAAAAACACCAATTACATGCATAATTACATAGAATTTTGTATTGTATATTAAAATTAAAGAAGTTATTAAAAAAAAAAAAGAACCGTCTGAACTGCCATAAAAAAAGCAATACAAATTAATAATGAATACCAAATAGGAAAATCAACAAAAAAATATCTGACGCATACATCCACACATCCACACACACTCACACACACACACATACATATGTACTGGTGTCATTCTTTTTATTTGGAGCAACTCGAACTCAGATCCCAGCAATGGGAGCACAATTGATTACCAATTGTACCCATTGAATGAGTATAAGTTATGCATTGTGTTGAAGCGATTTACCATACAAAACATATATACAAACATACACAGAAAAAAAGAAAAAAAACAGTTAACATAATTCAGATTTCGTGAACCTTAACATTTTTGTGTTTTGTTCGCAATTCGGCGCCTCACCTTATAAATATATATATATTTGAAATTACGACGATTTTATAATTAGCTTCAACAACAGGATGTTTATAGTCAGTATAATGTCATTCATAATAACACACACTCACACACACACACACACTGAGACACACTGACTTTAGGAGTTGGGGCGCATTAAACTAAACAAATATGGAACAAAACGCAGAATGTTAAGCATAAGCAACTAAATGAAATGGATATTGAAGTGAATATGAACAAGAAATTGAAATTGAAATTGAAATTGAAATGAATATTGACATTGATATTGAAATGTAATTTAAGTAAGAACTTATAAAAACTGTGTCGCATACCAAAATGAGACCAGTTTAAAACAGGCGAGTGAAGTGATTTCAGCAAAAGGAAATTCAGCAAAAAAAATAACAATTTAAGGAGCAGAACAGATGTACAATTAAACAATAAAACTGAAAACCGAAAACCAGCAAACAAGAACGGCAAATGATAAATACGAATGTGCGGTGTGGCAAAAGACATAATTATAATAATAATAATAATAATAATAATAATGTTAATTTTGAAAAAATTGCATGGAGCAGCAGCAAAGTACATTTGCGAGTGCAGAACGATTAAGAGGAGCACAAAAAAAATGTACAATTGAGAATGTTTTGATTTGATGACGTGTTCTCATTTGAAAAACTCATTCGCCTTATTCAATCCCTAAATCTCAGCAACAAGATCAACAAACAAAGCAGCAAAGCAAAACAAAGTGCAGTGAAATTCATGTTAAATATATATATATATATTTACGCTTATAGTTCATACAATACATAAGTAAAAGTAAAAAAAACCCAAACAAAAAACAAAAAAAAAACAAACAAAAAACTAAATATTCAATTAAAAATAGAAAAAAATGTGTTGCCTACTTTTGGGCTGACACGCATCGCATCCGCTAATCGCTTTCGTTTCCGTTTCATTTCGCTTCGTTCCGCTTCGTTTTGCTTCGCATTTGCCGTCGTGTCAAGTGTGGCATTAATTTGCCCAAATATATATATATATATATATATTGATATATATATATATAAAGATGTTTGTGTGCTTCTTAAATTTAGATTATTTAGATTTTGTTTCGCTTCTTATTTGTATTATGTTTTTTAGCGATTTGAGTGGGAGGATTACATAAAGTTACTCAAATTACAGTAAATTATCTAAGTATTTATGTATGTAATATGAGCAACTTGATATTTTGTACCAATGTGAGGTTCCATTGCGCACTAATCCACACTCACGAGCATATATAGTTCACACACACACAGAAAAACACTCAACCCACTACTGCTCTCAGTATGTCGCTCTCTTCAAGTCACACACAACACCAACACACACACACACACACACACACAAATGCTTGAAACACACTGCCTTTCTGCGAGTAATAAATACTGTAATCAGATTAACCTGCAGCATTACGTGCATAAGTACATATGTATGAACATTCTCCCCAAAAGTTACATACTCGTACATACACACACACACACGCATAAATACATACATATATCAAGGAAATTGTACAAATTTGTAGAGCCTAGATAATATTTTTTGAATTGACAGAACCACCCAAGGCAAATTTGATTAAAACCAACGTTGAGCTTCAATAGTCAAAAAAAATGAACTTACTGCAAAAAGAGCCTAATTTGCGTAATTTGTATCTTTTCGGTTTTTTTTTGTAGTTTTCGTTGTGATTCACGTTATTCTTAAAGTGGCTCGTTTACGACACGAAGTCAAATTGTAGTTGCAACGGCATATAATAGTTCCATCCCCCCAAAAGGGGTTTTTTTTTCTTCCGTAAACTGTGCAACTGGTATACGCCACTGTTATTGGCTTTTGAGCTGTAGAATAAAAAATCTTATTTTGAAAGCAATCTAATATAAAAACAAAAACACAAAAAAACAAACACGTAAGAAAAGCACAGTTTTTATACACATATGTATAGAGAAATTATACATTATATGTATGTATATTATGGGGACCAGTTTGAGCGTTGCCTTTTCCAATGAACGAATCAAGTTCACAATTTTTAATCCTACATACATACCAAAAACCACATGTATATGCTTTTTGTATACATTTCTCTTCATTGCCAATGCGAAATTTCGAAATATATAATTATTGTTCTTCATGGACAATTTCATAGGGTTCTCAATTTGAAATTCTGATTTCGTGTTCCTTCTTCTTCTTCTTCTTGTTAGCGTTTTTTTTTTTTCATTTAATCGCTTTGAGCATTTCTACGTTTTTGCGAAAGGACTTTTACTAATTTCTTTCCCCACTTAATGACCGCTTGCAAGTTGATAATTGTTTTTACCGACTCGAATATACTTAGCTTCATTATTATACATTTTGTTGGCTGTTTGACAAATAATATGAAACCACAAAAAAATAAAAAAATAAAATATAAACTAACACATGCTAAAAAAAAAAAAAAAAAAACATTAATCGACTGCTAACTAATAACAGAAAATTAAGTTTGAAATTCCGTACAAAATGCATAAGTTAATAAATAAAACAAATATATATACTGAGTGCACTGTTATAAATGAGGGGCGGGGCGAGATTAAATAAAACAAAAAACAAAAACCAAAACCAAAACAAAAACAAATGCAAAAACAAAAAAACGAACTGAGAAAAACAAAAATTAAAAACAAATATTATGCAATACAATGCAAACGAAGTTATTAAAAGCGTACACAAATTAAGCTTACGCGTTTAAAGACTAACAACAAATGCGAATAAAGCTATAAAATAATAATTGTACATTTACAATAATAATAATGATATTCATAAATATAAATTTTACTATTAAATTAACAAAAAAAAAAAACAAAAAACAAAAACTATGACAACAAATAATCAAATAAAATGCAAAAAAAAAAAAAAAACTATTTCATAATTAGCATAAATATTTTTTGTGCCGAGGTTACGTTCGAAGCAACACGCGCATCATTGCCATTAGACAAAATAATATTAGATATATATATATATATATATATATACATATATACATATACATATGCATATAAATGTATATAGATATATACATATATATATATACATATATATATAATATGAATATGCCTAAAACTGAATATGAAGTAAAACTATTTATAATAATATACTTATTGCATATTTTGTGCTGCTGAATGAGGTCACAACGCAACAAAAACATTATTTATAAATAATAACAATAAATAAAAAGTAAACAACTTAATAAACAAATAAAACAAATATATGTATAATTTAATAAATCTAGAGCAATAAAACCCATGCATACTTATTGTAAGTGTAGTTTTGTGTGTGACTTACACACCTACATATATTTTGCGATCGCTCTGTGCGCGTTAAGGAGGCTCTATTGTACTACAGTAGTACAACAACTTTTCGCAGATACGGGCGCACAGGTGATGGGGTCGCAGAATTGTGAGCACAGTACTGGCGCAAAGTTTTCGAACAGGCCACATCTCTTAAATATAAAAAAAAAATTCAAATAAAAATTAAATAAACAAAAACAAAAAATAAGAAAAAAATGCAAAAATAATAATAAACAAAGAGCAAACCGAAAAAAAAACAAAACAACAAACATTTTTTTAGGCACACTTAAATCAAAGCGTGAAATATTATATTAGATAAATAAAATAAATGCTTTTTTGTCAAATCACTATAGAAAATTTATAATAAACAACAAATTTAGCTTTATACTCGTACATTTACATTTGTAATATATTACATAAGTCTAGTTAATTACATTTAAAAACAAATCTAATAAGAATGAAAATCAAACGAAGCATAGCAAATCAATTCAAAAATATATAAAAGACAATTAAAACAAAAAAAAAAACAAAAAAAAGAACTGTAAAAACAAAAGCAAAAAAAAAAAAAAAAGACAGGAACATTTAAATGTAATGCAGCCAGTTATTATGCGTAGCTAAAAATAATAATGAAAAAGAAAATCAATAAAAATAAAATTGCAATTAGATATTCTATATATACAAATTTTACATTTCTACATATTTTTGTTATAATTGTGGTGTACTTGTAATTGTATTTATTATTGTAATTTAGTTACAACATATTTTTTGTGTCGCACACACACACACACACACACACACACATGCTCACACTGATTGCCAACAGTCATAAGCACATGCGAAGCAGCCGAGAAATAATTTTAAGTACAGTTGTGTACACGTTAACTAATAATTGCCAAGCCTAAAGAGTCAGCTAACCAAAATGAATAAGAACACACAATTATGAAAGTTGCCATCCAGCGAAGTATTTGCAATTTACATAGGTACATACATCCATGCATACATATGTACACACATACTATGGTACATATGGAAATGTATTTTGAATGGAAGCCAGAAGAGCATTCAATTTAAATAATACAAATCAATTAATTGACAAACCAAATGCTAATTAACCACTTTCACAACAACAAAAATAAAAAGCAACAAAAAAAAAACAAAAAACAAAAAACAAAAACAGACTGAAAAAAAATACTAAATAAAATGATTTAAAATTTTTATAATAGCCATAATAGAGATCAAATGCAATAAGCTGCTTTTACAAATTACAACACACACACACACACACATAAATACATGGCTACATAACGACCCACCCACACCCACACACAGACAACACAACCAAATACCCAGCAGCAGCAGCCGCAGCAGCAAAGGACAGTTTATTAAAAGACAACTAATTTCATATAATAATAAAAATAAATTAAAAAATTTAATAGCGCCACAAGTTAAGCTTGTAAAGAATTATTAAAGTAAAAAAAAAATATTTATATAAATAAAGGAGCATAAAACGACAAACAATGAGATAAATGTATTTATATTTATACACAAGCAAGCAAAGAATTATTTAAAAAAAAAATATATACATATAAAATTCTTTTCTAAACACCAACCAATAAAACAGAGTCACAGGCACCGTTAGCATTTTTTTTTGATATATACAAAATACAATTTAAGCAATGTATATGAAGTAAATGATTAGTGAGAAACAACTGATGTCTTTGTAAAGACTTTATATATGCCTGCCATACGCCTACATCTGCCTAGCTGTCTGACTCTATGTAACACTAATTATTTCCTCTCTCGCTTGAGCACAAAAGCACTCCCTCACACACACACACACAGACACACAGAAACACATACAGGCTAAGCTCACAGTTAGTATGCGGCTAGGAAATTGATTGAGGAGTCGCATTTTCAATTGTGACGTAATCGATGAGTGTAGTTCTGCAAGATCTATTTGTTTGATTGGTAAATACATAGATACAGACATACGTACATACGTACATACTTCTGAGGCAGCGATAGTCGTCCATTCTCATTTCTACTTGCATACTTTTACACCCCTCCTCCTCCCCCCCCCTTTTCTCCGCAATGGAGCGCAGTTTTTGAGCAACTCTATTTGATAGCAACTTCCCCGGCTACAAATTATTAGTGGTTCAGATGACTGTACAAGCCCTCCCAAACAAACAAAAAAAAAAAAAACCAAAATAATAACAAAAAAAAATGAAACAAAACCAAAACAAAATTGTTATACTGTGTATATATACATATTTTGTTATATATGTATTTGTGCAAACAAGTAAGCAGCTAAAATGTATGACACCCGCCACTTTTCTACTAAACAAATCGACTGTATATATAAGAATAATATGTATGAGTATATTTATGTAGCAGTATAACAGTATATGTTATGCATTTGCTTGTCAAAAAAGAAAATAAAAAATAAATAAAAAAAAACAACACACACACACACACAATTACACTCATAGCTACACACGACTTGTACATAGGTCGATGCATTTTCTAATAGTTATTTTTCCTTTTTTCACTGGCATTACTTCTATTAGCAATATTCTTATATACAAGAAATAAATATAAAAAAAAAAAATTAAATAAAAATGAAAGAGCTGTCATACATCTAAATGTTTTCTCAAACTCGATAATGTTATGCATTGATATGAAAACAAAAGCAAAAACTATTGTTATTGTTTTTTTAATACTCAAAACTACAAAATCAATAAGTTTGTGCGCCATTTTTATAATACAACTACAAATAAAAAAATAAATATATATATATATGTATATATATATATATATATACGTATATACATATATATATATATATATATATATATATATATACATTAATGTATATACATATATCAGATATATAAAAAAACAGTGCGACAAAAAATTTTATATGTATTAATTTTTATTAATGAAAACCCGAAAATACACACAACAAAAACAACAACAACACAAACATAAATTGTTTTTATAAAAGTATATATATTAGATATATTATATATGAAAAACAAAAAAAAAACAAAAAAAAAAACTTTAATAAATGTATTTAAAAATACAACAAAAAAACGATACAAAAACGCCTGAATTAGTTTGTTACGCAAACAAAAAAATATAATTAACTAACTTCAATGTAAAACAAAGAAACATACCCAATAAAGTAAAAAAAAAAACAAAAACAAATTGCACAGTAACATCTAAATGTAAAAATATTAATTAATTATAAACCGCAAAGCAAAAACTGAACATACAAATTTAATATTAAACCCAACAACAATGATGCCCGAAAGCACTAAAAAAAAATGAATAATTTTTATTTTGATTAAATATAAATAATTAATGCTTTTTTAGTTCTCAACAAGTTGCATGATTTACATCAATGTATAATTTTTAAAAGACAAAACCAAAACATATATTATAATAATAATAAAATTCAACTTTAATAAAAAGGGCAAACAAAAAAAATATTGTAATGTAATAAAAACGAAAAACAAAATAATATATTAAATTAAAAGCGAAATTTTTTCACACTTTAGCTTAATAAATTGTAAAAAAAAAAAATAAGAAAAACTTTTGAGTTAGCGAGAAATCTCAAATTGCAAATTGTTGAATTGTTAGTGTGGAATTACTCATAACACAAAATTATTGCGTTTTTTTATAGTCGGGATCAACCAACCCAGCGATGGGGTGCTGCAATCATTTTACCACATCCACCAAAGGATGGCACACAAACTCACAATTGGAATAATAGATGAACTTATACGGATCGCTGGCTATATAATATGCGGCATTAAACTGATAAATATCCTTTCACTTTCTCAGTCGGACGATAATCACTCAATTCATACAATTCATTATCATATCTATATCATATAAATTTCATAGGAACAATTATCTATCTAACGAAAAACGCTAAAAAAAAAACTCCAATATTCCGAAAGTGTTTTCACTTGGATAAGTAGCTGTGTATAAGAATGGATCGTTTTGGGCCAAGTTGTTCTCAATATCTTAGATCACAATTGCAACTCATCTCTTTTTGTACGAAAGCTAATAAATATTTTAATTGAAATACATTTGCCCAGTTTGAAAATGTTTTATTTTGCTTATAAGATGGAAAATGTATTGGAGAGAGTTGCATTAAATTCTGGCATTGATGGAAGGACTTCAACATTGACTGGCTGGTTTATGCCACAGATTGTTGGTAGATGCCAACAACATAAATTAATTATCTGGCTCTACATTAATCACAAAGTCCGGTATCCCAGTAGGAGAAGCAGGAGCTCCAACCACAACACAAGCATCAGTGGTATCCATTTGCCATGACACATTCTATTTAGCGGCGATTACAGAGTGAAGTGAAGCGCACAGGATGCACTCAGTCAGGACACGGCTTCTTGGCTAAAAACGGTCGAAATCAAATTCAATTAACGTCCAATTGACTTAAATGAACATGTTTAGTAGAGTGCTTGGCCATGTCTTGACGGTAAAGAGATTTTTTACTTTTAGAATTCATTTGGGCTAAATAAATTCTCTCTTAACGTAATTTTTGCTCGTTGGCCACTGCGATTTCAATATGAGAGAGAGAGAGAGAGAGAGAGAGAGAATGGAGATGGTATACGTTTAAGCCATGTTAAACAAGCAAATGCAATTCGCTGTTTGCCTTTAACTTTCCACTGGCTAAACAAATCAAACCAGCAGCCAAACAATACAAAAAGTGGCAACCGCGGCAGTTGGGGAGGGGAGGTGCAAGAGAAAAACACCTACTGAATGATTAATGTCTTGCTTTTGATAAAAGTATATATATTAGCATCCTTAAAGCTAGATTCTTGAGACTTCAAATATGTGTTGTTAACATTTTGATGCTACTAGAAAACTGGGCCTAGAAAATCGATTAAAATAGAAAAATCAGAAAAAAAAATAATAAATAAAATAAAGCATTCCTAAAAAATTTCAGCAATTTCATAAAACTACACACTTTTTAAATTAGCAGATTGCTGAAAGTATCCCAGTTAAGCTTTTCTTAGAATCCAGTCGTGACGAAGATGAAGGAGAGTCAATCCAACTTTTTTTCCCTGTGCCACCCAATGCCAACCCACCTGAACAATATATTTCTTGCAGCCTAAGATGTTATTATTATTATTTTTTATTTTTTTATTTATTTTTTTTTTTTTTTTTTATTATTTATTTTATTTATTTTTTATTTTATTATTATATTATTCCCATGGTAACAGAATGATCCGTGGTCGTTTTTAAGCTATTCCTATTTTCAACCAAGCCACTCATTGAGACAGGAATTGAGCTGCTATCATATGTGGTAAGTTGGTAAGCACCTGCAACAGAGAGAGGCCAGAGAGGGGTGCAGAGCCAATGTCAGTGCACAACAAAGCTACCAAAGCGGAAAGCATCATTGCGTATACGTAATATATATGAATGGATTAAAGACAGAAACAGCCTGTTATTTGTGCTCGTCTTTGTGCCAGGATCGATTTTTGTGTAAAATATGTTAATTTGGGTTTTGTGTTTCAGGGTGAATTATTTTTCAAATATTTAAAGACCTTTCGGGTTAGAATTACAATTATTTTTCTATTTATATATTATTGTTTAATATTAAAAAAAAAAAACTGCCTGTCAATTTTAATTATGTCGACCATCAGCAAGAGAACGAAATGTATTGCCCCCCGAACCAATTATTATTATTGGTCATTAATATGGATAAAATGCGTATATCGAAGCTGTGCATATATATTGGAGATATAATGGGGTTAATGCTGATCCAAAAATTATATATGGACTTGAAGATGCTTTGTTCTGCGTGTTCTATTAAGAGTTGCAGGTCAAAGTTATTCTTCTTTTAAAAATTAATTTAAAAAAATATATATAACAATCTTGAATATATTTTGGATAAAGCGACCAGATTAATTTCTAACAACAGTTCCAACTGAGCCAACTTGATACATACACAAAATTAAATTTAAATTTGTAAACTGATTAAGTAAATATGTTTTAAGCTTGACAGACAATTGTTGAAGAATTTATATAAAAATAATGCTAAAAACAATTTATTTTTGTGCATAGTGGGATCATTTGGGCCAGTTGCCGTGTTGCCTTATTGCTTAAAGGAGCGCAGCATCATCAGATAGGACATGGCTGAGCGGACCACCTGCAATGAAGGCACATAGTAGAAAAATATTAAATAAAAATAATAATAATAATATTAATATCATTCTTAATAATAGTATTATTAAATTTCACAAATAAACGCCAGTAAATTACATTAATTGTTTCATCATTTTAAAAGGATTGTTTAGAAAAAAAAAATTGTTTTTCTTTGCTGCATTGTGTAATAAAAAAAAATATTTCTTAAAACAAATATACAAAAATAAATTACATATACAAATATACAAAAATGATTTGCAAAAACAAGAACAACTTTCAAAGTGGTACGCACCGCCGAGAAGGTGGCCATGTTTGCTTCAAAAAAGTAACCATCAAGCTGACAGGGTATCTGGGCTCGTCGTATGCTGAAGATCAGAGCCAGCCTGGTGGGCACCGTAAAGTCCACCCAGTTGCTGTCATAACAGCACTTGCAAAATCCGTACTCGCCTGTATTATGTTTTCGCTGCAGTGCGAGTAGATGAACACGGGGATGAGCACAGAGCCCAGATATAACAAGAAGAAGATGCCATCGGTCGAGGGAAACACATTGGCTAACTGGTACGTTAGAAAGGAAAGTTGCAGAACGTTCGCACTGAACTGCAGTAGGAAAAGTGGTCGAAGGACATGTCTCAGCTGGGTGGCACTCATCAGAGCCGCCTGATGCAGGTGCATCACCTGTTTCACCTCTTGTTGCTCCTTTTGCGGTGCGTCCCTTTGCGGCACAAGATGACGGATGCGATGCTGCGCAATTTTGAACAGCGCGCACACATGGAATGAAAGCCCAAAGAGCAGTGTGTCCATGGCCACAGTCATGCACATGGTGCCGTAGCTACCCAACATATTCCATAGATAGGTGGGTATATACAACACCACCGACTGATAGTCCCACGGATATACGCCAACATACGGCAACACCAGATGCACAGGATCCGAGCGCAGACTTGCTATCACTATGATGACAATTGGCTGAATCCACGAACTGACGAGGAATATCATCATCCAGCGCTTGTAGGTTAAGCTCAGAAAATGATCGATCCGTATCTCTGCATTTACAATGGGCGCTGCCTCTGGGCGGATCTTGATCTCTGTTAGGGAGGATGTTCAACCGAATGACAGATTTATTGTGGAATTGTTTTTATGAGCTAAAAACGTATATTATTTTAATTTAATATCCAAATATCACTTACCCTTTTCGAATATGCCGCGATTGCGATTAATTAGCTGGACAAATTGCTTACGACAATATATGAACAAGAAATACTTGGCTGTGTTCAGAATTACGGTCAGCAAAGATGCGACGCAATTCGTAATGACGTTCATATCGTTCGGATTATATCGAATCGCCATTGAGAATGGACACAAAAAGGAGAAACTTACGCCTACGAGCAGCAGTGTGATTTGCCGCCGATCAGTTGTGCTGGCTTCATTCCACAAGTCGATCCCACTTAGCCAAAAGGTGCGCGCCTGCACTTGCAGAAAGTACTTCTCCTCCATGACAGCAGTTAATTTGTCAAACGACTGAGGCCCGTCTAAGTCTTTTATATATCCTTGCAGGACGCCAGTTAGTCTTTTATTCTTTTTGTTCGCCTGACATCGTTTTGATGGCCGCGCTTTGTAATTAAGAGTCAGCTTTTCTGTTCACAGGCTGTACTATAATTTTAATGAGGCTCTGTTTGGCACCGAGACATGCTATTGTCATCATTGAATCCTGGTAATTATGTGCGATTTGCAAAAGCTGCTCTTGACATTTGACGAGTGGATGAATTGACGAGCCACGCCTTAAGAGCTTAACCTGTTGTAATCCAAATATATTTAATTTGAAATGCAACGCCTTCGATAACCATTATCGATAATTAACATCATGTTGGCCTGCCCACAATAAGGCGCTGCCAACTTTTTGTTTGGGTTGGCAGCACTGACATCGGTACACAGACTCGCATCACATCACGCTCAGTTGTATAACCTATTTGCAGAACTTTTCATTGGTTCGATTGCAGCTCGTCACAAAACAAACTAAAAGTAGGTAAGTAATTGCAGCTATTTTGCTACTGATTATTTAACATTCACATATATACAGCAAAATGGCTGGTGAACAAGAGAAACTGACCGGCCTCTCGAAGCTTTTTAATGGCACAACTATGGCAGGCCGCGCAAATGTATGTACACTCCCTTCCCCCCTTTCGATCTACTAATCGAAATGTTAATCTAAAATGTTTTGTTGCAGGTGGCGAAGGCAACGTACGCTGTTGTCGGCCTGGTAATTGCCTACCAGATCTTGAAGCCCAAGAAGAAGTAGAGATGATACCAAAACTTAAATGTGCTCGTTGTGCCCTGGAGAGCAATTGGCTGCAGCTGCAGAATGGCAACCATTCATATTTATGTGCAGTTCAAATGAGCTTGAAGGAATAAACCATTTTCAAAACCGAACACATTTTCATTATGTAATGCAGGCAACTCTCTCTTTCCCTCTTTCGCCCTCTGTCATTGTCTGGGATAACATATTTATTGCAGCACATGTGAGGATCTGTCACTTGTCCAATTAAGTTGCAATTATTAGTTCGATTGCGTACCAATCTTTTTTTCGCTCACTTATGTTAACATTTTATGCTGATCTGTGCGAACTGTCAATTCTGTGGAGCATGCTATCTCGCTCATTTCTGCGGATTGCAATTCTCTCGGTTTCTATACTTGGGAATAACGGCAGATTGAGTAATCGTTGGTATTGTTTTAAATATTTTATTTATTTAAAGTTTTCATTATTTCATTTCATTAAACTTGTTTAAAATGTTCCACTTGTGGGGTTGTTTTGTTTTAGCCCAGTTATCGAAATTTCAGTATTACTAAAAATTAATTAGAATGAATTGAATGTAAAAATGGTTTACACATGTATATATATACATATATATATATATTTATATATATGCATATGTATGTATATGTATATGTACGTAGTATGTATGTATTATATATGACTATGTACTTTTCGTTTTCTTGCTTGGTAGATAGAGATAAGACGAAAAACCATATATGCAATCAAAATATATATGTATATACATAAATATGTATGTATATATACATATATATGTATGTATGTATGTATGTAGAAATTAATCGTTTATCAACTCTATGTTTATGCTATAGCTATCAAATATATCTTTTACATGTATTTGTATTGTGTTTAAATAGCAAGCGCTGGCCATTCCGCATCTGCATCTGCAAATTATTTCGATATTGTATTTTATTTTTTTTTTTTTTTGTTAATAACTAAACCGGTTTGCCCTGGCAAAACACATAAACATATATACCATCATTTAAATTTGAATTTTGAATTTTTGCAGCAGCAGCCGAGCGAAGTGCAAAAAATACATCAAAATTTATGTATTTAGTTCTGTAAACAGTTTTCTCTTGTTTATTTTTTGTTTGTATTTGCTTCTACTACTTTTCTCATAATATGTATAATCAGTATTATTAATTGTATGTTGTGTGTGTGTGTTTTGAGAGGGAGGGGGATTGAAGGTTGTCATTAAAAATTTCAGAGTTTCCTCACCTGGACTTTGCCACTATAATGCGTATGTATGTATGCATGTGTGTATTGTATGTATTAATGTGTGTATGTACGTATATGCATATGCTATATCCTTGTTAAGTTACAGTTACTTAATTTGTTTCGTTTTGATTCGTTATGTGTTTTTTATGTTTGTTTTTTTCTTTCTAATTTGCCTCGTTCATTACCTTTTTTGAGCACATACAATATATATAAATCTTATTCCTGTCCAATTACCGATTGTTTTTTTTTTTCTTTTTTATCTTTTCATTTGTTTTTGCCAGCTCACAGCGTTGGTGAACAGCTTAAGCCACGATCCCCAAAAAGGGACTGCAGGCGGGCTAATAATAATAATTAAATGCAGCAGCTTCACAACGACTGCAACAACAGACGACTGGCATTGACATTTATCAATTCTCATTTTAAAACAGTTCAATTAAAACAGCAAAAAAAAAAATTGTCTACTAACAACAGATTTGTAGCTGTTATTCAACATTGAAACGTCACAACTGATCGATTTGCAGGTGTCCATCATGTTAAATGATGGGCAGCACTGCGCCCCAGGCGATTAACACCCGAGCGCCATTTTCTTTGAAAACTTCTTAGCCGAGGTTTAAGTTGAGTTTTCTGTTTGTGTGTTATCAATCTGAAGGGCACAAGCTCAACTTGTGACGTCAAAAAAATAGCGTTTTTCTATGTTGAAAACAAAGAGATACATATAACTAATTGTTTTTTTTTTTTTTTTTTGTTTTGTTTTGTTTACTTTTTCAACTTAACTTTGCGCTTAAACAAACTTAAAAGCTTGCGTTTCTCAATTCTGTTTCTCTCTACAAGGTTCGATATTAATAATCATTAGATTGATAGAGTATGTATAAAGTAAAATATTGTAGCATAATCATAAGTTAGAATTATTAGTAGTATGTGTCCATCAATGCTTCACTTGAGAAAAAACAAAAAAAAAAAACTATATATAGAAAAAATGATGATAGCAAACACAGTGCCAAAAATAATAAATTTATATATTTATGCTTGTATTTGTTTGTATGTATGCATTGCTGTTTGTATGTTTCTATGTATGTATGTATGTGTGTCTGTGTACTATATAAATTTGTTTGACAAAAAATACACTCAGCATTAAATTTCTGTTTCGACTTGTTTTGTTTGATATTTTTTAACATAAACTAAACGCTAAAAGTTAACACAATACACTTTAAAAGAAATGATAATAATTATAATATAAAATATATTTATGTGAATAATAATTAATGAAAAGCATAATATTGTTTGTTACTGTTACTGCTGTTTTTTTTTTTTTTTTTGTTATTTGTTTCTTTTTTTTTGTTTTTGTTTTTGTTTGTTGTTGGTTGTGTAAATTGACTTTTGTCAATTTGATTCTTTTTTGTTGTTTCTTTCACTTTTTGCTTTTATTTTAAATATTTTAATGCAGTGGCAGATTCAATCCATTTCTATATATATTTATATATGTATATGCAAATGTGTATGTGTGTGCATGGGTGTATGTGTGTGTTTGCTTGTTTGTTTATAGGTGTATTTAAACCAACTAAATTATAAGTTGCCTTTGCATATTCTGTTTTTTTCTTTTTTAACTTTTTGTTGTTGTTGTACTTGTTGCATATTTTTAATAGTTTCCAGGCGTTCGCGCTGTTGTTGTTGCTGTTGTTTTAGTCGTTTCTGTGACTGCTTCAAACTTGCTCTCTTCTTCCTCGTGTTGTTACATCTATTGTTTTCAAGGTTTTTAATATACTCCGTTCCTTTCTCTCTTTACATATATCTTTTCTATTCCTTTCGTTTTTCTACTTGCTGTTGTTTTTTTTTTTTTATATACCCTTGCAGGGCTTATTTGAAATATTCGTCTTCAATATGAATAAGCTGCCGCAGGAACTATCGAATTTCGATCTTTCTTCACTTTGCCTCCCAATCTCAATAGTTACCCAGGTCGCAAAATAAATTATTAGCATCGGACAACTATTATGTTTATATATAGTAATAATCGCTGTTTCTGTTCGCGTATTATATTTTCGTTTGAATTAGATGTCTGCAAGGGTATTCAATCTGCGGCGTGGCCAAATTGGCAAAAATTCTTTTCTGTTTAAGATTAGTTTTTCGCTTAATTCGGTTTTATCTCTTTTTTCGCTTTCGCTTTAATTAATTTCTTAATGTTTCTCTTGCTTTGCTGCTGTCTGTCTCTCTCTCTCTCTTTCTCTATATTTCACTCTCACTCTCCATCTCTCCCTCTCTACATAAACGCACATTGACCGATAATTCAATGCTCCATTTATGAATCGCGCCTGTTAATTTCAGCATATGTATCTGTGTTAATGTATCTATGTAATTAATGTGTGTACGTGTATATTCATGTGTGTGTGTGGGTGTGCGAGAGGTCTATTTGGGCGTGGCACGATTGATCTTGTGCTCAATTGGCGTGCCACTCACCTCGATTGGCGCCACCGGCGCCACCACCGCCTGCCGCATTGTTTGAATAATAGGGCTTGCTGAGCTGTGCCGCTGTTGCAGCTGGCGATGAGCCGCCACCGCCAGCGCCAGCGCCGCCGTTGCCGCCATTGTTGGCACCAGGTGGCACGCCGGAGGCATTGTTATTATTGCCGGCGCTGCCGGTTCCGCCGCCGCCGCCTCCCGTCACCTGACGCATGCTTTGGGCGCGCTGCGCCGCAGCTGCTGCCTGGTCGCGTTGCTGTTGTTGTTGTTGTTGCTGTTGTTGCTGTTGTTGCTGCTGCTGTTGCTGCTGCTGTTGCTGCTGCTGTTGCTGCTGCTGTTGTGGATGCTGTGGATAGTTGTTGGGCCGTTGTATGGGTGCCGGGTAACGTCCCTGGTTACCGCCGGCGCTTTGTCCCACACTGCCGACGCCGCCGTTGCCACCACCACCACCATTACCACCGCCGCTGCCACCGCCGCCGCCACCGACCACCTGGGAGCCGCTAGATCCGCTGCCAACGGCACCGGTATTGCGACCGCCCAACGCATTCATATTGTTGCCATTGCCGCCTTGTCGCTGCTGCTGTTGAGATTGCTGCTGTTGCTGCTGCTGCTGCATCACCTGATTCTGCAAGTCCCACTGCATAATAAATAATGGAAGAAAAATGGGGTCAGTGAGTGAATTCCCAATCGCGATCCGTCGTCTGCTCTACTTACGGCGCCATAGTTCTTGTGGTGCGGTGGACTGGCCTGCGACTGCACCTGCTTGGCCAGGCCCAGGCTCATGTCGGCGCTCAATGGACTCTTCAGCTGTCTGCCCATCTGCAATGAATATATAGGAATCAAAAACCATATCCCAAATACGAGAGTTCATTTCAATAATAATCATCTGCATCTCGGTCAGAGCACCTCAAGGAACACATTTTCTCTCTATTTTATATATGTGGATTGTGTATATATAGCAAGAATCGGAATAGTTTTGAAATAGCGAGGTTCTCCCAAAAGTATGCAAAGATATTCTAATTCATAATAAAGGATGTTTTGGTATTTTATTTTATTCCAAATGCGGACAGACACACTATATCGACTCGGCATATGATGTGGATCTAGAACATATATATTTACATATATGTATATATATATATATATATATATATATATATCGATATAATTCCAAAAGGCCAGTTAGGTAGAATAAATTATTTGTATCTTCTCCACGCCTTGATTGAATTGTTCCGCCTGTCGGATATCGGATGTCGGATGTCGGATATCCGATCTCGGATCAAAATGTGGAGTTCAGTTAGAAATGTGATCAAAAATTGAAATTGAAATTATGCTTTAGCAGTTGAGGAAGCTTCAACTAAAACTAGAAAGTGTTATATTCTGGTACATGGAGCATTTATATATATATATATATATATAGAGAGAGTGAATTAGTTGATGGTTTGTCTAATTGTTTAATAACTTTATACTTTTATTAAAATTAATGCACAAAATCAGATGGATATTTAGGTATTAATGAAGAATATCTAGTTCCCTGACAAAACAGAGACTGGCTCTATTTAGATGGGAAACCGAGTCGAGCAGGAGGCGTACAGGGTTTGATACTTAATACAAATTATTGGGGGATTGGGTCTTATTAAAGCGGCTGAACATGGACAAACTATGGTAATTAGAGAGTTGAGTTGAGTTGTTGTAGTGTGTGCTTGATAGTTGTGGTGCTTGTGCTTGTGCTTGTGGATGTAGCTGTTGTAGTTGTGGTTCACTCCTTACCGAGTCCTGCATGTGTCCCTGGCCCTGAGTGTTCTTCAGGTATCCACCGCCGGGCGTTGGTCCGCCGCGGAACTGATTCATTCCAGCCGTCAGCAGCTGTGAGTTCATAAACTGTGTATTAAAGTTGCCCATCGAGTGCTGAGACTGTGGTCCCCCCGGAGGTCCGTTCGAGCCGGGCGGACCGCTTTGATGCCCACCATACATGCCGGCCGCTGAGGCGAGTCCATAATTCTGGGCGCCTCCACCGCCGCCTTGGGGCGGCGGGCCACCGTAAAACTGGGGACCGCTGGGTCCTCCGGGTGCCGAATTTGAGTAGTAACTGTTCGACTGTAGCTGATGTGCGCCGGGCGGTGGTCCGCCCTGGCCCGGATGCTGTGGCGGTCCGGCATAAAGATTCATGTACGGCTGGGCGCCTGCATAGGGGCCGGGGCCGGGACCCGGACCGCCGCCACCACCGCCGCCGGACGCAGACTTGGACCCAATGGCGCCAATTGGCTGCTGGCTGGCCTGTTGTTTGGACGTGCCCGACGACATCATGGAGCTGCTGTTCGAGGAAATGATGGCGACGGGCGCGGCATTGGGATTGCTTAGCTGCTGCGAATTGGGCTGCGGCTGGCCAAAGGGGCCGCCACCGAGTCGAAATTGTGACGCCAGATTGGTGTAGACGTCCGGCGTGGGCGCTGTTGGCTGTGGCGGCATATTGCCGCCATGTCCATGAGGCATCGCGTACGCATTGAAGGCGCTACCGGCCGCAGCCACTGCTGCTGCAGCCGCATAATGACCCGGAAAACTGTGCGCCGCGGCGGCCGCCGCTGCCGCTGAATAGGCGGGCGAGCGGCTCGAATGATCAAGCGAATGGAATGGAGCGTACAGATTTCCCGCCTGCGATGGTGGCGGCGGCGGCGCCAGCTGCGATGAGTTGAACACAACCGCCGGTGGGCTGGGAATCGTTGGAATGCCGCCTACGCCAAACGGAGGCGATGCCTGATAGAACGGCAGCTGTTGTTGTTGTTGTGCCTGATGTTGTTGTTGCTGTTGCTGCGAGTGTTGCTGCTGCTGTTGATGACTGGGCGGCGGCGACATCCCCAGGCCGGCATGCAGCTGCTTGGCCTTCACCTGCTGCTGATGCTGCTGCGAGTGCTGTTGCTGCTGCTGTTGTGGACTTGGGTAATCCTCCTGCTGCTGCTGTTGCTGGAACTGCTGCTCCAATGAGCCAGCATCAAACGGCGAACCGTGGCTGCCATAAACGAGTCCTGGCGACGACACAGCATGGTGAGCATGATGCGCCTGCTGCTGTTGATGGTGCGATTGCTGCTGCTGCTGTTGCTGCTGTTGATGATGGCTCTGCTGCATGTGCACCGAAGAGACGGCGTAATGGGGCATCTGCTGCTGGAGCTGCTGCTGCTGGGAGGCGGCCACTGCTGCGACAAATGTGGCGGCACTCATATGGCTCCCACTGTCATCCACTACCTGCTGCTGTCCATGCTGCTGGCCATGCTGTTGGCCATGCTGCGACTGTTGCTGTTGCACGTGTTGCTGCTGTGCAACCGCTGCGGCGGCTGCTTGCTGCTGCTGTTGTTGTTGCTGCTGTTGCGCGTGCTGCTGCTGTTGTTGCTGCACACCGCTCTGCTGTGTTGTCTCCGACATGGGCGTCGCTGACTCCCACACCTTTTTCACACTCGCTATCTTCATGTTCAGATCCGCCGTTGAACTGTTTTGCTGCTGCTGTTGTTGTTGCTGTTGTTGTTGGTGTTGGTGCTGTTGATGCTGCTGCTGCTGCTGTTGTTGGTGTTGTTGTTTGCTAACCGCATCAAGGTTGTCGGCCACTTTGAGCGATGTAGAATCATCGGCAAAGCTATAGGCCAGTTTCATGTCCTGTTGCTGCTGCTGCTGTTCGTCATCCTTGGCGCCAAAACTCATTTGGGATAGGGCGCTGGATAGGCTATCGACAGCTGCCGCTGTTGCTGCAGCTCCTCCCAGCGATGGTTGCTGCTGGAGCGTAACAACAGTTACCGGTTGCTGTTGCTGCTGCTTGTACGTCGAGTTCTCAAAGATGATGGTGTTCACGGGCGCATTGCCATCGATCAGTAGATTGCCAGCGCCGACTACACCCACCACTGTCTTCTCCCCAATGGCGGACAACTTGGACATGTCGCCAATGGGTGTTGCTGCTGTTGCTATTGTAGTTGTTGTTGCTGCTGCTGCTGCTGCGTTTGTTGGCGGTGCAATTGTTGTGCACTCGCTGCTCTGCTTCATGCCGGACATTTCGCTGCCAGGCGCAGCCAATGAGGGCGGCACGCCGACAGACCCGACAGCAGGACCAGCTGTGCTTAGTCCTGGCGGCAGCCTTGCTCCTCCTGCTCCTGCTTGCACATCCTTGTGTGGCTCCTCCAAGGCCACGGCAGTGTTGGTTGTGTTGCTGTTGCTACTGTTGATGCCCTTGTCCTTGTCGGACGTCGGCTCCTCCTTGTCATCCTTGCCTTTGTGCAGGCCCGCACTGAGCGCCATCTGGCTCTGCTTGGTCTTATCCAGATCCGCATTGCCCGTTTCCGATTCCGAGCTGCGCTGCTGCTTGTTGTACTCCTCGTAACTGAGCCGTCCATAGGTCCGACCACCGCCAGCAACGCTGCTGTTACCGCTTTGCTGCTGGCGTCGATAGCCGGCTGAGGAGCTGCCACCGCCGCCACCGCTGGAGAGACCGCCGCGTCCACGACGCGACGGTTCACCTCGTGGTGAGAAGCCTGTCTTGTTGACGACTGCTCCTGCACCAGATCCGGCTTGAGCTGCTGCACCTGCTGACTGGCCACTGTGGTCGGAGCGTGATTGCACCACATTGGGACTGCGTCGTGACGCCGCACCACTATTACCACCGCCGCCGCTGCTGTAGCAGTCCTCATCGACGTCCTCGGATTGCTCAGACTGTTCACCACCGCTGCCGTAGTAGCGACGCCCGCCACTGTTCCGACTGCTCCAATCATTGCTGTTGCGCTGACCTCGATAGTTGCCGCCGACGCCCCCACCAGCGCCTGTCCCGCTGGTCGGATAGCTGCGCCCGGCACCGCCTCTCGTGGCGTGCAGCTCCTCGCGTCCGATTGCACCGCGTGGACTAGGTCGCTTCACCAACGCTGGCTGCGTTGCGGATGCGCCCATGCCCATGGCTGAGGAGTTGCTGGTGGCGGAGCCTATCGTTAAATTGCGCACTGACTCCTTGTCGTCGTCAATCTTGGCGCCAGGGAATGCCAAAAGAGGCTGCTTAACTGCCTCCGGATCGGAGCCAAGCTCCATCGACTTCTGCTCCAAGTTGTCAGCGGGCTCCACGCTCCGTCTCAGTATCTGTGTGGGTTGCATTAGATCCATTGGCTGCTTCTGGAGCATGCCAGCTGGTTTCTCCTCACTGAGGCTAGGCTGTCGCGCCGGCCGCTGGAGTATCTTGATCTGCACCGCCGAATCGTGGCTGTGCGTCGATGAGAAGCTCTCCTCACGATTCCGATGATACTTTTGCTCGGCATCCGTTTGCTCTGCCCACGAACAGGCGCCACCACCACCACTAACACCACCGCCACCCAAGCCAACATCATCGCTGGATGAGACGCTCGTCTTGCGATGCGAATTCTCCGAGATGCTGCGAGACTGCATCAATTGCTGCTGATGCTGCTGCTGTTGCTGCTGTCCGCTGCGATAATCCTGGGCCCGATTGTATCTCGATTGTTCGGCACCTGGCGCAGTCGCATCCTGCTCCTCTCTGGCGCTGTCATGACGATTGCGTCCATAGTTGCCACTGTTGCCAATTCGGATATAGCCACCAGATATGCTGCGCACACCAATACCACTGCCACCACCACCATTGGAGCCGACACCGCTGCCCTTTTGCAAATATCGCGAGCCGCTGCTCTCAAAGGCGCTGCTCGCCGATGCGCTCTTTTCAAGACCGCCACGTGGCAGTTGTTGTTGTTGTTGCTGCTGCTGCTGCTGTTGCTGCTGCTGCTGCAGCTGTTGCTGTTGGCGCTGAAGGCGCGGCGGTAAATTCGATTGAAAATGCGTCATGAAGACGGGCTTCTGTCCATAATCGCCGCCAGCTGTGGACGCGGCAAGGGATGTTAAGACAGAACCACTGCCGCTGCTCGAGATGCTGTTGCGCGTGCGTCGCTGCTGTTGCTGTAGCTGTTGCTGTCCAGCAGCGCCACCACCTCCGCCCTCATCCTCACTAACGTTGCCCAGCGGCGCTGGTGATGCCTCATTAATTGAGTTACCCACAGATGCGATGGCATTGTTGCTGGTGCTGCTACTGCTGCTGATGTTGCCCTCGCCGAGCGCCTTCGCCTTGCTGTTCATCTTCATTTCGAGCTCCTGCAGCTTTTTTGCCGCCGCCTGCTTGCGCTCCATCTGGCGACGCTCCTCCTCCTCTTTGCGCTGTTTCACCCGCTCATAGACGCCAGCATCGAGGGCAATGCCACCGCCACCGCCGATCACATTGCCCGAGCTGCCACGATGACCGTTCTGCTGTCGTTGCTCTTGCAACTGAATTTGAATCTGAGCCTGATCCTGTTGTTGTTGCTGTTGTTGCAGCCCATGGACACTATCCAAGTCACGCTCGCTGCTATCCTTGCCGCGCTGCCAGGAGCTGCTGCTCGACAATTTCCTCTGCTCATTGATGGACGATATCTGTTTATTGTTGTTGCTGTGGTGCTGATCATCGGGGCTGGCGTGCTCCTCGTCGTCTGAGAATGTTAATTTCTTGGTATAATCAATATCATCCTGCTTCGTCCAGCTATCGTCCTTGGCAATCGCATTGAGACGCTCGAGATCCTCCTCGCGTATAATCGGTCGCTGCATTTGGGCAACCTCCGGCTCCACCACATAGTCCTTGTCCTTGTGCCGAAGACCGCTCGATCCGTTCGCCTGCTGTTGCAGCATCTGGTGCTGGTGCAGCAACTGCTGTGGCGGCGTGCTGCCTCCACCGCTGCCGCCAATGATGGTCGACTGTTGGCCTGCCGACGCTCCGGATAAGACGGATGGGGGTCGCTTGGGTATTGTGGCCGCAGTACGAAAGCCGCCGACGAGCACGGCAGGCGATGCGGATCGATTGCCGGCGATGCCATTCTGATAGGCAGTGGGCACCGATTGACAACCACTCATATCTATTGCTCCGCTTGCCACGGCTGCTGCCATTGTTGGTGCTCCGGCACCGAGGCCGCAGGCAGGCATCGGTGCACCACTGCGCATGAATGATGGCAGTAGCGATAATATGGGCAGTGGCACTGTGCCACCGGAGCCACTGCCGCTGCCATTGGACGACACCTGATGGTGGTGGCCCTGGCCCTGTTGGTTCAATGCCAGTTCCTTGGCAGCCTTCTCCTGTTGCTGCAGCCAGGCAGCCGGATCGTTTTGTGGACGCAGGCTCATTTCGCTCAATTCGCTGTTGTTGCTGCTGTTGTTGCCGCCAGCGCCACCGGTACCGACGATTTCGTCGCTGCCATCTCTGTAACTGCCGCCGGCATCCGCATTCGGACGATGCGAGTGGTGTCCATGTGCAGCGCTGCCATACTGACGCACATGATGGCCATGATGATCGCGATAATCGCGCTGTTGTTGCTGCTGTTGCTGATATTGATGATTCTGGTGATGATGCTGGGCATGTTGCTGCTGTTGCTGCTGCTGTGCCTGGTAATGGGCGTGTTGATCCTTGGATTTGCCGCTGGTAGTGCCCGTTGAGGATCCAGCACCTCCTCCGCTCCCGCCCACTAGTGTGGGGAACTCGTATTGAAACTGTGGACTTTGATAGTGCGGCACCACCTGCTGTTGCGGTTGCTGAAGGAGATGGTGATGATGGTGCTGCTGATGTTGATTTAGATGTGTCTGGCGGTTTCCGTAGTGGCCATGCCCACCGTTGCCACCCGCACGTTCGTGTCCCGTCGTTATCGCTGACCATGTTTTCGGGGAATTAGCCGAGTGGCTGCCGATGCCGCCGCTGCCGCTTACAGAACCACCAACTGATCCTGCTATGCCGCCGCTGCTGATGGCTGAATTGCTGCTGCTGGCCGAGTTGTTGATTAGTTTCAAATTCTTGCTGTTGTTGCCGCTATGGCTGCTGCTATTGTTGTTTGAGTTGCTATTGTAATTGCTGGCTGTGCTGTTGCTGTGTTGGCCAACAGTTGTGGCTGCTCCTCCACTGCTGGTGGTTGTGCTGCCGCTGCCGCTGCCGCTGCTGTGACCAGTGCCGATGATGTTGTGGCTGCTGCTATTTGCAACTGAGCCGCCAATTGTCGTTGCACTGGCGCCTGCTGCTCCTCCTCCTGGTATGCCGCCGCTGTTGCTGCTGCTGTTGCCTGCAATGCAAACAAACATAAAGAGTCAGATCAGATATATACATAGATATGTATATTTGGAGGAAAAGGGGGCATGATCTACACAACTTACCTTCGACAGATGATTGGAGATTGTTGTTATTATTGTTGCTTAGGGGTGTTGCACTATTGTTGTTATTGCTGCTGGTGGTGCTGCTGCTGCTGCTATTGCTGCTGCTGTTGGTCTCGGCTTTCAGGGATGGCAGATTGGCTGGTGGACGCCTAGCGGAGGGCACTTTACCCAAGATTTGCATTCCATGTTTACGCGGCACTTGATTCTTTTGGGCTGATGGTTCACTCGTTTCGCCCTGTGTTAAATAGATAAAATATCTTGTTGATTGTTGATGGTCCGATGTGTGTGTGTGTGTGTTGAATCAGAATTTTACTTACACGACTATTCTTGTACATGCGATTTATATCCAACGCTGTGAATTTGGGCTTGGCATTTCGCTCTCCCCTACTTCCCCCCAGTGTACTCATGCTGCCAATAGATCCTCATTAGCGTTAGCTTCCTTTGCCGCCTACTGCCGCCACGCGTTTCACGCTAATCGCTGACTATCTGCCTGCCTCTGGGATGATGCAGTTATTTGCGAGCTTGTGCCGAGGTCGATCTCTCTGTTTAAGTTGCCTCCTTGGCGCCTCTTCTTTGTGTGGGTTTTTTTATGCTCCTTTTTCTCAGTCTTTTATATGTGAGTTTTAAAATGTCTAAAAACAAGAGAGCCAACAAGAGTGTGTGTGCGAGAGAGAGAAAGAACGTAAGTATATGAGTAAAGGGTGGGTGGTAAGGGTGACAATAACATAAGCTGCTGCTGCCGTTACTGCATTTGTTTGTTGCGATTTTTGTAGTTTTATTTGTTATGATACGTGGGCCGTCGCCGGGTTGTATGGAAAGAAATGTTTCGATGTGTGTGCGTTTGTGTCACAGTGTACGTGTATGTATGTGTTTTACACCTACATGGGGGCTATACAGCAAACTGCCCCATGCCACCAATGCCTGCGTGTGAGCACTAAAGTTTTTGAAGAACAGAGCGAGCCAAACATACGAGACACCTCGATATGCTCGATTAATATGTGTGCGAGCGAGACAGCACTTGAGGCCGCTCTCAGTGAAGTGATTCAGAGTGTGCTTGCGCTCAAATGCTTGGCGCCCCCCTCGCAATTCTCCACACCCCCTTGCGTACACCCTCGCAATGGCGACCGACAGTGCAACCCACACACACACACAAACAAACAAACACACATACACAACCAAACACAGACACAGACACACACACACACACAAACACAGAAACAGAAGTAGAAACAGAAACAGAACATAAGAAGTATGCGGTGGCGTCTTCTTGTAATAATTGAAGAACAATGGCTGACACACACACAGAGAGATGCAGCCAAAATCACAACAACATTGCTGCTGCAAATTCAAACTGTTCAAATGGTTAGCAATATGTGCAAGATAATTCATATTTCGTATTTTGCAAACCACTTTTAAAATTGCCTACAATCGAAAAAAAAAAGGAATAAAAAAACCATTCACACACAACACACGCAAGAAGATTGAAGGGAATTGAAAGGGGGCGGGTTGTCGACACTTGCACTTCAGTTTTGTTTTATTTTCGTCGTTTAATTGAAATGGGGCGAACAAAAAGAGCTTAAATCAAAAAACCAAATAAACACGGCATTTGCTGTTGTTCAACGACGAGAGACACTGTAAAATGTGCCGTTTAATAGCACACAAATACACTCATACACGCACGTACGCTCAGTGGTACAAACACACAGACGCACATTCACAGTGATATGTGTATTCATATACGCATTCGCAGAACTGTCTTTGATTGTTTGAGTGCGTTATTGGATTGTTTGTCGTTTTGGCTGTGCATGTGAGTGTGTGTATTTAGTCGGAATATTAACAGTTTGATAAGTGTACATTTTAACTTAAAATTCGATTTAAACGTAATAAACGTTTAGTTTTACAACAAGTTTAGTTGCTGCATTACATACACCGCGCGTGAAGTTTGCCGCTGCTGCTTCTTCTTGCTGGTGCTACTCTTTTCGCAGTATATATTAACGTGTGTGTGTATGTGTCTGTCTGGCAATGGCACAGCGTTGCCACATGCGTACAATTTATCGAACCAGACTTCCAATATTGTTTTTCGCATGTGTCCCTATGTACGTAACATAATCACAAATCCAAGCGAGACATGTGTAAACATGTCAAAATACTGTGTAATGCTTTGATTTCATTACACTTTTCAAACATGGATAATGCTAAAATAAATGTAAAAAAAACAACCGATAAACCTGCTGTTTCGCAGCCGCCGTCGCCACCACCAACGATAATGCAACAGCAGCAGTGGCCACCACAGCGAGTGTGAGCGAGACAATAAGAGCATGTGGTCTGCAGAGCAGCAGCAGCAATAACAAAAACATCAAACAAGAAAGTGTATATAGTGCTTACCCTTTTACACTCAGAGCATACACCACACACACAGTTCGTTGCTCCTTGGCTCCTTTTTTTCTTTTCTTTCTTTTGTACGTTTTTTTGCACTATTTTACGCTTACTCAGCCGCAAAAAAAAATTAAACCAAATGTTTTTTTTTTAGGTGAGATACGGTTAGTAGATGCCTTCTTCTGTGGCTGAGTGCGGTTGTGTATAAAATAATTTAACTGTCACTTCTTTTAAATTTTAACACTTTTGATTTTATTGTATTTTACTGTCGCTATTCAACGCGTTCGGGCCGCTGTTGTTGGCTGTGTTGCGCTGGCTGCCTGTCTGGCTTTGGCTCCTCTCCTACGTTCTCGCTTCTTAGCGCTCTCTGTCTCTCTAACGGCGTTCTCCAATGCTGCGACGGCTGCTGCTACTGTTGCTGCTCTGGTCTCTTTTTTTTTGCAAGTGTATAGATGAAAAATGTAATCGAAATCCAAGGTGCTGAAGCTGAAACTAGTTTGAATCACTTTTTCTACGATTTATTTGTATACAACAGTACAAACTGGCCCAATTTGTTTTCGTTTATAGCACGATGCTGTTAAGCGTTTACTTTATTGTTACTTTTGGTGCGTTCTTTTCACTTAATACGTAATTGTTCCATTAGTTTAAATCGTATGTATTTTTTGCACACAGTGCTGCCAGCCTGCGCTTACGGCGTTGCATTCTAGTGATGAGCGATATGTTTTCTGTTAATTGGGCAGTTTTAAGTGTTGACTAAATGCTGTTGGGTGGCAACAAAAAGTGTTGAATGGCTATTGAATTCTGCGAATATCTAACGATATGGCAACGCCATCCAGCTATCGATTATTTTGCCTACTAGCTAATCGTATTAGGCATATATTTTTAAATGTTACGCGCTACTAATTATTATCGAATATATTTTTTCCTTGCAAATGGCCTATAACTCTATGCTACGGATGGACAATTATTTCTACGAAATGGTAAATAAAGTTCATACCGTAATTTCAATACTATCCGGCGTACCGTAACGTGCGAGCAGGATGGAAAATCGGTTGTCCATATACCGGTGGACTTCTCTCTCTCGGACACTCCCAATATTATATATAACAATAGTAAATATAATATATGTATATATTCTTGTGCCCAACACAGCAAATAGAAATTTTCAATTCCTTCAGTATTCAATGTACACAAGTTTTTTGTAAAATAGGTAAAGTCAATAAAAGGATCCCAAGAATACAATTAGCGACTACATAAAATACAAATATATATATAGACATATATAGGTATTAGGGACTTAGGCGTGCGGCTTAAGCTGCGGATTGTGGGATCGTGCCATTTTGGCCTTGAGCCACTCGTCAGCATGCCTCTGCTTGATGTGGACATACATGTTGGAGCGCGATCTGCACTCCTTAGGACAGTGGGGGCAATTGTATAGCTGAAGGCCGGTGTGTATTGCCATGTGCTCCTCGAGGTTGCGCTGCTGCTTGAAGCTCTTCTCGCAGTACGTGCACTGCAGATTTGTGGTCAGCTTGTGAGCATATTTAACATGGGCCCGTAACGCTGTCCGTGAACTGCACGTCTTGGAGCAATGGGGACAGACGGTATCGGTGCTATCGTGTGTAAATCGATGGAGCCGCAGACTGTGTTCGTTCTTCAGCCAGACACCACAGACAGAGCACTCCATCGCTGGTGCGACGACGCCCTGATGTTCCAGCAAGTGGCGCTCAAACGATGGCTTAAATTTGAACTTCTTGCCACAAATGTCGCAGACATGCGGATGTACATCCTCATGGATCGACTGTATGTGCCGACGCAGTCGGTGCACATTCGCAAAGCTGTACAACAACCAATTGAAAAGGGTGAGCTGTTATGACTCGAGCGACCAGAAGATAGATGGATGGTTGGTGCGTACCTTTTGTGGCATATGTGGCAACTGTGCTCCAACTGATCCGTGTCATGCTTCAGCAAATGATTACCCAAGCGCCTCTCACTGCTGAAGGTGCGCTCGCATTTCGGGCACGGATACTTTAGCACCTTGCCAATCTGGGCAACCTTGTTGTGTACCGTCTCAATGTGCGTTGCCAGATAATCCTGGGAATTCAGCGACTTGTTGCAAATCGAACAGCTGCAATTACAAAATTCAAAATTAAACCAAATTACATTTTTGCAACTAACCATTATCTATATATAAGAAAATGTATAGCTTTATATATAAATAAATATATATACATATATATGTATATATATATATACATTTAATTAGTCATGTTCGATTTTTCTTTAATTGTTGTAAGAATTTTATAATAAATTACATTTTGAAAAAAAAAACATGTCAATAAATAGAAAAATTGTTGGATAAAAGATATGGAAAAATATGAATTTTTGCTTTAAATGAATATTTTGAGTGAGGTAATAAAATTAATAAAAAATGTGTAAGGAATGACATCTATGTATATATATAAATACAAATTAATTACAAAGACATAGTAGACTAACGTGAATAGCTTGGGATTGATGTGCTTGCGTATGTGATCCATCAGTTTGGAGGCGCGATTGAAGACCTTGTTGCAGCACTTGAGATACGCATCGCGCTGATGCACCTCCAAGAAGTGAACCTTCAATTGGGACAGGTACTTAGTGCTGAAGTCGCACAGATCACAGTCGGCATTCATATAGCTGGCGATGGCCTCCTCGTACCGCTTCGATAGCTGCGCCCGCGAGCAGCCCTTCGGCTTTCGTTCCATGGCCGCCTGCAGCTCGCTTTTCTGTATACCCGTTGGAACATTATTATTTGTGTTTGTGTTTCTGCTTGTGTTCCGCTGTTTGCGACGCCCTCGATTGACTCCATCGCCATCGCCAACGCCGTCGCCATCGTTATCGTTATCGCATCCAGTGTCTGTGTCATCCAGAAGCTGATTCAGCTCCTGGGCTAACGTTAGCCGGCGCTGCTCATTGCGTGCACCAACTCGTCCTTTCCTTTTTGGTTTGAGCTTGTGCTTCAGCTTCACAAGAGGCACTTCATCTGCAAATCATGTCATTTTGTAAGTGAAAAATGTATAATATGTTGTCTCTATCTGTTTCATATGTGTAAATATATATTAATATGAATATATGTTTGATGTTGATCATATATATACATCTATATATTTCTTATCAACATCAAAAGATTAAATGTATAATATAAAATAAAAGTTATCTACGTATTCTATATTTTAATTTATTACAGCATATATTTTGATTAATCTTTATTATCGCGGGAAGACTATATAAAACTAATATACATATATATCTGGCTTAAGATAGCGGACACCAGGACAGTGAAATGAATGCGAATTGCCTAAAATCGTGCTTGCCACAGAGTTATTTTACTCTCCAGGTTCATATTTATGTGCCCAACTGGGAATGGGATAAGTTCTTGTTGTTGTTGTATTCGATGTTGTGCACTTACCATCATCATCTGAAGAAGTGTGCTGCGTGCTATCGCTGCTCTCATTCATTATGCGCTTCTCATCGACATCTTCGACTTTGTTCTCATCGTCATCATCACCATCATCGTCAGGATTGAAGGCGTGCAGGGGCAGGAGCTGTTCGGGGTTGTGCAAGTGTTTTGGTGCAGCATGCAGCTGCGGAACCTCCACACTGTCCACATTCACATCGAGAACGCTGCCGAGGAGACTGAGATTGTGTATATCGAGTGGCTTCTCGTCCATCTCGTCGGTGACCAGCGGCAGCTCATCAATATTGACATCCACATCAATGCCGCCTGTCCATTTGAGCGCCATGCAGTCGACGTCCACGTTGAGGAATTCCTTTTTAAGTGTTAATTGCTTTTGCTCCACCAGCTGCCAGAAGTTGTTAAAGTCCTCCAAATGTTCGCAACAATCATGGCAAATGTTCGTCGAGATGTTGTCATCGGGCACTATCTGCAATCCGACCATTAAATGAAAAGATTGGTTTTAGTGAATTAATTTTTGGCACACAATGGCAAAAACTCACCTCCAGCTGAAGAAACTTGGCTATTATCTTGAGCAGCGAGGATTCGGCCAGGGCGTCGTTTGTTTCGAATAGATAGACGGCATTGTTTGCGTTTATGCTTTTTAAACACAAGCGACAGATCATATTGCGGCGCTTTCAACATAAATTTAAGCAATTAACAATTACTATCAATTGTTTGGTTTTGGTTAGCGATGGCCTCCAACTTTATCAATATATCGACATTTTACTGTATGTGCCATTTTGTAACAGCACACAATTTTGTTCTCTTGATGATGTCCATTGTTTACAATGGCTGCAAAGTGTGCTAACAACGTTTTAATCAGGTTTTAAACTTATATACCCATTGCGATTTATAAATGTAAGCTAATATTTAGATTTATCGATATACAATATTTTCGAATTATGAACATTGCAGTTCATCTGGCTAACAATCAATTCGCGAATGTTCTGAACATCGATTTTAAGGATATTTAATGTTATCGATATGTTGGTTGCTGCAAATCAATCCAAACCTTAGCTTTTGTACGTGGAGTTATGAATATGATCCAAAATGAACGGTTGATTTTTCCCTATAAGAAAGTAGTTTTAAGAAAATGCAATGCTATCTGAGTGTGATGTTACACAACATTACAAGTGATTGTGATATGAGGCAAATCTATTGTTTCTGACGTTCTTTTTACGGTGTTTTTCGATTTTAATAGTAACGATTCCGATTACCGGTGCTTAAATATATTCAATATTTGGTTCACGCACTGAATTTCAATCGGTTAATTTCGGTTACTGGTTCTGGTTCAGGTACACTTCCCTGGTTGTTGATAACATGTTGATCGATTACTGGTTTGTTTGCCATCCGCATCGATAGTGTAGCTGTAGCTTACACTGTAGTGTGCGGTGCAAAATAAATAAATAATCTTGCAAAACTATAAGTGAGCTAGTAAAAAAGTGATCCAGCAGCAATTTAAACAGGTAAGCCAAAAATAACTCAAACTCACCAAATTAACACAAAATTAAGGAAAACAACTGTGGCTACCAGCTACCGGAATGTCGGCAACCATTCCCAACCTTCCGCGGAGAGCATTGCAAAAAAAAAACGCACAATTTTTTCAGTCTCTGTGTCTGTTAGTCTGTCAGTCTGTCTGTTGCTCTGTATCTGCCGTGTGTGTATACATGCATGTGCATGTGTTGTTGCAGCTGCAGCGGCTCAGTATTCGCGAAAACCTACTCGGAAATACACACACACATGCACGCAGAAGTACGCACTGCACAAATGCATGAATGTATGCCGGTATGTATGCATGAGTGTGTGTGTAAGCTGGCAAAATAACTAGTTTTTATGTGCAAGGAATCATCCACCATATTCGCAGACGTCGCTCATTTGAATTGCTCTCAATTTGAAGCTTAAATCATAGTTGCTAAGTGTGTGTGTGTGTGAGTAAAAGCCAAAGCCAGCCACCACCCCCTCTCTTCTGGCCTTGTCTGGCCTTTTATTGGTTCATTCGTTCGTTGGTTCGTTCAACCGGCTGCCTAGCAAAATGCAGATTCTCAACGTGAGAGTTGCGTATGTGAACTAGTGGTGGGTGCGTGTCCTTGATCTTTTACTGCATCTGTCACTCGCTCGCCACCAACACGAGCACACAAATTCTGCTAAAAAATTAAGACATCAATTTACTGCCAAAGTAAGCAAATATTTATGTTAAAACGAACCAATAACGTTTATCGTTTTAATATGCAATTAACTGATTTGAATTTCAATCACTTTCGTGCTTCGAGCCGTGACACGAACGCAAACACGGGATACGCGCGGAACTTGCATGCGAAACTTTGGAACGAGCTCTGTTGACTCTGTCTGTTGTCCGCCGGTGTCGTTGATTCGGCGCATTCCTGCCCAAACATACACACACACAGAGACAGAGAGAGAGAGAGAGAGAGTGAGAAAGAGACACACACACACACTACTTGGGTAGTCGGCAGTTGTTGCAGTTTTCTTTTCGGCTTTTTGTGTGTCTACCACGCAGCGAGAAACATTTTTTTCCCATTCGTGTTTTTTTTTTTTTTTTTTTTTTTTGTTATTTTGTTGTAGACCCGGCCGGTTTATTCACAAGTGCAACACGCATCGCATCTTTTGTTTTTTGGTCTTTTGCAGCAATTTTTTGTGACGCTAAAACCACCAGTGAAGCAAGCCTAGATGGTGACCATGGAGAATAGTGAGGAGATTTTACGAATTCTGGAGCGTTTCACACAGCTCAAACAGAAGGAGATACCCAAGGAGCTGGAAGACTATTTGCAATATGTGGCCAAAACGGGAGAAACCATTTTCAAGTGGTCGAGCATCAAGTATCTGTTTCGCGAAAAGTTGCTCAATGTGATCAAGCACTTCAACGATGATTCGCAGCGTCTCGAGGGTAATACATTGGTGGAGTGTACCCAAAAAAATACAAACCCAATCCCAAAATGTGTCTTTTGATTTGATTTGAGATGTCTTGTACCCCACAGAGATACCCAATTACCCGAATGTGGATCCATTCAATTATGAGACCATGAAGTCCTCGCTCCTGGAGCGCCTCGATATGTTCAATGCGGCTCCATTCACCGTACAGCGTCTGTGCGAGCTGCTCATCGATCCTCGCAAGCAATATTCTCGCATCGACAAGTATATGCGAGCCCTCGAGAAGAACATACTTGGTATATTTCCATTGTAGTTATTTTGTATACCCATTTAAACATTTATTGACAACAACTTTCATATTCAATTCAGTGGTCAGCACCATCGACCCGGGACGCAGGCGCACGGAGAGCGAAAACGGCGACTCGCTGGACTCTGTTGGCAATGGGGACCTCTCGCTGGAGGTCAACATTGACATCGAAATGGAAAACGAGAACATGTTTAACAATGGTGACGAGCGCAATGGCAATCGCAATGGCAACGAGGTGTCCACCAGTGGCTCCCTTAAGGTCAGATGGCCTCGCACCGAACTTGGCGTACTCGAATCCAAGGCCAAGAGGGCTAAGTTTGATTACGATGACAATGAGCAGGACGAGCCGGATGAAAGGGATGAGCGAGATGATGTCGTTGGGGTCGAAGATGCCATTGAGGTCAAGCCTGAATCAACTAGAGCACAGGCCGCGGCTCCTAATGCGGCCAATGTGGAAGGTGTTCCAGATCTAATTAAGGAAGTTAATCGGAAGATTAAGGAGACAGATGTTGCTCAAGCGGCATCCCAAAAAGATGAGCCGGACGAGGACGACAAAGTGGAGTCCAAGAGCAAGACGGCAAATAATGGCGACAAGGAGCTTAAGGAACTGAAGAAGATGCCAGAGTCAGCCGCAGACATTCCAGCAAAGGCCGAGTCCGTTGTGGCGGACAGTGGCGATGTGAAGACAAAGACCGGCGATGCTTCCAAAGAAGCCGCCGATGATGCTAAGGCCCAGGCTCCGGTAAACAAGGCCGGTGAGCAAGTTGAAGCCGAGAAGTCATCGAAAATCGTGGAGAAACAGCAGCTGGATAGCAAAGCAACTGCAGAAAAGCCGGCAGAGGAATTGGAGTCAGATAAGAAGGGCGATAAAATCGCAGATAAAGTCGAAACCGAAGCTGCTCCTGCACCTGTAGCTGATGCTGCTGCACCCGTAACTGCTGTTGCACCTGTAACTGCTGGTGATGATGAAACCGAGAAGAAGGAGCCAAAAGTTGATAAGCCCAAGGAGGAGCCATCTGAGAAACCAGAAGTAGAGACAGAAAAACCAACGCCAACTGCGCCAGAGAGTTCCGCTACTCCTGCTAAAGCTCCTGATGATCCTGATGCTGCTGTAGAGAAAGCTACAGTCAAAAAAGATGAAGCTGAGCAGCCGGCTGAGGTGCCTGCTGCTACTGAGGCTGAGCCCAAGACTGAGCAACAGTTGGATCCCAAATCGAAGCCAGAAAATGATAAGAGTAACACTGAAAAGACTGAAACTAAAGCAGTAGAAGCTGCTGCTGATGCTGCAGTTGCTGCAACAGCCGCTGAAACAGTTGCTGCAACAGCTGCTGAAACAGCTGCTGCTGGTGAGGAACCGGCTTCTAAAGCCAAGTCACCAGCTAATGATGAATGTAAGGAGGAATCGACAAAGACTGTTGCAGCTGCTGATAAAACTATTGCTGCGCCAACTCCGGAATTAGCTGCAGCAGATGCTGCCACTGCTGATGTTTCCACTGCTGATGTTGCCAAAGCTGTCTCCGTTCCCATTGAGACCAATGAGCTTGCCACGTCGCAGCCACCTACTACTGCTCCTGCTGATGCGGCTGCTCCAGAAGCATCGACATCGGAGGATTCGGCCACGTTTGCCAATGGTGCAACTGGTGCTGCTGTCACCCCTCCCACATTGACACTCAACGATCAGCCCATGGAGGATACACCAGCCGAGGAGGAGAACGTTGCGGCCGTCTCACCCACCGCTGCCGTCGAGGAGGTTGTCATGGCTGAGAGCGGCGCTGCCGGCGCTGGCGGCGATATGGCCACCGATGAGCTGGCCAAGGATGAGCCAGCCGCTATGGAGGTGGACGATACCAGCCAGGAGGTAATGGATCAATAGACCACAACCAGTGGACGCCAATTCAAAGCAACTAATATTAATAATTTCAACTACTACTCCGAATAAGTAGCATTATGTTATAAGTCTACCCGATCCATCTCCTCACACACACACACCAACACACACACACACGTGCATATGTGTGCATACACTCGCACACGCATTCTCCAAACGCAACATTACCAATCCCAAGTATCCTGAGCCAAAAGATACAAGATATAACTTCCCTAACTAGGCTATTACCGTAATGCCATAGCTGATATGATATATGAAACAATGCACATATATATATATATATATATATATATATATATGTGTGCGTGTGGGCGTGTGTATGTCTCTTTGTACTCCAAACACCCAAACACTGGGATGCTCACACAAAGATGGACAGAGGAAACAACGGATTCGCTCTTCGTAGCGATGTCTTCCATCTGTTCCATCTTTGATTGTGCTTCATCCTGGCTGGCATAGTTAGTTGTAGGTGGGTTTGCCCGCATCCATCTATAAAGAATATTTTATTTACATACGTACTTATAAGCAAACGAAAAGCATTAGGTTCCGTTTTGGCATTCAAATCGAAGCCTCCACATAGTGCATAGCGCACAGTGCATAGTTCCCTAAGTTGACGGATGCGGCACGATTCGGTTATATCGGCCGCATCACGTCATTATGTGTATTTAATGTCTATTCTACATAAAACGCCCATAGAATATTTAACTTTTTGGATGAATACTCTGAACCCATTGAAAATATTTTATATGAAATGGGCAAATATATATATATATATATATATATATCTTTACCGATTTGATTTCAGAATGTCCGTCTGCTTGAATACACCAATCTATATCTATAACTATATCTATCTATGTTTGATTCATTTCATTTGATCGATACACTTTGTGAATACTATCGATAAATATGAATTCAAAATATTTAAATATACCATTTTGGCCAAGATCAAAAAGAAATCATTTATTCATTTCTTTTTTACCAAATTACGCACAAGCTCAAGTTTTTTTTTTGTTTTTTAATACTCGCTGACATTCATACAATGAGTGTTGACGTTTTTTTGTTGTATTTTTTTTTTCATTGTTTTTAAGACAGTTGGCTTGAGCCACTAAGACTTGTAAGAGGTAAAGACTTGGGTTCAGGGCATCTGGCAGTCGGGCAAGACTCGACTATATCATTCTTAATTGTTATTTTGTCAACTCACTATTTTTTTTTTGCGATATTGGGCAATTACGTACAGCTCTGAATGTTTAACACAAAACAAAATAAACTATCTAAATAAATAAAATCGAAGAACTTGGATTGTCTTTCAGTATTTGGGAGATCTTTGATTACTGTTCAAGCATGAACATGAGACGCTGCAAGGCTCAGCTAGTTTTTAATGACAGAATCTCATATATAGAGACTCTCAAATGGCTGCAGTTAGAGATCAGCTATTTTCGGCTGGATAAACAACACATTCTTCGAAGAGTGGACAACACGTTCTTGGAAGTTTAGAAGAATAAAGCTCAGCTATTCTAAGAGAGAAAGACCACACATAGAGTCACTCTACAATAGATGCGAAAGCTCAGCTAGTTTAAGAATAAACATCACATCCGTTAATATAAATAAAAATAAAATGAGGTCGCCTTAAAAGCGGCTAATTATGTATTTAGGTTTAAGATTTTTGTATAAAATAAAGAAATGCTGATCAGAGCAAACAGTTCGATTCCAAACGTCCTCAAATCGTGTGTGTCTTTTTACCATATAGATTTATTTTAGTTGCAGCTGCTCGTTTGCACTCGAATCCATAAAAAAAAAGTAATAATCAGACAACGCTTTGGGTATCTATATATATATATACATATGTATATATATATGTATATATAGATTATAGAAATATATATTTCGTGTAAGGCATAACAAAACAATGAACAATAAAATGCATATGGCATGTTTGGTTAAACATTTTTGGTATGTTGTATTTTAAGAGAGCGGCTCTGCCGCTGCAAGAACACCACAGCCACAACCGACGTCGAGGGGGAACCGTAATTGTGTTCCGGATCCGATCCGTTTGAGGCCTGGCCGAGCCAACGACTTTGTCGAACGATCGGTTGGTCTCTGTTAACGTTAACGGACACGGTCCCGAACTTGAATGCCTGGGTGTCGTCTAGCCCAGGAGTACCTTGCGCATCATGAAGCCGCTGCTGGCGGTGGCGTTGCTGCAGGATGCCCGGGATGGGGCATCTTCGGGCTCAATGCACTTGGAGGAGCAGAGGTACTGCAGCAGCGGCACACGATACTTGCCACAGAAGTCGACGAATTTGATGTGCTCCACGCGATTGTCGAAAAAGACGCCCTTGCAGTTGGGATTCACGCAGCAGTTGGCGCTGTTCAGATACTCGGAGAGGGTGCGCGGCACGTCAGTGGGACCCGGTCGCTGTCCACTGGCCTTCACAATGCGACCAGCCAGCTCCAGGAGCGTCGGCGGCTTCAATGCCATATCCTGCACGAAGCGCACCACCAGCGGATTATCACGCAGGCTTAGCTGAATGGAAAGATCAAGTTAAAAGAGCGACCAAAAAAAATAAAATATTGATAAGTTCACCAACCTCGGTCAGATTCTTCAGGGCGACAATGTCCTTGGGCAAGTGCTTCAGTCTATTCTTGTGCAGCAGCAGCGATTTCAGGTTCTTCAGCCGTGCAATGCTCGTCGGCAGATGCTCGATGAGATTGTCGCACAGGACAAGGGCCTGCAGCTGGCTGAGAGAGCCAACAGCCTCGGGCACCTCATTGATCAGATTGCCACCCAGCGACAGCACATGCAGACTGCGAAAAAAAAGTGGGGGAAATCATTATAGGCATAATGTCGCAAAGTATCTGGAGTATCCGGAGACAATCCAGGCTTTAAGTTCTGTTCCTATAAAAGCATTACCTAAATATTCACAAGAAAATGGCTGTTCCCATTCCTAAGACGCACCCAAAAATGTGAACCTTATCTTTGGTGTTATCTACATCAAATATTCAGATTAAATAATAATAATCTTAACTAAGGGCGTCAATTACTATTTTGCGTCTACAACAATTGCAATTCTTTATCTAAATCATGATTAAATAAAAATAAATTAATTAGTTTAGGTTCGAGGTCTGTTTGCGGTTTCTAAGGGGGTACAAAAACAACAACTATTTAACTCCCTTGATAAGACAATAAGATTTGTTGTTTTGAGGCCTAAGTAAACAGTTCTAATTGTACAAAAACATTGACAAAGTTCTTAAGCTAAAAATACGAACAATAACTGATATCTGGCAAATCAAGTGGAGTCGTACGATACATAGCAACTACACATTAAGAATATATATAGTTTTGTTATTCAATTTTACATTATCTTACATATATATATATATATATATATTGTAGTCAGTCTGTTATCTCAATGATAGCTAGCAATGTTTGTGGCAATGGACAGGTTTTTATTGAGTTGGTCTTGCGTCGCATATTCTTTTGTTTATTTACAATCCCAAATTAACATATCAGTGCAGATCGAGCAGATCTTATCGAGCCTCAAGTGGAGCTGTCTCTCTTGTGGAGCTGTCAATCGATTTGAGTCTTACACTGCGCTCACAGCGAGCCACTCGAAAGGGGCTTATCAATTGATCAGGTTGACTTGTTGCCCGACAGATCGCTTGCTCTGCTAGTCCCATTCCTTGTCTCTGCCCTGCTTGACAACAACAGCGATTGCGACTGCGACTGCGACTGCCACTGCGACTACGACTGAGGCAGTTTCTGAGGCTGAACACGCGCAGCAAGTGGGTTTGGGCAGGTGCAGGGGAACCGACACGGAATCGGAAAAGGGGGTCGGGAACGGGAACAGCAATTGGTTCGGATTGAAAGCAAGTGACTAGCGTCAAATTGGGGACACAAAGAAACTGTGAGATCTCTTGAATAGAGACCCGATCCTATTGTGCATGCGATGAGTTACCGATTATTCGCAGCAAAATTCTATTCGAATTCCTAATACAAATTTTTGGTACGATTAAATAATAAGGTTGGTTGAGGGAATTACCTTTGCATCTTCCATATATCCTTGGATATCATCGGGATCTTGTTGCCGCCCAAATATAGATATTTAAGTTGGCGCAGTTCGGTGACCTGTTCTGGGAAGTGGATCAGCTGATTGCCGCTCAAATTGAGCTCCTTTAATGTGGAGGTGCCATTGCCATTTGTCTGTTTGGTGAGCAGCGATTTGGGTAGCGATGTGCTGGTCAACAGATTGTTTTTGACAATCAACGTGACCAGCGGCAGCTGGCAAATCGCATCCGGCAGCTGGGTGAGCGCATTGGAGCTCAGATCAAGTATCTTGAGATTGCTGAAGAGCTGCAGCATGCGTGGCAATGCGACAAGACGATTGTGATTGAGCAACAGCGTCTCAATGTCACCGCTAGACTTCAGCAGGCCCTTCTGCGGCGAACTCAAATGATCCTCCAGTGTGGCCACATCCAGATTCATCCGACCAAAATCTATAGTTTTCTGCTCACGCGAATCCGTATCCGAGCTGTCCGACGTATAAAGCTCCATCTTTAAATCGAATCACAATCAGTGCCCAAATACGTTCCTTTATAGAGGTGTATATATATATATATATATATATATATATATGTTTTATCTGCGTTTGATTTATTATATGTCTCGCTATATGTTGTTTGGTTTTATAGGCTCACTGCCCCTGTCCCTGTCCCTGTCCCTTTCTCAGTCACTGATTCTGTCTCTGCTCCACTTGTGTTTGCGATCGATCGCATCACATTTGCTTTGCTGCGGCGCAAATCGACCAATCAAATGTAACAACAGCAACAACAACAACAACAATAAAAAAAAGAATGAAATAAATATAAACTATATAAAGTGGTGAGTCGGTTGGGACGAAGCGCGATTTGTTTGCCACCAGCACCAGAGGGAAGCGATGACTGAACTGGCACCCGATTCCAGTTCGTCGCCTCGACTGATGCCGATTTTGGTCTTCGTTGCGCACGGGGCGCAAACAGGCGTATTCGTAATATGCACACACACACACACACACACACACTCACACACATACACACACATACACACACATACACGCAGGCACGCACATACGGCTAAGCACGAGGTGGAGCAGGGACTACGGCTTTAGTTTTGGGTCCAACACGCGGCCAAAGGTGAGCGCCAGATGACGTGGGTAACTCGAGCAGTTTTCATCTGAACCAAGCTAAGTAATTAAGCCACAATTGTCGCATGAGATGAAATCAAACTGCGACTTTTTCGTGATACAAACATGATCAAATTCCAAATCTTCAACAATTTAACAATGGCAGTTTTTCCATTTCTTGAAGATGTCTACTTTTTGGGATATCTAATTGAAATTGAAAAGTGTTTTCATTTTTCAAATACATTGATTATCACTAAAAAAAATTGTATTTATTATCATATCAAATCGAATTCCACTTGACAATTGGGTTTTATTAAAATGAACCCATCTTGTGGTGTGTTCGAGGATCGTGATTCATGCAATGGGAAGCATGCCGACGTTTATGGAGTGCTCAAGTTATAAAGCGACCCACTTCAGACGATTAGCAGTGAGTCGAGCTGATCATTAATTGATAAGAACACACTTACACGCACACACACACACACACACACACACACACACACACACAACTGTGAATTTGTAAATGCGATTGACAATATTGTTGCTGTTGTTATTTAGTTAAGTGCGCCTAATCTAAGCAGCTAAACAGCCCCCTACCCCCCCACCAGTTAACCCCTGGCTAGAGGTGGAGAACTCCAGACGTCTGCGTCTGGGTCTGCATCTGCCACTAAGCAGTTGAAAACATCTGGTGTCTGAAAACGTCAAAAAAACGAAGGTATCATTGTTTTTTTACTCTGCTGGGCATCTACGGGGCTAGGAAATCAAAGAAAAAATAGATCGATATTTGCATATCGATAAATCTTATCTTTCACAATTTTAAGGCAACAGTCATCAAACTTGGTTGATGGGTGGTTGACGCTATCTACCACAAAGATTGCGTAGCCAATCTTGGAACTGGTACCTCCCATGGTAATCTCCTCCAAGGATCTGCATATACATTTTGCACACAAAATTCTGCCACAATTTGTCAGCTAGACACACCAAATTTTAAAAGTACTGTTACTGGAGATCAATTAAATTTTGGAATCTTCGAATCCTAAAACCGATAAACCTGTTATCGATAAGTATAAACGATGCCGCAATTTAGGAGCTAGAGTTATAAAAAACTTGAAAGGCAGATTTCCAGCAAATTTCGATAGCAAACTTGGATAGTATTTCTACTCTATACTTTGCTAACTGTTATCAGCTGGTTTCAAAGTATTTAACAGTCGGTTAAGCCCGACGGCAAAGTTGTTTTCTGTTGTTTCTGTCTTTGTTGTGGTTGTTACCATTTGCTGATAACCGCAAAAGTCAAAAATACAAACAGTTCATGCATACGCCATGGACTTTGGCGGCAAATCAATTCCCTAAATTACACACAGACACACACACACACTGACACACTCACAATTGCGATTATCAAAATGTGAAATTTGTGCAATTTATGAGCAGCAGCTGCCACTCAAATCTGCCAATAATAACAAATCCAGTGGCGGCCGATTGTCTCTGCCACTGGGGAGCCAATTGGGCCCCTGCTGGACAGCTGGGTTTGCGAGGCGATTCAAGCAGCTCGTGTCTCCCCTCATCTGCCTGTGGCAAGCGGCTGTGGCTCTTATCACACCTTAATTAGCTAAGGCCATATACAAATGTGGCGCACATATACACATTTAAAAAACATACAGCAAATAATAAACAAAATGAGCTGAGAACATAACTCACCAGAAGCCAGACGGACAACTGCATAGAGATACACCCGTACTCTATACGTCTACTATTGCTGATAAGTAATATATATATATATTTATGAGGTCGGAGTTGTTATAAATAATATAATGTGACAATTACGTTGTTTTCTTGTGGAACCGCTGCATACGGGTGAAAAAAACAAAATACACACACACACACGCACACACTTCACACACAATCAAAGTTTTTCAGGCACATGTTAAACATTTATTTTTTAATATTTCAATACTTGCACAAGTCTGACAAGTGTTTCGCAGTCGAGATGATTTTGAACCCAATCTGGCCAATCTATTAGTTATGCCATCAGTCATTATTCTGTTTACACTTTTTGTTTTTTTGTATATCTTATCAAAGTTGTCTTATCTGTATTGTATTACATGTACAATAATAATAATAATCACATATCACATAGATAATCCTAGGTTTTCTCAACATTAAATATACTCAAGTTGATTAAAATATATTCCATTTTTTGAGTCGTTGGAATCCCAAGGAAATGCCACTTCAAACACTGGCCCAAATATCACAAACTTGTCAAAAAGCCAAAAAGTGTTTATTTAATTGGTTCATCTAAAAACCATTCTGCCAGACCTAACAGATACTTACTTATCCTTACACTGAGATATCCTGCATCGATTATGAACTTTGGCATCAACATATCAAAACGTGCAACAGGTTTTTTTTATAGTGCCTCGAAAATGTTGCAAGCCATTATTTCACTTGACTCGGCAGCGACAACATCGCGGGTAAATCCAGTCTTATATAAACGAGAAGTAGATTTGAAATATATTGGATTAGATTACATTTCACTGAGTTTTTAGTTTTCGATTAGCAACAAGCAACTTGCTGCACAAAAAACTATTGCATATTTTTAGGCAGTGCTCAGAAAATGCATTCGCTTATTCTGATTGCATACTTTTGGGGATAGTTGGCAGTGAGAAAAGTTCACAAAAGTATAAAAATTGATATTAGAAAAATCATTTTATTTTTCCCACAAACTTTGCTTGTCCTAAATAATTAATTTATTAATGAGTTTATCAGAAGACTCCATTAGATGGCTGTCGCTACAATTGCAGTAAATTAAAAGTGAAAACACAAATTTTAAATAATTCCATTATTATTGTTTATTATTATTATTTTAAATATTTGCCTTGTGGTTTGCTATATTTTACAAAGTATACATAAAAAAAAAACAAAAAAAAAATAGGTTTTTTTTGATAGCAGTTATTGGTTTTAGTTGTACATAAATATTAAAGTTAAACGTTAATATTAATACGTTAAATATGTAAATATGTTTTAGACTTTGTGTTTATATTTTATAACCCTACCAGTTAAAAAAAAACAATTTTTGTAAATGCCTTGGTGTATGTGTGTGTGTGTTGTGTGTGTGTGTGTTGTGTGTGTGTGTGTGTGTGTAGTGCATAAAAATGTTTGATTGTTTTATTATTGCTGCAATTGGTCGTAGTTTGATATATGATAATTTATAGATTGTATACATTATATAATTAAAATGGATTGCATCTGTCTAAATAAGTGCAATACATATGAGTTGCTGTGTATGTGTGTGTGTGTGTGTGTGTGTGTGCATGTGTGTGTGTGTGGTGTGTGTACGTTTTAAAGGGTATCTTCTAGAAAAAATGGCCATGTGCTAAACTTTTGGCCCACTACGCTAAATATAAGTTAATATTTGCATATATATATATGTATGTATATATGTATGTATATATGTATGTATATATGTATGTATATATGTATGTATATATGTATGTATGTATGTATGCACGTTGTTGTATACATAGTTTATAAAGTTGTTTATATGTTTATTATATATTTGTGTATATTTATTAGCGGAAAAAAAGTGCAGAACCCACAAAAAGTTCTGTTTTTATAATGAATTTCTTTTTGTATGATGATGATGATAATAATGATATAATTGGCGCAAGACGATGAGAAAAAAAAAACTGTTCTTAACTCAATACTGTTGTTGTTTTTGTTGTTGTTGTTTGTTTGTTTGTTTTGTTGTTTGTTTGTTTAGTAGACATTAGATGTATTAGCATTAATTAGCTTTACTTACAAGCTACTAAGTATATTTTAATGTAATAATAATAAATTATTAATTAAATATTCTTGTTAGTGAGCAAGATTTGGGGGCATTTTTCGGCAGCCGGGAAAGATTGGGTGATTTGCTGAAAATTGCTTGTGAGACTGTGGCTGTGGCTGTGGTCCTGGCTGTTGCTGGATATTCATTCATTCATTGATTCATTGATTCACCAAACACTCGCTCAATGAGCGCCACGTGCCTGGGTCGCATTGGTGGGCCAAGCGATCTTGGCATCGATCCGCTTGTAGGCCAACATGCAGTGTTTGCCTTTGGCACCGAGTCGCACATCCTGCGGACATTCGGTGTCGCTGAGCAGCGTCTCCTCGCCGTCGACAAGCTTGAAGAGCGCATAGTCCTGCGGATTGGTGATGCGCGCCTTATGCGCTATAATCCGGCAAACCTCTCGAGTCGTCGTATTTGGACGCACTGGCAACGTGCGCGTCTGCAGCGAACCGTTGCACTCATCCGGAATGATGACGCGCAGCACACTCGAGCAGGCCGGCAAGCTGCTGGAGCGCCACTTCAAATTGACAGAGAGAGAGAGAGAGAGAGAGAGATGATTAACATGGGAATTTCAGGTATTATATAATTATTTAAGGCTTACGTCGAGTGAACTGTTGCCGCTTTCACTCTCCGATGTCATGAAATTCTTGAGCACGTGCACGGCACTGCAGAGGGCGGTTAGGTAGTAGCCGGGCTCGCCATTTAGCAGCGTCGGCTGGAGCAGGCCCCACATGAACTCCGCTTCGATTTCGGCGCAAACGAAGCCACATTTGGCGACCACATAGACCAGCACGGGCAGAAAGTCATCGGCGCCAAGCTGTTGGCCCCGCGGACAGCCGGTCGCATCGAACACCGTCGAGATGACGCACAGGAAGAGATCCAGCTTGTCAAGTGGCAGCTCCGCCTCCTGCAGTTGCCACAGCAGACTGGCGATGCACTGCAATGCCAATGGCGACGGTGGCGTCACCGTGGCACGTATACCAAAAGCTGTGGCATCTCGCTCGTGGGCGTAACGCACATTTTGGGCCAGCAGCTGGATGTCCTCGCTGCGCTTGTAGTGATCCACGAATATGCCATAGAGATGCTCCCGCAATGGTAGCACCACCAACTGATGCATCACCGTCTCGAGCATCGCATCGAGATTGAGGAATTCATCGGACTTGAGCCGGCCCCTTGCCGACTTCAGCTCCGCATGGAACTTGCCCTCGCCATGCTTAACCAGATAGTTCTTCATGCCGCTCATAAATTGCCGCATGTTGCGCATAACCACTTGGGGCGCCGCCTCGCGCGACTCCTTCGTGCAGCTAATAAAGTTCTCAATGTTGCGGGCGAATGTCGAGCTCGGATCTTGGGCCAGCTGGAGCGTATAGGCGCGCAGTGAATCCCCAGGCCCAGAGCTGTGTGTATTAATCTTGTTGCGGGGATGACCTGCACCAAAAGAACCCAAAAAAGAGAAGCACAGAAACAAATTAGAATGAGTCAGATAAAGTCGGATAAAGTCGGATTGAGTCAGATTGAGTCATATATATAATATAGAGATTTCTTTCCAAAATTCCCCAAGAGGCTGCTATATGCTTACCGCAGCAGAGCAGTCGATAGAGCAGTCGCAGCAAACACATGAATGGGGCACAGCAGCCGTGGCAACTTTGAGAGCGCTTCTCATCGGCGCTCTCGCATTGGCGACGATAGCGTCGATAGAGACGACGAGATTGCGACTGGAGCGATAAACCGAGAGCCTGGCACTCCACAATGTGCGTCATGTTGAGCAGAATATTGCCCTGCTCATCGAGATGGAAGAACTGCTTGATGTGATAATGATCGCATCTGTTGCGTTCCACCGTTTGGCAGACATCGAGCTCAGGGCTGGGAATGGGATTGGGATTGGGTTTGGGATTGTGGTTTGGGCACTTGCCAATGGCGCCCATTATGGAGCCGGCGAGTGCTTCAGTCTTCAGTTGCTTGCGATTGATGCGGCAGTCTTTGAGCACCTGTTGCGGACAGGTGACCGTCGTAGTTGTCGTCGTTGACCTCGTCGATATTGAACCCAGGCTGCTACTGGCATATTTGGATTTCTTACAGAGTAGCGCCTGCTCCTGCTCCTGTTGCTGTTGGTGGCCTTCTGAGAGTGGACAGGGCAGAGCAATGCCCGTTTCGATGCTGTCCACGAAGAGCAGCTCGAGCAATTTGCGCTTGCGACGACCCGTCCTGATTGAAGGTGCTTCGATTAGCTTTTGTTTGTGATCCAGTTGGTGCAGTGGTGCTGTAGTGCTCTGGTGCTGTGTGGTGCGCTGTTGGAGCAGCTCCTCTTCGAAGTCGGCAGAGAAATAGTTCTCCTGCTGCGGATAATCGACAATCTCCCATTCGGCCATGAAGCTGAGAAACTTTGCCTCCTCCTTGTAGTGGCGCACATGTATGGGATCGTGAAAGAATTCCTCGGGCTCCAGTCGCTCGATGCGCTGCTCATCCAAGCTGCACAGCGATTTCGACATATCCGTGTCGTTGCCGGGCAAATTTTCTCTATTTACAATTGCATTTGATAATTGCGGGCGGTTCGCGTCGCTTCCGTGCGACGATCTTTTGAACCAAATCATGATGGATTCTGTAACGGTTTTTGCCAGCTAAAACAAATTGGCGAAAACGCAAGTTTCTCATCGGCACAGACGGCGACACAGAATGCGGCAGCTGCTATCGATCAACAGATCGCCTATAACTAATATTATTGCCTTAAGTGTACTCCTTCCTTCTGTTGCTGTATTCGTTCTTCTTGTTCTTGTTGTTGTTGTTGCTGTTACTGTTATTGCTTTTGTATTTGCTCTTGTTCCGTTGCGTGCTGTTACCCTAAACGCGGCCAATGCAAAACTAATGCTGAACTTCATACGCATTAGTTTATAAGACTGTTACAACGACAACGCTGACGTCGATGTTGACGTCGCTGCTGCTGCTGCTCACGTCGCCTGTCCCCATCCCGCGAAATAAGAAGAAAAATAAAAAAAAAAAAGATAGCAACTAGTGCGACGCTAACGCCGACGCCGACGCCAGCCACAGCTGTGGCCTAAATTGCGAAGCGCAGCGACCTCATTTGCCTAAGCAAATAAAATAGGTGGGCAGTTCTTAGCTTAGGTAGCTAAAAATATCTCTGAGACCTGAGTTCTTGGTTATGCTGGGTATTTCTGGGAGTTCTCACTCTCGTTTTGCTACCTGTGACACAGCAGTTTTGCGCAAGTCCTGTGCGAAAAGGGGCAGCGAATTAAATGAAATCAAGTCAAGTAATTATCAAGCGAATTAAAAAACTGTGTCAAGAGGAAATTGCCAATGAGTCAACAGAACAGCAACGCTAGCTACGCCACAGATAGCAGAAGGAGGCGGCGGAGTAGCAGCAGGGCAACGGCTAGGACAGGAAGCTGGCACTGAATCAGCGAAACTCAGGCCTACAAACAACAACACAACACGTGTGCAATTGTTGCTGCTTAGGTAGTGATTATTTCAGCAAGTAGCACTTTAAAAAAAAAAAAAAAATCAAAGCCCAGCAGTGAGAGCACAACAAGAGATTAGGCTTCAAAGAGAGAGGTAGAAAGAGAGGCGCAAGGCTGTTGAGATAATGTGTTGATTCATAGCGCAAGTGAGAAATGAGAGCAAAAAAAAGCACAGCTTAGTCAATTGCAAGCAACAGGCAGCCATCTTGTATTTGAAAACAGAAAGGGAGCGAGTGTGAGAGAGACAGTGCAAGCAAAAGAGATGTGTCTCGTTGCTGTTATTAGATCAAAGACAAACTAATGCCAATGTTTACACATGCTGATAACATGATGGTAACATTTTAATTACATGGTGATAACATTGATGATTACATTTTAATTACATGGTGATAACATTGATGATTACGCCAACGACCAAATGGATTAAAGACAACAATGAAAGATTCCTCGAGCGATGATCTGCAACACATAACACCAGCGACTGAGAAAAGAGAGTGAGCCAGAGAGAGAGAGAGAGAGGGGAATAATAATAATCTAATGCAATTGCACCTTACGATTGCATCAGCTTTACAAGGCTAAACTCAACTTGAAAAATCGGCTGCGCAATTTGGAAAAACCTTTGACTGGCAGCTCTTCCTGAAGGTGTCTTTGTTTGTTTCTCGGCAGGAAGTATTCCAGGGCAACGCTGTTCCACTTATCTCTTCTTATAATGTGAAGGATCTGAGCAAGATAAGCTAAAACTGAAACGCAACAGGTTCATTTAGAGAATTAGCTGCCTTTTTTTCTTTCCATTTTATGATTATGATATAAATCGGGGAAATAGCGTTGATATTTAAAGCTCAAAACAAATAAATTATATTCTGCTCGTGAATGTTGTAAATTCAGTGGAAGTTTTTCTCCAGTTTCTCAAGGTGCCATTGAGCGTTACATGATACATAATCTACTTGTATGCAATTATTTTTTATTTATTTAATTTTTTTTTATCGAGTTCAGCGAACCGACTCTAAGCGTTTAATCGTTTAGTTAGCCAGGGTTTCGCTTATCGCCAAATGAGTTTACAGCTCAAAATGTAACCAATTTGAATTGCTTATTTGCTTTGATGATGGTCGAATTCAAACACAAAGCGAGTGAGAACAGTGAGGCAGAGCAGAGCAGAGCATGTGGCATGCAGCTAGTCTAAAAATAAATCGCATCTAAAATAATGTTTGCTTTTTCATTATCAACAAAAAAAAAACAAAAAGAAAGAAAGAAAGAAAAACAAACAAAACTGGAAAGTTTGCAACGCTTACAAATCGAGTGAAAGGCGTTGAATAGCGAAAGAGTCTTTCGATACGGATTCCAATTCCGATTCCAATTCCGATTCCGATTCTTGTCTGGCTGGAAATTGATATGGTAATCAGTCAAGTGTTGGTTGAGCTTCGACAAATTACGCATCCCATTCAGAGACGCGGCGAGACACGGCGCATTTCTCAACGCGCGCTGATTATAAATGCAGTCAGCGCCGACGTCGGTTTACATTCCAAAGTGCACGATGCGTCGCCGTCAGCGTCGGCGTCGGCGTCGGCGTCGACTGTGCCAATATTTATTTATTTATGTAAAGAAAAATCGCTGCACGCTCCAAACTTATCAAATTTGTTTAGCTGGCTAACTGCGCCGTATGATGTCCATGCCGACTGCAAGTGGGGTGTGCGGGTGTGTGTGTGTAGAAGGGAATGTTGTGGCTGTGGTTTGCGCGTTGCGCGCCAGATAAGTTTCGGCAAGGCTTTGTAGTCTGCAGAATCCAGACTTGCAACGACGAGGCAGCAGCAGCAGCAGCAGCTGATAGTGAAGAACTTGCCACAGACCAGTTTGCACCAGTTGAACAGAATGTCAGAATCGACTGAGTGGCTTTATTTCATTCGGAATAATGGGCAACCCGTGCGCTCAATCAATCAATCAATCAATCAGTCAATATGCATGCGATGACGACGAAAGCGATAAGCTGTTCCTGTTGTTGTTGTTGTCGATGGAGGCCACTGAATGTTGAATGATGCAACAATAACAACTGATTGCAATTGATGATGATTATGATGATGCTCTGACTGATGCTGATGCTAATGTTGATGAAAAGTTTAAGCTCAGCTCAAAGTGATTGATTGCGGTGAAAAATCCTTGTGTCACTTTCTTGACTGATTGGGTCAATCATCAATCATTCGTATTGATGTGATTGATGTAAAACAACTACGAATCTAACTCGACTATATATATAGATATCCCCAAAAACCTGATTAACAATTGATTTTCTTCTACACTTTTCATGGTTCAAATATATATATATATATATATATATATAATAATATAAAGCTTTATATATATATATATACTCACATAGTATCTCACGATCCCGCATACTCCGATTACGTAATATAGTTGCCACTTTTGATCGTGTTGCCTTTTTGCCACTCTTATTTGCCTTGAGCGTATCCTGGTTGCAGCTGCTGTTGCTGCCGTCTTTGGTGCTGCTGAACTCCTCGATAATGGTGTCGTCCTCGGACAGAGCGGCTCGGCACTTGGACAGGTGTATGGTGTCCGAGTTGATGGTTGCATCTAAAAAACAAAAAAACAAAACACAAATCAATAATTATTGCAAATGATGATGGAAAATGCTGTGTTCCATTTACCATCCTGCATGGGCATTAGGGAGTCCCACTGTGAGGAGTCCCAGGGCTCGGAGAAGACGGTGCCGTCATCCGACTGGCCCGAATCAGTGCCGCCGTAATACGTCTGACAGAAGTTGGCACAGTTGCGCTCCACGTTGTCGTAGGCGCTGAGGCGACAGCCGTTCTGGCTCTGGAATGACTTTTGGCTGCCATCGGGATTGGCCTTCTCCAGCAGAGCTGGAGCTGTTGTCGTCGCCGTTGTCGTTGTCGACGTTGTCGTTGCCATTTGCGGCGGCGTCGAGCAGCGCACAAGCTCCGGCAAATTGAGGTCGGGCAGACGCTTTACAATGATTTGGTGCACGGTGAGGCTATGCTTTTTATTGGGCACATCCCCCCCCTTTTTGTCGCGGCCCAGCGAGTTCTCCTTCTCCTGCCAGTCGGCGGCGGTGTCATAGTCACTGCCAGCACCAACAGTTCCACCGTTTGTCTCCTGCTTCGCCATGAACTCCCAGCTGCTGTCCAATTGCCAGTGATCGATGCGATTGCGTCCACGCTTCGCCGGCTGCTGGGGCTGTGCCGTTGGATTTGGCTTTGGCTTCTGCTTGAGCTCGTCGAGACTGCCGGCCAGCTTCTCCAGATCGGCGGGCAGGAGTAGTGGTGCCGTTGACGCTGCCAGGCCACCCTTGAGCGGCTCCGAGTGCCGCTGATTGGCTGGCAGCAGCTGGTTGCGCTGCTGACGACGTAATATGGCCGCCGCCGCATTGGTTAGGCCAGCCTGACGCAGTGCATCCGCTGGTTCAGCGTAAAACGGACTGCCCTGCTTGCTCCTCGAGCCGGGCGTCTGTGCCGCTGTCGGTGTTGTGTCGCCGCCATCATCATTGCCACTGGCGCTCTGCTCGGTGAGCGACTGCGTCATGGTTGGAGCGATGCCAGCAATACCCACATTCGGCAATTGCAGCGCAGCTCGAGAACGTGGCAATGCATCGCCAGAGAACTGCATCAGCTGCTGGCTGCTCTCCGGTCCGGCACTGCTCTCCCTCTCCTCCCTCACGCTGGGCGACAGCAGCTGCTGTGTTGGTGTGCTTGCTGCTGGTGCCAGGTGCGGATTGCGGATGCAGATGCGGATGGGGATGCAAAAACATCAATGTTAGTCAATAAATAAATCAATCTTATAAAATAACCCACAGACAACAAAATGCATAACACAAAAAATTCACAATTCTGAAACAGATTTGCTTCTCTTGGAAAACTAATATTTCCGATGATGATTGATGATGATTGATGGAATTAATGCCAACTGTAGCTGTGGCTGTACTTACGTGTCTCGGCCAGGAGATCGGGTCGTCGATTGAGTACGCCGGCATGGTTATCGGGGCCCGGCTTGAAGCTGGTGAGGAGACTGGCTCGATCGCTGGGATCTGGCGACCAGACGTCTTCGTAGTCGCTTATCTTGTCGCTGAGCGCACTGGCACAGTACTGTGCTGGGGGGCTCTCCAATATGTCCGACTCCTGGTAGTGTTTGGACTCCTTGCGTATGCGAGATTTGCGAGATTTGCTGCTGCTGCCGATGCCTCCAGGCAGAATGCCAGCGCCATTTGGCGTCATCGGTGAGGGCATCTTGCGTTGGCTGTGACTCGATTCCCGGCTGGACTGCGAGTGCGACTGGGAATGGGACTGTGACTGTGACTGCGACTGCGACTGAGATTGCCAGCGGCTATCATTGGAGGAGGAGCCCTGCGATGACAGTGTATCCTTGCACTCGCCCTCCGGCGACAGACGCTTTGCAAAGGTCTGGAAAGTGCTGGTGCTGGCCTGGGAATTGAGCAGGGCATTGAAGGGATTGCTTGACGCTGGCGTAGTCACCTCCACAAACTGTGCTGGATTTGGTTTGACAGTTGAATTATTGTTGCTGATGTTGTTGTTGCTGTTGTTGTTGCTGTTGTTGCTGCTGTTGCTGCCATTGTTGTTCTCCATGGAGAATGTGACTGTGGTGGTCACTGTGAAATTGTTGTTGCTCAGCTGATCCGGTGAATGGGGCTTGGACCAGCGCATTGGTGGCGCCGGCGGCTTGAGATTCAATGTGTTCGGCGGCTTTGGCCTCTGTGGACGCACCTGCTCAAATTCCGCACCACTCGCTGGGTTCGTCTTGAAGGTGCTCAGATTGTTGCTGCCATGCGTTAGCTGCAATGGTTGCTGCTGTTGCTGTTCCAAGGCAGCGCCGCCCGGCAGATAACCCTGCGCATCCACCGGTGACATGGTCAATATGACAGAGTCCACAGAATTGGGACTCAGCAGCTGCATGTGCTGCCCGCCGCTTGTCGTAAACGAGCTCATGCTCGAGTTGGTGTCCGACGGTGTCCCGGCCGGGCTAAAGAAACCCAACAGCTGACCGCTGCCCGTGGGACTGAACAACGTTGTTGCCGGTTGCTGCGTCGGCGTTGCAGCGGGCAGCTTGCCACCAGCATCGCTGAAAAATGTTGCAGTGCCCAATCCGCTGGTCTCAGTGAGTGACAATGGTGATTTGGCATCCAGCAGCAGTTGCTGCTGCTGCTGCTGTTGCTGCAGCTGTTGCTGCTCCGCCGTATTGTTGATCGTTTTGGCCATGGCAATGGGCGGTCCCAGTACAGCGGCACTGCTGGCATAGCTCCAGAATTCCTGGCCCAGCAGCGCCAGCGATGAGAGCTTCTTGCGATTGTTCGCCTCCCGCAGCACACGTGGCAGCATCAGCTGCACGGGCAGCTCATCACAGCACTGGGCATAGTGGGAAATCAGTTCGGGGATCGAGCCAAACTTGAAACGGGAACTTTCCAGGCTCAGTTTGTTCTCTTGCGATTGGATTAGATAGTGTTCGATATATGGACCCGTATCCTGGGGCAGACGCACAGAAACAGCCATCGTGTTTGGCTGACTCGAACCACGTACAATGAAGGTCTGTAGGAAAAGAGAGAGAGAGAGAGAGAAAGAGAAAGCATGAGTAGAGTTCGCAGCTGTTGTTGTTGTTGTCAGTCAAAAGGTTGCCACGTAAATCAGCGCATTTTTGGTGTTGCCACGGCAACTTTTTTTTTTTTTTTTTTTTGGTAACATTTAAACTTCTCCTAATCCCCACCCCCCAACTGTATTCGCATCGCGTTAAATGTTGCGTTAAAAATGTGCGCACATAAATTTCCCATTTGCCATTTTACAAAAACAATGATAAATGATAAATTGGTATTCCATACGCCACGGCGCCTTGGCATTGTCAAACCACCCAACCTCTCAACCCACCTCGCCACACCCCCCACAACCTCTCGCTCGCCAATCCCCTCTGTCTGTGCGCACTTTTGTCGTGGCTGGGCTGGGAAAACTTTGCAGACGCTGCGACAAAGCGCAACCAAGTCGTGTGGCAAGTGCTTGGCAACCAAACTCAAACTCCGACTTGGTCAAGTGGCAGCAGTGCGGTGTCCACTAGCAGCAACAGTGGCAACAATGCCTTCTCCATTCACCATTCTCATTTTGGTTAATCGCCAGCAAAGTTTTCATAATGAGCGCTTCACTTAAAGTCTGCCACAAGAAATTAAGAAATTTCTCCCAGCCGCTGTTCAAGTGCACATTTTACAAATACTTAAAAAAAATATATATATATATCTATATATATATATATATACATATATATATACATATATTTATATATAGTCTTTAGATCAGTTGAGTTGTTTTAATACGAATTTTTGTCAGTTCGTAGTCTGGGTAAAAAAGTTGCCAAATATGCAGAATGAACTAAAAAATATATTTAAAATATATAAATTTTATATATACCAAGTATTCAATTTTATCCATAGAACTAATCGAACAAAAATATAATTAATATTTCTAGCACAACTAAGTTTTATATATACTTTGCATGGATTTAAACTTGCGTTTCATATCGCATTTTGTCTGTTTAATTTTTAAAAAGTTATAAAAATAAAATAAACTAATATTTCTAATGATTACAGAGGACAGCTGGACAGAGACACCAGGAGTCCCGACAGGCTGATTATCTTTTGGGCGGCTGTAATCTTAAACGATTTAAGCAAGTAAAATCCATTGGGAATGGAATAGACCAAATTGGGTATTTATAGTAGCAATCAGGGTAGGTTTTGTGTAGGGGGTGAGGTAAGAAGACCTAGCAGAATGTGTCGCCTTAGCCAGGATAAGATGCAAGCATCCTAGGGATGTAGGTTATGTGTTTCAACCCAAACAAAGGTTCGGGAAACTCGATCAGTCGGGAGAATTCAAAAATATATAATAAATTTAAGGATTACAAGTTGAAGCGAAAAAAATAACCCTTAAGTTTTGATCTGGTCTGATCCAAATAGTAAATCCATTTAATACCAAAAATATTTACACAGCGATCAAATTATTTGCATTATTTGATACTTTTTGGCTTCTTCTTAAATGAAGGTGAATTTGATAATTTAAGAAACTCGAGCGTTTTCTTACTTTTGTTGTGCGAGTGTAGTATACATGTATGCGTATGTGTGTGTGCATGTGCGTGTGTGTGCGTGTGTGTTTGCGTTTGTGTGGTTTTACATTTTTCTGAGCAACCCTAAAAGTATGCAATTATATTTTTCAGATTTCAATAACCGCCAAGTGGAGCATGTTGGTTGGCGGGAGGGGAGGGGGTGCGTATGCTAGCTGCAGAATATAAGAGGAGGACAGCAATGTAAAGAGGAGTTGTGTTTGGTGGTGGGGGGAGTGAGGTGTAAGAGTGGTGAACGCAGTTTGGGTAGGAATATGGACGCCCCGCGGCGTTGTTTATGATTTCTGTTTGAGCTGTGCGCAATTTTCAATAAGCAGCAGTTGAAAGCAAAAAAAAAAATAGCGGAGTAAAAGATAACAGCAAAAAAAAAAAAAAAGAAAAGAAACACACACACAGAAACTCCGTAATATGATGAGGTTGACGCATAACTGTATATACATAAATATATATATGTGTATGTATGTATATAAATATATTTAAAGAGAACGTTTATTTGATTTGGCTGCATTGCAAAGAAGAATTCTTTTCGGCTGTTGATTTTATTACGTTGCTTAAGCTGTGGGTGTGGAGAAGGGGGGGGGGGGTGGGGTTGAAATCTTATTTAAAGCGAGCTGCAGAGAGTGAAAGAGCCATTATAGATTGATTCAATAATGTGGTCAGCTGCGACGGGGTTGCTGGGCTGCTATGCTGCTGGGCTGCACGGCAATTGCGTTGACCCGTCACGGAAATGCAATTTGCGAAGGACAAAAGCGAGCATAAAAATGTCTTAACAAGCTGCGAGACAACCAAAATGCACAAAGGATGAAGCTCGAGCGAGCGAGAGAATGAGAGACATATATAGATGGAGAAAGAGAGAAAGAGAGAAAAGGGAGGGAGATGTGTTTTTTGTGTCTGCATTTTATGGACGCCTTGACAAATTGAAGCGTAGACGGCTAACAATAAAAAGGCGTAACAGTATTTAAAGGCAAGCAGAATGCAGAATTCCAATATATTAAAATACATATATTACTCAAATACACTGTAAACAAAGTATGCAGTTTAAGTTTGGGAAGACTAAGCTCAACTCGAGTTCAGCGGATTGTAAAGTGGTAAAACAGTAAGAGAACCCTTAAAAAAAGTTTACTTCTTAACTTGCTGAGTGCTAGCAACTAAAAAAAAGCACTTAGTTTTAATGTATAAATCAGTTGTATTTTTTGTACAGTGTATGCAATATGCATAGTTTATATGGGGCTATGTATTTCGCAGCTCAAACAATAGTTGCAATCAATTGGCTTTTGGCCACAGCAGATGTAAAAGGGCGTGCTGACACGCCCAGTTCATTGTATTTTCATACACACACACACACACATAGACACAGCAGACATACTTAGGCAGGTGCAACGGCTTTTAAGCGCTCAGACGAAAATGGAAACCCTAGAAATGCATTTGACTCCCTTTTGCAATTCCAAATGCATTTTCACTTAACCGTTCGTTGACTGACTGTCGTCTGTCTGCTACAGCTCCCCCTCTCCCCCTCTCTCTGGCACCCACACGACAACATAAACAACCAAATATCTAGCAGGCCAACAATTTTACTTGCACTTTTCACAGCTTTTCCCCTTCCCCAAACACCAAAGAGCAAAAAGAGGCGTTTAACGGTCTCACTGACTGGTGGGCGTGTCTCGTAAATTTAAATGTTTTGCATGTGACAAAGCGAGAAACAAACAAGCTTTGTCCGCCTGCCTGCGATTGGCTGGTTTCCGAGCAATCATTTCTACTTGTTGTGCACTCAACAAAAAAAAATATAAATATTAAAATAGTTTGTAAAGTTTCGAAATTCATTTCTTAAGAATAGAAAAATAAATTTCTAAGAATTTGAATATCAAATGTGATTCCATTGTTTAGAAAAGCATTATAAAATTGGGTAAGTTCTTTTTTTTTTTTTGTAAAGTGCACTTGAAAATTGTGTTTAATTTTGCCAACACTGTTGCGCTCAGTGTGTCTGTCTGCAAGGCGAAAGTGATTTGTTGCTTGTGCTTTGCATTTGATTTTGTATTTAATTGCATGTAAATTATTGCACAGCACGCAAATCACACAGCATTCACAGCACACACACACACACACACACACACACACACAAGCACACCACAACATTTCACCGCCTGTCCCCTTCAATGTCCTTGTCCATGTCCTTGTCGCAGTCGTTGTCACATTTGCGCCCATTTCCGGCAGCAAATGCACTTTTCCACGTCTGCCACTTTTTTTTTTTTTTTTTATAACAACATTTCCGGTTTCCATTTCTCGACTATTTTTGGCGCGTTTGCCTTTGGGCCACTGTGCTCGTTGGGATTGTCCGCAGCGTCACCCCTTTTCTGGCAGCAGCTGGCCGCAGGGCTAAAATGCTGCTCTTGCTGTTGTTGTTGTTGTTGTTGTCCTTTACTATGCACTAAACGTGCCGCAGCTGCTGCTGTTGCAGCCCCACAGCACTGCCTGCCTGCGCCTCGTCGTTTTGGCCTGTCTGCCCGTTTTGCGGTTGTCTCTGGCCACGAATCGAAAGTGCAGCCCCGCCCCTTTTGGCCATCTAACGTCTCTTGGCATGTCGTAATCAAGTTTTGGCCCGCAAATAGACTCTTTGCGCTCGCTCGAGCGCCAAGTCTAGTCTATAATCATCAAATCATGCTTCAAGTTGTGTCATTTTACACAACTGCTGGCTCCCCCCCCCCTCCCACCACCCCCGCCACGGGCATCAAGCGATGCGATGCGGCACATCAGAATGACTGACATCAAATCTTGACATCTTAATGGCATCCGTTTGCAATGAAGCGTCCAAATGGAATATGGTCAATGCGACCATTGCAATTGGCCGGCCACTGGCAAGGCTTATCAGTTGGCCAGCCTTATGTGTGTGTGTGTGTGTGGATGTTTGTGGGCGGACAAAATGTCTGCAATTGTTAAACTAGACATACCAAAATTGATTTGCACATTGAATTCAATTAAAAAAATACCTTTTATAATTAAGTAAATATTTCCACAATGTTAAAAACAACAAAATTAAATTAACCTTTCAGAAATTAATTCTAAGTAAACGGAAAAATTACAACAATAATTAGTTTCCAAATGAAATTTTCCTCTAGTATTTGCCTACTGTTTTGAAAAAGTGTACAATTTTTGCAGTGTCCTTCAATGGCCAGTGAAACCTGTATGCTTTAGTAACTTCATGGGAAAAAACTGAAATAATTGAAAAGCTTTGAAATGCTTTAAAGCAACGTTTGCATATAATTTTGAGACTTGAAATTGAAACCAGCAGGCAGCCATCTTGTGTGGCTGTGGCAAGGACAACAAGGGGAACAAGGGGCTGTTATGCGATGGAACTTAACACCAGACAACACCAGCCCAAGGGAGACACACAGCCGCCTAATGAGTGTCGGCGGTTTGTGTGGTTAGGCATCACGACCAGGGAGCAATACAAAAAAGCACAACAACAACAACAACAACAACAACAACAACAAAAAACAAGGATAACAAGAACAAGAACTGCATAAAATAATGAAATTATGCCAAGCAGCGACTACCAACTGTGCCACACACAACTGGAGCTGGAACTGGACCTCAATTATGAAGCCATTGGCCAGCCATTAGACGAAGCGACCGCAGCTCAGTTACTCTCCGATGCTTAGAGATGCTGACAGCATTAGGCGCACCCGCTTCTCAATTGAAGAAACCCTAAAAAAAACCCACACACACCCCTCAAAAAAAAGAGCACCACCCGCCCCCGCTCGAGCGAGCCATACTCTTTATAAGTATAATAAAAATCTCATATTTTATTCAAATTGGTAATGTGAGCAGTGAGAATGGCGATTGGTGTGTGTGTGTGTGTGTGTGTGCGTGTGTGTGTGTGTGGCATGTCGCATGTGGCATGCGGCCTGGTAGACGTCTCGTTTGTCTTTTAGACAACACGGGCTGGGTGATGGGGGGAAGGGGGGGTTGGGGTTGTGTGGTGCCTTTGGTTATCAACCCTCACAGCAGACCCCCTTCCACATTGCAGTCTCTTCTCGCTTACTTTTCACCATTTGCATTTCATTGACATTCATTTGAATTTTTTTTTTTTATTTCTTTTAGTTGTATTTTTTGTTTTACTTGTGATTTTCTTTCCTTTTTTGTTTTTTTTTTGTTTTACTTGTGATTTTCTTTCTTTGCATAGCAAATTGAATTTGAAGCCAAAGTCCAACAATGGACATGCATAGATACCGTTACGCTCTCTCACTCTCTTTCGTTCTCTCTCTCTCTCTCTCTCATTGGTTTTTGCTATGTTTCTCTTCTCTCCTTCTTTGCTTGTGATTGTTCCCGCCGCAGTCATTGCGTCATTTTGCCGTTTTACCGTTCACTTGGCTGACCCTCTCAGTTGCAACCCACTCCACTCCACTCCAATCGCTAATCTCCAATCCCGCACCAAAGCCCACACTTTTATTTCATTGCATTGGCCACTAAGCGGCTTTCTTTGCACAGTTCAAGAGTCAGCCGGTCGCTGTTCTCATTCTCAATTCCCCTTTCCCACTCCCACTCCCACTCCCCTTTCTCCATACCATTGATATTCCTATTGCAGTGAATGAAACCCCCCCTTTGCCTTAAGCTGATTTCCCTTGATTTCCGTTGCTTCTGTCGTTTGGGTCTGTCGTTTTTAATTTCGCCTTTTTAACACACACACACACACATGCACACACACACACACACACACTGTGTTTCGGATACTGTGCAAGTGCATTAAACTCATTTGCCAAACGGCTTTCAATTATAAATTTTGTTAATAATTCATTAGCAGAATGTGTCGCCATTGCAAGCTGCTGCAACCAGCAGAGTTGTTCATATCCTTGTTGTTGTTCTTGTTCTTGTTGTTGTTGTTGTTGTTGTTGGGTGCTGTTGAATGAGTATAGCCAAAATGCACTGTGACAGCTCCGCCCAGTTTGCTTGTGCTATTCTGCAATACACATGTTACGCATACGCCACGTGTGCCACATTCAAAATGTTAATTGCAAATTGAATATTTAAAGCTGCATTGCAAAGCGTTCCTAAATCACACTTAATACAATAGTTTTATTACGTTGCAGCTACGCCAATAAGAATATACAATTTAAGATTTTAAAGAGTCTTCTGTATTTTGGTATTTTGGTTAGGTTGAGTCATAGATCCCATTGAATGCTCCTCCATGCTGGACACTGATCCAAGCCTAAATCGGAAAATGTTGCTAATTGCGATATGTCGATTTGAAACTAATTAATTATCTAAATATACCTGTCCTAACATTATTTATCAATATTTATTTCTGTAAATGCGACTAGACGGATTATTCCATCAGTTCGGAGCAGTCTTCTTCCCAAATATTTTATTCCCATCTTTTGCTATCTGCTCGATAAGAGTCCTGCTTTATTTTTCAACCATTCAGATACAGCGTTTATATAACTATTTAAGGATAGTAAAAATATTGATAACTGCATTCGATATGCAATTTTTAAATCAAATTTGACTGAGAAAAAAAAGGAAAATCCAGATTTAATCATTAATAATAGGAATTCTCAGTTTTGTCACTAAATAAAAGCTGAGTTTTTCAAATGTCTCACTTGGAGTGTCTCAATCTCTGACAGCAAACGTGCTCCTTTCGCTGGTCGCAATCTGCGCAGGAAATGCCAAGGATCCAGCAGTGTTTATGGCTTGTTAACTATCCAACTTATGAGTCCTGTTCAATTGAGCTCCCTACTTAGTTATGGGTTTGGTTTGTCTGTCTGTTTGAAATGGTGTCGTGTTGTAGAGTCGCTCGCTTGCAACCCTTTTTGGCTTTGGTTGTCATCTGGACTTACCCCTCAAACCTGTGAACACACACACACACAATCACACACAATCACACACACCCACACTTCAGCTGTCTGCGACGTTATCGTTCATCAGCTGTGGCTGTGGCTGCTGCTGCTGATGTTGCTGTGGCAACCTTCCAGCCTGTTGTTGATGGCTCTGGTTGCCAGTCCTCGTTCCTCGTTCCTCATTGCTCGTTCCTTTGGTCTCGTTGATACCCTGCACTGCGGGTGATAAATAAAAACTGTCTGCGCCTATGTGGCTGCTACTGCTCTTTCCGCTCTTTCCGCTCTTTCCGCTCCTTTTTTTTCTTTCTTATTTGTATTTATTTGATTTTTTTTCTTGACTTTTTGGCATGTAAGCTGCCTAACTCCGTTCGGCCTCGCTTGACACATTGAACACACATGCCACATGCCACATGCCCCACATGTCAAGCGGCGGCAGAGTTTGGTAGCAAATGCCAAAACCATTTGCTGTGTAAAAAAAAATTCAATTTGATTGCTTTGTTCGCTTGTCTATTGGCCATTTAAGCAGCCAAAGCAAAACAGTGGCCAACCATGCAGGGGGTGAAGGGTGCAGTGCTGTTCATGCATTTGGCGTTAGCTGCAGCTTAACAAGTTCATTTTGGGCTGACGCATAAATCAAAATAACAAAAAAAAAAAAAAAAAAAAACTACAAGAGAAAAAAAAATAAAGACTTTATTTTATGCAAATATCAAATGCAAAATGCAGCCGCAAATAGTTGAATATTGCGCATACGTCAAGTGGTGCAAACTTGAAGTGCCATCAAATATGGCCAATAATGAGTTGGCCAAGAACTTCCAACAGCCAACATTTGCTGCTAATTACATTTTGTGGTCAGCATAACAAATCCAAATGACGGAAAAAAATGTGTTGAAATCAGTTGCAATGCGCGACTAGCAGATACCCTTTATTACCAAAAATAACTATGCTAAAAATGCGAAAATTTACATATTTAATTTGTGTGTGTTTTTTTTTTTTAAGATTTATAATAAATTAAAATAAATTAAAGTCGCATTTAGTTAAATGGACTCCTCAAATTGTTGAAAATGTCTGCTTTTGGCGGATAAATGCAACTTGAAGCATTTTACACGTATTCATTTTGTGCCGCATTTCATGGGGCATAAAAACAGGAACTAAAAACGACAACAAACACAGAGAAAAAAACAAAGCAGAGGACAAGCTGCACGCACATGTGACCAGTGTGGCAGGCAGGGAGGAGTCAAGTTCAGGAGCCAGGTTTCCCTGGCTTTCATCTCCCGCTCCAACTCTGTTGATGATCGATGGAGTCGCGTGGAGGGCAGCAAAAAAATCAAGAAGAAAAAAAATATATAGAGAATGGAAGGAAATCGACAGATGGAAACGCAGGATGATGGCCAGCAAAAACAAGTAATTAAAATACCAGGCAGGCAAATGGACCAATGCTAATGGAGGAAGTTGTTCCTCTTGTTGTTGTTGTTCTTGTTGTTGTTGTTGCAGCCACATGTGTTGCCACAAATGGGCATTCGCAGCTCAAACATATTGATTGATTTTTAATTACAAACATTTACCAATGCAGTTTATACAGAGGGTCCAATTCAATATGCCGGGTCAGTGTATGTGCGTGGGCAGGGAAGGGAAGGAGGAGGGGCTTGGTGATTGTGGTTTAAGCCAGATTGTAGCCACTAGAAGCGGCTGCTTCAATTTCAATTTCAATTTCAGTTTCAATTATGCAAATACATTTTTTTTATTAAACGCATAAACAAATGCGTGGCAACTGCTGCAAGCAATGGTTGTTGCCGTTGCCGTTGCGGCTGGTGTTGCAGGTGTTGCTGATGCTGCTGCTGTTGCTGTTGCTGCTGCTTGAGGGCTGTTGCGTGTAATTGCTGGCAGCGACGTTGCCGCTGACGCATGCAATTAGCGTTTTCAATGGGCAAATGCCAAGAAAACGAGAGTGAGAAAGAGAGAGAGAGAGAGACAGACTGAAGGCAGTTGCCCCCCCCCCCCCTCCCACACACCCAGCCAGCTGTGCGTTGCAGCAATCAATGCGCCATTGTTGCGACGCGTTCGACAATTGAAAATTGCCGTGCTGAAAAACGCTTTTTCCACTTTTTTCCACATTTTTTTTTTCTCTCTTTCTGCTGCTTCTTGCCCCTCAAGGAGTGCAAAGGACTATGCCGTCGCGTGCCAATGCTCGACAATCGAGACTGCTCGACAATTTAAAGTTTTCGCATTCACAATTCAGGCAAAAGTTTTGTAATTGCAATTTTCAGCCTCAAACAAAATCAAGCTAAAAATTTCATTGCACAGAAAATTTGAATTATTTGAATTGTTTTGCGATTAAAATGCATAAATACATATATGGTATGTACATATATATATATGTATATACATATATATATAGAGAGATATATATAAAATCCCATTTTACATATTTGACAATTGTGCTTGAGCAAAGTGTGGCTCGGGGCTAAATAAATGGCAAGCAATTTAGTTGGCATTCGAAAGATTCGATGAAGCATTCATTCAATCCGGCTATCCACAAAGCCAGACGGGCACAGCCTGTCTCCCCGTCTCTCCCCCCCCCGTCTGTCTGCTTGCCTGCTGCTGTGTACACGTGATAATTGCTGGCTGGGCAGGACACAGCGGCGACTTGGTCCGGCTGGGCACAAACTTATTGAATCTTGAATCTGTACAATTTGTTGGGCGTTTCTCCTGTTCGCCACTCGTAATTTCAATTGTCTATGCAAAGCGACTTGAATCACAAAATGACCAGCATACAACACTTACCACACCAATTCCCCCCCCCCCCCCCACCTCCTCGTGCACCCACCATCCCGCTCCTAAATCTCGTGAAACCCATTTCGCTGGCTTTTGTCTCGCGTCGCCTTTTGTCATGTAGCCCATTTGGCCGCGTCTCCCCCGCCGCACCTAGCCTGCCAGAGCAAAGCGTTGTCTGCCAGATAAATTTCAATGAATTTGCAAGCACAGCAGAGCTGTGCAGAGTACCGGCATCGTCCCGGCATCGTCCTGGCATCGTCCTGGTCGTTGCGGATGGCCGGCAACATTTCTTTGTTTATCTTTATACATTTGCAATTAAAAGGGCTTCGCATTGTTGTCGCTGTCGTCATATTAATGAATCTGTGTGTATATATTTGTCCAGGACACGCACCGCAAATCCCTATTCACCTCCGCACATTTCCCTACCTCCCCCCCCCTCCTCGCCCCTAAGCCCCACCACACATTTCTGATTTACGTTAATTGATTGCAATTTGTACATGCAAATGCGACCCGTTTGTATGCAACGTTTTTTTTTTGTTCATTTTATTTATTTATTTATTTTATTTGATTTATTTTTTGTTTTGTTTTGTTTTTTGACCCCCCCAAATTATGTGTGTGTGCAAATTTTGTGGTCAGATCTGTGTTTGCTGATTTAATCATTTGTTATTTGTGCCGGCGACGGCAATTGTCTCATTTAACAAAATCAATAAATTCATAAAAATCATTGCACTCACCCCTTCCTCTTTGCCCTGCAGCAGATGCACGGCCCCGGAACGCTGGATGCCGGGCAGAAACCACATTGGATGCGTTAGCAGCAATCGCTCCATCAAACCCAAATCACAGGGTGGCGAATTGTCGCTGGAATCGCGAGAGCTCTCCTCATCGCTGGATGTTTCGCCCTCGGCCAGGATGCCGCCCTCCGAGCTCGACACGAGAGATGTGCGGGACTAAAAAAAAAAAAAAAAACAAATACATATTAAAATTAAATAATATTTATTTTGGTTACTTCTAACATAAATAATATGGCCATAAATTAATTTTATTTCAATTTAAATCTAAATAAATTTTAATAAATTTGATTTTAAACTCTTTTAATACAGACGAAAAGGCCTCGAAATCTGTTCAAAATAAATATTTGCTTCTTCTTCTGCTTCTTGCAGCTTGTTGCAGCGGTAAACAGAGCTGCCACAAATCGCACTACAAAAATTCTTGCATTAAATCAACTTAATCTGATTTTAATCAAGTTTGCTGTATTATTCAATTTTAAATATTCATACTTATTTTAAGACACTTTTCATTTCACAACTGCTTCAACTCAATTTGAAGCCGAAAATTTTGTAGGATTTTCCAAATATTAAAAAATTAATTTTCTCATTTGGTGTATATTTTTTTTTGCTGCTTCGAAATGGATTAATAAAATAAATTGCTTTGGCAATAAATAATAAACAATATCTACAACAACAACAACAACAATTCACTTGACCGCATTTTGTTGCAACTCTCAAGTTGCATGTCATGGAAAATCAGTGGGAGAAAATTCACTTGACTTGGCATACGCAGTTGTAACTGTTGTTTTGCTGCTTGACATATAGCTGTTGGCCATATTAGGGCAACTAACACACTCTGCACACACACACACACACACACACACACACATATACATACACATTGTGAAATCTTGAGTGCAATTTCATGTCAGGCCATCAACAAAATTTTGCTGTGCGCAACTTTAAAAGTGCCCGCGAGCGTCCCGATCTGCCCAGGTCTACCATCTCATCCATCTAGAGATATATATATATATATATATATATATATATCTGTATAGCAGCAGCATTCTTGCACACATTTCAAACACAAAAACAAAACCGACAAATTTCCGCAGCAGTCGAGTAGGCGTTTTTAATTGAAAATTGCCGTGGGCGGCCTTTTGATGTTCGACTTTTATGAGGCACTGTTCATTTTTAAAGGCCTCTCGCATTTCCATAGCATACTTTTATGCGCCGGCTACGAAACCAAAACTGCAGCCAGGGGTGCGGCTCAACTGAGGACTAAGGACCAAGGAGGAAGGAGGAAGGAGGAGGGAGCAGGAGTAGACAGTAAGCACGAACATGATAGGCTGATGGGCTATTGAGGGGTCGGGTGGGGCCGGGTGGGGGGGAATCACCCTCATTTTTTGGTGCGTGGCGTGTAATGTTGACATCGCTGTTAATGTTTGCCAACTGTAAGTGATGCCAAATTGATGCCAAGGCAACAGCGTCGCATACTTATGCAAATTTCACACACACACACACACACACACATACAAACACACACCTATACAAATGCATATGTAAATACACATTTGTATAAATAATGTGCTACAGCTGGAAAGAATGAATAAATCAATTTTGCTGTACCCTAAAATAATATTAAAATTAAAATAGTTTTGGCAGATTTATTCGCTAAAAAAAAAAAAAACTATTTATTATATATATAATAATATATATATATATTAATTATTCCCCTCATACTTAGCACATTATCTAAGTATATATTTACTTCTGTAAAACTTCGCAGGTTTATTACTTAAATTAATTATTATTCATTTATCCTACTTAATTAATTGAAAAACTATAAAATTAAAATAGTTTTAATTTGTATATTTGACGAAACAACATAAACCACATTTGTCAACACATTTAACAGTTGTGATAACTCTATTTTGGCTTGGCAAAATTAATAAGAAATAAATAAATTAAATTAGCAAATAAATGAAAAAAACCAAAACAAATTTCTAGTTGGTTTTTTTTAATGTTTTTTCAATAAAAGCAGCATCGAATATTTAAAGCTGATAAATTCTGCCGCTGTTAATATAAATTTCCAATTTAAAAAAATAAAGGTAGCAGTTGCCACTTCAGCAGACGCATACCAGTGGCAAAACATAACACAAAAAAAAAAAAAAAAAAAAAAAAACAAGTCAAGTGGCCAGCTACAAGTTGCCTCATGCCACAGCCCAGGCTCAACCCACTCATTTGCTCGTTACCGCTAACAGCGTCATAGATAGGGTTGTTCATCATCATCATATATATATATATATATGTATTTAAAAAATATATATATTTATTTGTATACTTTTTTTTTTGTATTTGGGTTTGGCTAAAACTTGCAGCAGGGCGAAAAGGGTCGCATCACTAATTGAGTTATTTCTGGCCGACTGTCAAATTAGGTTGCCCAGGCACACACACACACACACACACACAGACACCTTTTCTATGAAAGTATATGTTTCTATTTTTTTTTTTGGTATCTGCGTGGAAATAGAAATTTGATTTACGCGCCAGCAGCGAGTTTTAATTTTTGATGTCATTTATTAAACGAGTTGTTTTTTGCAGGTGACCTTTTTTTTTTGGTGACATTAATCATACGCAGCGGAAATGAGATGGGCAAATCAGAAAAAAAAAACGAGACACAAAGAGAAAGTGCAAAAAAAAAAATAAAAGAGGTTCAATGCTAAAATCTCAAGACAACAAAACGCAATGGAATAGAAATGGAAATGCTGCTGAAATGTTGCCTGTTTATTTGCCAACCATTTAAATGCGACAGACAGACTCGAATAAAAAAAAAAACAAATGAAATAAAATAAGAAATGGCGAAAAAAAAGGGAAAATTGCGCAAATCCCTTGAAGAAATGTTTGAAATATTTCAAAGTGCACAGCAGGACACAGCAGCAGAGGATATTGCAGGACGTCCCCCAAAGCCAGAGTCGGAGCCGGAGCCAGAGCAAGCCCAGAGAATGTTGCAAAATTATGCTTAAATCAAAAATCACAGCACAAAACAAACCAAAAAAAAAAAGAAAAAGGAAAATACGCAAACAGGGTTGCCAGGGTTGCCAGGGTTGCCAGGGTTGTGGCAAGCACAGCGCCAAGCCAAAAGTGAAGTCGAGCGGCAACTGAAACTGCTGCTGTGAGGTAAATGTAAATGCTGCGCATATTTTATGCCCCGCATTAAGTCTTAAGTATTGCTTATTAAGGCGACGAGTCCTCTTTTTTTATGCAAACACATTTATTTATACACACACACACACACACATATATATATATAAAACTATTTGGTGGCAAGCTTGTTGTTCTTCCCGTTGGGGCAACGAGTGCAGGCAGATAGTCAGCAATAATGCGTTACTTATTAAGTTAGCTGTTTTCTCATTTGTTTACAGATTTGCCACACACACACATGCAACACACACACACACACATATCAGCAACCCTTGGTGGCAACAATACAAAAAAAAAAATAACGAAGACTGCGTAAAGCTTTCTAAGTAGCCCGACTGCAGTTTCAAGTGCCACACTGGGGGTTGCTGCCACTTGCTGGTCGCATGTGTGCCAGCAAAATATGTTTGATTTTGTCTACAGGCGGCAGTTGCAAGTTGTTGTTGTTGGCTCGCCCGGCTTTGGTTTAATGCTAGGCAAACAAATCGCGAGACTTTAAAATGTTGGCCGCTTTGGCGGTTTAGCTGTCTGCAACACAATGTTGCAACACACAAGGCCCAGCCAAGCGGCGCAACCAGACAAACGAAAATCTGTGGCAGCAGCAGCAGCTGGAGCAAACGGAACGCTTCAAGCATCTGAATCTCTCTCTCTCTCTATCTCCCTCTCTCTCTCTCTCGCTGAAGCAGACATTTTTCAGGGTCAGAAAGCAGCAGACAGAGCAACGAGTTGCAGACACTGAAAATTGTTGTTGTTGTTGCTGCTTCTGCTCCTTTTCTTGCAACGCAGACAACGAAAGTAACTTGACTTCCGTTTCAGGCGGCTGAAAATGAAAATCGCCATTGATGATGCTTCTCCTGCTGCTCCTTCTGCTGCTGCTGCTGATGTTGCTTCTTCTGCTGCTGCTCTCCTGCTGCTCCTTCTGCTGCTGCTGCTCCTTCTGCTGTTGCTCCTTCTGCTGTTGCTGCTGCTGCTGTTGCTGCTGCTGCTGCTGTTGCTGCTGCTGTTGCTGCTGCTGATATTGCTGCTTCTTCTGCTGCTTCTTCTGCTGCTGCTTCTCCTGCTGCTCCTTCTGCTGTTGCTGTTGCTGTTGCTGCTGTTGATGTTGCTGCTGTTGCTGCTGCTGCTGCTGCTTCTTCTGCTGCTGCTGCTTCTTCTGCTGCTGCTTCTTCTGCTGCTGCTGCACCTACTTCTGCTTCTTCTGCTGCTCTCTGCCCCCTCTCCCCCCCCTCCCAACAACTAGCACACCTTTTGTTAAATATTAGCTCGTCTGCTTGGCTGCCTGCTGGTTTTCCAATATTGGCAACAATTTCGCCATTTGGCCACAAAAACGAATTCAATATAAAAATTCCCAGCCAAGCGAAATATATATCTCAACTCGAAACACTCAATGCATTTACCTGCTAAAGGTGTCCACAGTTGGTGGCAGTTGAAGGGAGTGGGAGTGGAGTGTTGGGCTGCCACTAATAAATTGCACAACAAATTGCAGTGTGGAGAATAAAATGCGACCGCACAAAAGTATGCAATGAAATATTTCAAATGCGACAAATGTCGCAAATGCGAATCGGCAACGCCAAACAAAACAGATAGAAAAATGAGAATTTAGATGGAGAATCAAATAGTGGAATAAACTAGAAGAAGAAGAAGAAGAAGAGCAGCTACTTAAACAAATATAACTCATGCCAGAGTGGCTTCTACTATTAATCGAGATATCAGCAAATCAGCTACCAAAAAAAAAAAAAAAAAACCGAAGATTTTCTGAAATTTCAAGTGTATTTTGTGTATTAACTAAAAATCGAAATCCTTTCGAAATTCAATAAATTAATTGTTTTACGAATTGCTAATTTAGACTCGAAATCTGAAAACATATTATTTAAAAATAGTCAACAAAACAACGCAAAAAGTAACAGAAAAAAACCTCAGATTTTTTTTTGCCAAGAGAAATCTGCAAATAATTTTGAGTTTTTTTTTTTTTTTTATGTCAATAATTAAATGATAAATTTTTGTCATGTTAATATTTAAGTTCTGTCAAATCGAATAAATACGATGGGGGCAAATTTTAGTTTGTGAAGTTCTTGCAATTATTTGGGTAATTTGATTTGATGACTGCTTTTGCAGTAGTTTTGCTAATAGTTGCACAAAAGGTGAGCAAGATAAGCTGTATGTGTGTGTGGTGTGTGTGTGTGGTGTGTGTGTGTGTTTGTTGAATGTGTGCGTGTTTCTATTCGAGCAGCCGCCAAATTGCACTCGAGACTGAATTATTGCCTGACGCAGAGCAGCAACACAGCAACACAACTAAAAAAAAAAAACGTGCGAGGCGACACGGCAATGGACATGACAGAAGCAGCAGCAGCAGGGGGGAGGGAGGGGCTGAGGGAATTGTGTGGCAGCTGAAGTGAGTGCCGAAATAAAAGATAAATAGCAGCCACGTAAAATGTTGTTGAATGTTTTAAAAAACCATAAAAACCACAGAGAATTACATTTAATGGCAGCAACAGCGGCGTTGGCCAAAAAACCGCAATGCCAACAACTGCGACAAAAGCAACAACAGCAACAGCAACAACAGCAACAACAACAACAAGAGCAGCTAAACATAGACAGTGAAACATTTGCTTGATGGTGACATATGTGCCTTGTGCCTGCTGCGTCCTTTGCGTCCTTTGCATCCTGTGTCTGTGTTTTTAGTTTGTAGAATAGTGTGGCCAGAAAGGATTGCTCTTTATTTTCATGTGTGTCTGTGTGTATGTGTGTGTGTGTGTGTGTGTGTGTGTGTTAGCTAGTTAGAGGCTGGAACTGGCTAATTGAAGCGTGATGTTGACATGCTGTCGATTTGTTGTGTGGCCAGTCGCACTATGAATGCATAATTAAGAGCGTTTTAGTGAAGTTTGGCAACAATGCGCGGTGCACTGAAGTTTGCCAACGCCTGCAAATGCAAAAGGGGTTTTTGTGGTTTTTCGCTTGAAATCAACAAATCATCAAATTGTGCTTAAATTACAGCAACTATTATTATAAATTATGCGCTGCAGTTTTTTTTAATATATTTATTAAATAATAAAAAATAAAATTCATATTAAATAATATAAAAAATCTCGAAATAAGAAATATTTAGAAGATTTGAGTCAAACTAGTCGAACCAAATTGATGTTAAGCTCATAGTTAATATGTTGTGTAAAGCTGCAAGGCATATATATATATATATATATATATAAACTATAATAATAATCTGGCGAAATAAGAGCATTTATGCCTGAATCAAAGGCAAATACAATCAACATTGAAGATATGTAATAAGCTGAGCATAAAATCTATGGCCATAAAAGCGGCCAATGCCGAGACGCAGACAAATGTTTTTCCCCTCGACTGTTGGGGTGTGGTTGTGAAAAAGGACACGGGACACGGGACACAGGACACAGGACACAGGATATGGCAAAGAGGACACATGGTCGTAGCCATGTCAAAAAGTCACAGCCATTAGGCGCATCAGCATCAGCCTCAGCAAGGATGTGCGAAGCTCGCCAAGGAGCTGTTCGGTCTGCGCAGGATAGCCAACTAATGCTGGACACTCCCCATTTTGGAGTGACAAAAACATTTGGGTGAACAAATGGCAAATGGCAAATGGAGCTGGAGCTGCAGCTGAAGCTGTGGCAAAGCCAACAGCTTTGCTTTTGGGGCACACACACTTCATTAGAGCAATTTTAAAGCTGTGTCACAAAACATCCTGCGGCGTTGTCCTGCTCCTGCTGCTGCCCCTTTCGCTTTCATATCGCACTGCTGGCATCAGCAACCATTTTACCTGCACAATCCGAGAAAAAAAATATAAAAAAAACCAAGTAAAACAAACAGCAAAATCAAGCTAAAAACAGCCAAATTTTGGGACGCCCGTTGAGTGCATACACTGAAATTAATAATTAACTACAAATTTCTGGTTTAGTTTTAAGTAACTCTACAGATATCTGTAGATATATATATTAGATATATATATATTTACAATTGAGATATAGAAAGAGAGAAGACCCTTTGAAAGGGTATCAAATTTGGAGAATGCCTGGAGTCCGTCGCTGCCGGACAACTGACATGACAAGCTCAACTAAAAGCTGACCAAAAAATAAGTTGGTTAGTTGGTGAGGGGGGGAAAGGCGGACTATAAGCCGCTGACAAAGCGCCACTAATACCGCTGCAATTAGTAGACGAGCACCTGGACATGCACATGGACATGGCCCGTGGCTAAAGATTAGACTCCAAAGTTGTTTATGGACTTTGGGCTGGAGGCGTGGCAGAACTGCTGCTGCTGCTGTTGCCGTGAGGCATGGGCAACATGCCAGCAGGGTTGAAACATAATGAAAGTAATAAAGTTGAGCAGCAGCAGAAGTGAATCCAAAAAAACTCCAACTCCACTGATCGCCCGGCTGGCGATAAAAACTTTCCACTGCCAGACAACAGGCAGTGGGGCATGCAACAGCAAGCGGCTCATATGCTGCATGCTGTTGCTGCTTTGAAGCTATCTGTGGCTATGGCAATGCCAAAGCAGGAGGAGTTTTACACCAGACACTTTTATCGCCCAACAATTGTTGTTGCTCTTGTTTTTTATTGAATATTCATAAATGGCCAAAAAGCGTCGAGGAAACTGTTGGCCACAGCTGCCACACAACACCAACAACAACAACAACAACTGGCCAACAGAAGCCCATTGAAATCAATATTTTATGCCTCTGTCGAGACAACGAAGATGTTTTCGCCTTGCCCTCCCCCAACAAAAAAAACCCGCCCACTTTCCCTTGGACCTGTGCATGTTGCATGTTGTCTGTCGTGTGTCGTTTGTCCTGTGTCGGTTTGCCGTTAGCCAAATGCAACAGGAAATGCAACACAAATTAAAATGTGAACATGTGTCTCGAGTTGGGTATGCATTCAAAGTGGTCCAGACAAACCCACTCGTTTGTGGTTGCCCAGTTCTCTTTGGTGCACTTCCTGCTACCCCACTCTAACCGACACATAACACACACACACACACACACACATGTGTGTGTGTGGCAACTTAATAGCGGGTGCAAGTTCTCATTTGGTTTTTGACTTTGAACTTGGCCAACGACTACAAACTTGGCAAAGATAGTCATTAATTTTCACGTTAGTGTTGCCTACTTTGCAGCGCCTGAAATTTGGCAACATTGCTAAATGATTTGCAGCAATTTCTGGCAGCAAAATGTTGCAACTGACACGCAAGAAACCATCCAAAATATGTCAATGCAAACATTAAATTTGCAGCAAATTCGATTCACTCAATTGTTGGAAATTTAAGAAAAGTCAATTTTAAATTATTGCATTATTCAAACAGTTTGCCACTTTTGGTGGCAAAATATATTAAATTTGGTATTTTCTACATTTTTTGAAAAATATTATTCAATTATGTAGTTTTTCCCTTTTTTCGAAAAATATTATTAACTGATGTATTTTTTACATTTTGTCGAAGAATATTATTAAATAATATATTTTCTACTTTTTTCGAAAAATATTATTTAATTATGTATTTTCTAAAATTCGGCGAAAAATATTATGCATTTTGTAAATTTTCCCTTTTTTCGAAAAATATTATTAACTGATGTATTTTCTACATTTTGTCGAAGAATATTATTAACTGATGTATTTTCTACATTTTGTCGAAGAATATTATTAATTTATGTATTTTTTTCGAAAATTTTTATAAAATTATTTATTTTTAAAATTTTTTTTTTTAAAAAATATTACGAAATGTATTTTCTACATTTTTTTAAAAATATTATTAATTTTGTAATTTTTCCCTTTTTTTGAAAAATATTATTAACTGATGTATTTTCTACATTTTGTCGAAAAATATTATTAACTGATGTATTTTCTACATTTTGTCAAAAAATATTATTAAATTATATATTTTCTACTTTTTTCCGAAAAATATTATTAACTGAAGTATTTTCTACTTTTTTCGAAAAATATTATTCAATTATGTAATTTCTAAAATTCGGCGAAAAATATTATTAAATACTGTATTTTCTACATTTTTCAAAATATATTATTCAATTATGTATTTTCTAAAATTCGGCGAAAAATATTATCAAATTATGTATTTTCTAAATTTTTTTCGAAAAATATTATTAATTGATGTATTTTCTACATTTTGTCGAAGAATATTATTAAATTATATATTTTCTACTTTTTTCAAAATATATTGTTCATTTATGTATTTTCTAAAATTCGGCGAAAAATATTATTAATTGATGTATTTTCTACATTTTGTCGAAGAATATTATTAAATTATATATTTTGTACATTTTTCGAAAAATATTATTCAATTATGTATTTTCTAAAATTCGGCGAAAAATATTATTAATTTTGTAATTTTTCCAATTTTTTCGAAAAATATTATTAACTGATGTAATTCCTACATTTTGTCGAAGAATATTATTAAATTATATATTTTCTACTTTTTTTCAAATAATATTATTAAATAATGTATTTTTTTCCATTTTTTTCGAAAATTTTTATGAAATGATTTATTTTCAAAAAATTTTTTTCAAAAAATATTACGAAATGTATTTTCTACATTTTTTGAAAAATTAAATGATGTATTTTCTACATTTTATTCAAGATATTTTCCAATTTTTTCATAGTTTTGCTTTTATCTAAAGTTAAATTATGTTTTTTCAAAAATTGTAGGATTTAAAAGTGAATTCAAGTGAATCATTTTGGAAAAACGCCCACAAAAGTGCAGCTGGCTGGGATGGCAATCTTAGTTGATTATGGCCAGAATATGCAATTTGGCAAGAAGTGCAACAAAACTGACAATTTGCTTGGAGTCGAACGCATTATTAAGCAATTATGGAGAGAATATGTGAGGAATTTTAGCCACGTTTTACGCATGAAAGCATTTGGTTTGAGTGAATGTTGAAGTTAGGATTGGGTTTGGGTTTGGGTTGGGTTGGGTTGGTTTGGGGTTTGGGTTGGGTTGGCATATCAAATTAACTAGTAAATTGAGTTGTCAAAAGGAGTTTTGTGCGAGGCGCAAAGTGTGGCGCATTATTCATTTAGATGGCGACGCCTTGGCTGTAATTTCCTGGAGAGAAGCGTTGCTTTTAATAATGTTGTTTGATGAAAAGGATTCGCCGTTATTAATGAAGAATGCCACAGAACGGGGGCAGTGGCAGTGGCAGTGGCAGACAGACGCAGCACGCACGAATGCATGTAAATAATGATGGCATAATGGAAATGAGTTGGGGGAATTCCGAACGTGTGAGCTGGGAACGTGTATTGTAATGGGAATCATTTGGTGCACAGTTTATGGCAACAAGCGGCAAGCAGCAGGCAGCAAGCAAACATTATGATTATGGTTGACATGGCAACACGTAGCAAATTGTGAATGAATGAGTGCCACATAGAAGGGAACAAAAGAAGCTTTTGCTGTGGCTGCTGCTGATGGCCCATTGGCAGCTCTCGTAATTGCCACTTACTGTGCCACATACGCAGACTGTCTGATTCCATGCGGCTGGCTTTGTGGAAGGACAAACCATTATGACGACACATACCAAAAAATCTCATCAATATGCTCAACCGTTGCCAAAAGCTAAGTGTTTTCCAATTATATTCAAAAAAAAATAAACCCAAATCTTGAAATGCAATATAAAATTTATTTTTTATTCTCACCTGACTGAGCTCATCTCTCGAGCGGCGCGTGCATCTGGGCAGCAGAGCCTGCATATCGTCCTCGAAGGCGTCGCCATTTGCCAGATCGACAGCATCGTTCGAATCCGGTTCCAAGCTGCTGCTGCGTCGGCTCTGCTCGCCATTTTTTTGCGCATCCAATTGTTGACTGCTGGGCGTCATTTTGTTACTGTTGTTGTTGTTGTTGAGATTTGATTGGCCATTTAATTTGCTGCTGCTGTTGCTGCTGTTGTTGTTGTTGTTGTTGTTCGTTTGCTGTTGAAGATTTTGTGTTTGCAGCTGAGATTTTTGTGACTGCTGCGCATTGTTGCCGCTGCTGTTGTTGTTATTATTGTTGTTGTTGTTGTTGTTGTTCTTATTGTTAACTGCAGCGATGGCCGTTTCGGTTTTCTCTGTTAGGGGCGTGGCAGCGCCAGCGCCAGCCGCAGACGGCAGCTGTTCGCTTGTTCTGCAAAGGCAAAAGAGCAACAGCAAAATAGATAAATAAATATTTAAAAAAAATATATATATTTTATTTTTATAAAAATATTTAAATATTGCTTAAAAGAGGCGACTTTGTGACGCGGCCATTTATCAACCACACTTGCCTCGTGTCTCAAGGCTCAGCTGCCAAAAGGTTAATTTGCGACACATTTTTTTGTCATCTCATCTATTATTTTTTTTTTTTTTGCCCCCAAAGTGTCTGCAACAACGCGTCCCATGACGCGTGCGCCTCCCTCCCCCAAAAAAAAGCTGGCAATTTTACGCCATTTTAACAATATTTGTAGACGGGGCCAAGAAAGTGTGGCGGCTGCTTGTTGCCCGAACAAATGTTATTAATGAATTGGCCGCAAAAGAAAGCAAACAAAAAAAAAAGAAAAAAAATGAAATACCAAAGTGAAGTGAAACTTTGGCCTGTGGCATGTGCTTCCGCTTCCGTTTGGCTGACGCCTGCCTGCCTGCCTCAAGGACGCAGCCAAGGCACGGACGGTTGCCCATGTCTTAAAAGGCTGATTTGTTGTTGTCGTTGTTGTTGTTGTTGTTGTCGTGTCAAGTAAGCAGAAAGTGGCTAGCAATGCTTGAGCCACAACAGTTTTTTTTTTCGCCATATGACAAGTTGTCAAACATTCTGACATAATCATGTCAAATTAACACAAGCAAACAGCAGCACCAGCAAAAGCAACAAAAACAACCAAAAACAACAACAACAACAACACGCCATGGATAATAAAACACTTAGAGAAATTAGTCAGGGCTCTATAAATTTATGCAAGCTGAAGGACAGTCAGAAAAAAAAAACGAAAGAAAAAATAGAAAAAAAAGAAGAAAAAATATGCAAGTCATGAGTGAAAAGATAACTTTCAGTGTAGACACAATTGAATACCCTTTCAGTTAATAAAATAGTTAATAAGCCACGTTAAACGCAACTTTAACAAAAGTTTCAAAACTGCCTAAATTGCAAATCGAATAGAAAAATTTGCAGAACCGACTTAAAAACTTATTTTTATTATTTTGAAACTATTGAAATTTGTTGGAAATTCAATGTACCCAAAAACTTGAAGAACACAAACTGCGCACTTTTTGAAGGGCAAACCAAATATGAGAGTCAACAATATATAAAAAAAAAAAAACAACATAGTAAATTATTATGGTGCTCGTTTGGCTAATAGATACCCTGTATTTAGGAAGGGTATGAAAATGGAAATGAATTGGAAATGTGGTCAAATGCGAGCAATATTTAATAGAGATTAAAAAATAAGATACAAAATTAATGTGTATATTTTCATGAAGTAACCATTCTGATAATTACAGGGTATATGTATATATATATTCTAATAAGTGTCTAGGTCAAAAGGAGACCTTTAGCTGAATAACAAATGGTTGTCGCAAAGATGCCAAAGATTGGCGATTTAGTTGGGGCTAGTTGGAATTTGGGCAGAGCAGCGATTAGCATCCGAGCCACTTTTGACCCATTGCAGTCCCATTCTGCTGTTCCTCATCCACTCGGATTAATGGTAATGTAATTAATTCGATCCACGGGGGTAGGTAGAGCAAAGAGTGGGAAGTAAAGTTTTGATGTAACTGTTGTCAGATCCGTGAGATCATCCTTATTTTTCTCCACAATCCAAGGGCCGTCATCCCTTAACTGTTTGGAGTTAAAAGTTGAAAGTGCCAAGGTGCATTGGTACGAGGCCTGACCGGAGGCTTTAAAGCGATACCACGGCATCCAGGAGCACGCGGAATTTATTCCGTCCTGGTTGTTGGTCAGGCCCTTCGTGGAGTAACGTGGTGGCTGTGCTTTAATACCCACATGCGGGTAAAGTTTCGGCTTCGTGAACCCAAAGATCGGAAGTCGTTTAAGGCGGCGCTCAAGACCAAAAGAGGAAGTTCACGACCAAACAGAAGTGACTTCGATTTGGGTACAATAGTTCTCCAATATGGCGTTAATTGACGCAGAATTCAATTCTGTTCTCGGCACCGTGAGATTAAGTCACAAAGGCTGGCTAAAACTAAATCCTTAAAGCTCCCATCAAAATCAAAGTTGTCACAGAAAACAAGAAACACAACTTTTTCAAGCAAAAACAACAAAAAAAAAAAAAAAATGACAAAAATTCGAGTTGCTATAAAATCAATGCAAAAACATAGAAAAAAAAAAACAAAAAAAAAAAAAAAAAACAAATATGCAACAATTTGAGTACATTGAAAAGTTGGGCGGGTTGTCAGGACTCGGATGCTTTGTTTTATGTTGCGTTGTTGCTGTTGTTGCACAACAAAAACAATATATTTTTGGGTGGCTACTGCTTCGATTTGAGCATGTGTGTGTGTGTGTGTGTGTGGGGGTGCCTCGAATCTATGCAAATTAGTTGTGACAGCTATCAAAAAGTTCAACATAGTTGTCGATGTGGCACGCAACACATGAGCCAAATTGAGTGCCGCACAAATCCAAATAGAGTAACATACACTTGGAAAAATAACGCTAAATTTCTGAATTTTCCTCTTCTTTATTTTTCACTCTTGAATTATGTTAACTTCGCCTATATTATTAATAAACATATAAACAAACATTTTGCGCAGTTTAAAAAATCAAAAATTAATTGCATTTTTTTCGAATGCATTTCTTCATTTTAGAAATGTATTTTTTAATCATAGAAAATATTTCTGTACAATAAAAAATAACCACAAAATTTGTAGAATTCTTTATTTTTATTTCTTAAGAATAACTGCATAATTTTTTTTTTTTAATTTAGAGCGCATTTTTTTTGAGTGTACGCTTTGACAGGAACCTGCTGTGGAGCAGTGCTCGGGCAGAGTTCCTGCGAAGAGTGTCGAGAGAGCTTTTCAAAGAGGGCGAGTTCAAAACGTTCAAACTTCATAACCAACAAACACACACACACACAGGCACACACACACACACAGGCACACACACAGGCACACACGCACACACACGCATATGTAAAACCCGTTGCATTTGTGAGTTATGCCTCAGTGGCAGTGGCAGACAAGGGGTTTTTGTCTGGGCCCGTGGGGCATGCAACCCATAGTCGTTTTTGATATGGTAATGTGGCAATGGGAAAGCGTGTTTGGAATGTGCCATTATTAGATTTCAGCATCGTATGGGGCTTGAGGTGTGTGCGTGTGTGTGTGTGTGTGTGTGTGTGTACAATAAGGAATTAAAGGGTGGGGTGGGGGAAGGCTGCTCTACAGCATCGTCTTCGTCGAGAGTGCTATAAAGTAGTAATACTAATTAAGTTGTATATTATGCATGTGCAACAAGACGTGGCAAGCAATGTGCAAAAAGAAGACAACAACAAGAGCTGCACACACACAAGTGGGTGGTGGGTGTTGGGTAGTTAGTTAAAAGGGGATCGACTACTTGTGGTTTGCTCAGCTCAAGTTGAGTGAGCATTTGACATCGTTTAGTTGAAGGATATTTGAGGGTAAGGAAACAATGCAGTTCCTTATGCAAAGTGTGCTCAAAGCGTGATCCCAGCAGCAGGAGCAGCTGGCCACATGCCACAAGATGCACAGTTGGCGAGACGAGATTGATTTAAAAGATTGAACATTGCTGAAGCAACTTGTCTAAGATGGATTAGGAAGACGCAGGCAGACACGGCTCTAATCAAGCTGCAGATAGGTATTGCTTGGGTATTGAACTGTATATAATTATAAACCTATAATAATTATAAATAATATTAAATAATAATAATATTAAATAATAATTATTATTATAATAATAATAAAAATAATAAAAATCGATAACCCATAAGTTAAGATGCAATAAAAATCCAACAAAAATATCCAAAATCATCTATATTAGTAGTAAAATTACTTGGAAGTGATATTCATCCAAAAAGAGAGACTGAATTTATTGACTAAAGTTTTATTTAGTGAATAAAGGGTATTACTTAGCATGAATGCTGTAGTCCAGTAATCTCGACTACGCTAAATTCTAAGCCCAGCTGTTAAATATATTTCAATCATATTGGCAAATTTGCCTTTAAAAAGTTTTGCACCCAAATGTGAGCAGTTCTGCAAATGCAAGCACAGGCGCTGAAGAGTAAAACGAAAGAAATGCAGCGAATACAGTTATTCACAAGCCCGAACTGATCCCTAATTGGCTGGCTAGAAATACGTGCAAATACACATATATATATATACATGCACACGTACAGGCAATCGTACGTAACGGGATTATTCAGTATACACACAAAAGCAAATTGACGATAGCATCAAATATCATGCCATCTCTTTCTCACACAGGCACTCGCATATTTATGCATACAGAAAATGCTTGCGGCTGCTGGTAGAAATGAGATCAATATGAAAATATGTATTTTTTACCATAACTTGGGTGTTTCTTATCCGATCTCGATGAAATCTTGTTATACAGTTAATCAATATGCATATGCATATTATGTGTTAGGTTTGCTTTTCAAATTGTGGCTTTTAATGCTATCGGAAATCGAAAATGTATCGATAATACACAAAACGGAGGCAGTTATCGATCAAATAAAGCAAACTTGATGTGCGCCGCATATACGATAAAATATATTCCAAATAGTTTTATAGTCTCTAAGATCTGAGTGGTCATACAGACAGGTGAACTGACGGACATGGCTATATCGACTCGGCTATTGATCCTGTTCAATAATATATATACTTTATGGGGTCGAAGAGGGAAGCCCTTTGCCTGTTACAAACATTTGCCAAAAATTAATATACTTGTTAATATATTAATATATTTAATTCGATATAAATGTAAATCTTGATGTGTAAATTGAAAATCAAATTTTGGGGTTTCTGTAAAAAGCTTATAATATATATGGAAAGGCTTATGATATGTTTTTTTCCCCAAAAAGTAAAAGGATAACAAAAATATTGGAATTAAAGGAAATTGATTGAAATTCTTTGAAACAATCTTTTAAAGTTGTAATAGGACTGCAGCTGTTGAACTGTAATGTTACCGTTACCGTTACCGTTACGCAGGACTCACCTAGCCTTGGCGTGACCTTTGAACTGTGCCACCTCGGCATAGCGACGACCCAGTGGCGCCTCCTGTGGACTGAGCAGCGCATCGCAGTGCGCTTGTTGTGCTGCTGGCGATGCTGTTGCTGCAGCATCACAGATCGGCTCATCCATGCCCAGAGGGGAGGACATGCCCTTGAGCAGCTGTGCAGCAGTGGGCAGATCATTGACACATTTCAGTTGCTCCTCGTTGCGATTGGCAAAGTTCTGCAGCTGTTCGCGCAACGAGTAATCGACGGAGCTGCAACATGATGTTGACTCCGATGTGCTTGAGCAGCTGGGCGAATTAATGGGAGCCAAATTATCATGATGATCATGCTCATCCGCATTGCCATTGTGTAAATCCTGATAGGCGGCATGGGCATCCTCGGAGCTGCTGGTCGAACTGGAGCTGCCACCACTTGACTTATTGCTCTGGCTGGTGTTTGTCGAGATGCAGCTATCCATGCTGGCTATCGAATTACGATTGCCATGTTCCATGCCCGATTGCTGCTTCTGTTCGATTGGTTGCTGCTGCTGCTGCTGCTGTTGCACCACATTGCTGGCTGTGTTATCAATTATGTCATCCACTTGCTGTGGCACTATTATTAATGAGGTACGCTTCCGGAGCGTCTCATCCCTGGCATTCATGTTCTGTTTGAGCGTCTTGTCCGACTTGGCGGTGTACACAATCACCTCCACTTTGGACGTCTCCTCCATGGCTGTGCTCGTTGGCTCCTGCGACATGCTGTGAAAATGGCGATACAAAAACAACCCAATTCTAAATAGAAAAAAATTGAAAAAGAAATGCACTCCAAATGCGAAAATGATGCTACCGAAAACCACAACAACAACAAGTATAACAAAATGCAACTTGCCACATGCCACATGCAACTCAGTTGAAGGTCTCTCAACACTCAACACGAGACATGTGTCAATCAGTTTTATTGAATTCGATATTTAATACGTGCCACCAAACACACTTTTGGTATCATTTGTCAACCACCCGTCCCGCCCCACTGGTTGCCCAGTTTTGTTGCTGCCACCGGCCCCCGCCCACTGGCCTAGGTATCGCATTTCTCATATATCCGAGGCACTCGCAGCACTCAATGCATGAATTTTAATTTAACAATCATGTTGAGGCTTTCAAAATGTTATTACTAATAAAAAAAAACGTATGTTGAAACAACGGTGTGTGTGTGTGTGTGTGTGTGTGTGACACACACTGTATAGCGCTTTTATGGATATATATGGAAATAGTAGGGACCAATGGCAACACCTGCCAACTGTTTCCCCAAGTTGCCTGCCTGTCAAGCACTCATCTTGCCAGAGAAGGGGTTGGGTGGGGGGATTTGGGGGCTGGTCATGTTACGACTGTGGCAATGTTTTGTGTCTACTCCACTGTGGTGTTTAATGGGCACGACCAACCGTGGCAGACAGTATCCATCTTAATCACAGGTACTTTTTTTTTTTTTTTTTTTTAGTTGTATTTTATAAATATTAAATAATAATTAAATAAATAAAGAAACAAATAAAAAAAATTAATTCTTTTTAAAAAACCATATTTGTTTTTATCATATTAACTAATTTCAAAATTGTACAAACCCATTTTAAATGAGTATTTTTCATTTAATTTAGATCGAATTTTGGGCTTCAAGGCAAAAATCTAATTTTTTATATGCATTTATTTAACAATCAACGATTTTACAGGGTAACTCAAATTCGTTGTTTTTTGACTCCTGCTGTTATTGTTATTGTTGTCGTCGTATTTCATGATCGACTTTATGAACTTTCAACAATAATTCTGTGCTGTTGCCGCAATACGAGTATCAATTTCATTTTGTTGAAAACGGAAAAAAAAATATTTATTTTTGTTTTTTTTATGTGTTTTTTTTTTTTTGTATTTTTATGCTAAGTGGGGGTTTTTTTTTATGGTGCGGACATCATTTAAATGAACCCAGAAGGAAGACGATACAGTACTCAGAAATTCGAGTGCCCCACACATGATTATATAAGAAAATTATATATATATATATATGTAAATATATATTTAATGATAAGCAATTATAAGCGTTGGCTACTTTATTTATTTATTACCATTTTGGTTGTTTTCGTTATTCTTCTTTTTTGACATCAAAAGAAACCAAAGAATAAAAACAAATATATATATCATAAAAATGATGGGAAGTCTTTAAGGTCGAGCCCCAACTGGGTTTCATTTTGCTTCGTTGTGCTTCACTGAGTTTTTAATTTATTTATACGACACACACACACACGCACACACAGTGTGTTCGCATATTTCATCACGACTTGTCCACCAAATGGTTTTTGTTTTTTTTTGCGGCACTGCTTCCGCTTCTCGCCAATACCCATTTATAGGCAATAAATCGAATTGGAAATGAAAATATTCCAAATTGTAAAATAAATGTTTTTCACATTTTTCTTATTTTTTATTTTTATTATTGTTATTATTGTTATTAAGAATTACGCCTCTTTAAGTTGATAAGAAACGTCCAAAAGCAAATGGTTTCATTTATATTAAAATTGGAGTTGGATTTATTATTGGCATTATCTATTTTTTTTGAGCATGTTAATCACAATCATATCAACTCTCTTTATATATATATGTATATATGTATATAATCTATATCTATATAAATGCCAAGTTTTATCAAGATGGTTTAAAAACTGAGGGAGCAGTTCAAGTCATCAAGTCAATTCATTATGCTGATCATGATTATATATATATATATATATGTATATATAAAAGTAAACTTGACTTTGTAAGCAGTAAGAGAGAAAGAGAGAGAGAGAAATGAGCTAAATATAAGAATAAGATTTCGTTTATAATTCATCCAATCTTTATGAAATTTACAAAACTAATCAATATGTCCATATAGATATAGAAAATATATATATATATATATAATATATATATTTATAGCTATAAAGAGGCTCTTTCCATTTTGTTCTACCGGTATTCGATCAAATGAATTACAATTTTTCGACGTGAAGTAATACACCAAATTTTATAGCTTCCGATTCGCATTAAATATACATATTTTTACTGTATATTTATATCTACTATTTTTAATATTATTTTTGCGAAAGGGGCCCTCCGCTGCTCAAAGGCATTTCACAGGCATTACTCATTTTCAGATTTAGTGATTCAAATAAAATAATGTATACAAAATATATATAAATATTTATATATATATATATATATATATAGTATTGGTTCCATACACTCGACATTTTTTCCCATTTGCCAATGCACGTGTTCAATTTTCAAGTCTTATCATTGCAAATTTCCCAAGACTTTCATGTTATTTTTGTTGTATTGTTGTTATTACTGTGTTTATTGTTGTTGTTGTTTTCTTTGTCGTGCCTTGTCAATTTATCTGCAGTTCTGCAGTTCTATGGTTGTCTGAGGAGGGGGGGCAGGGTGTGCGAGTTAGCTTGAGGAGCAACATGAAAGCAACGCGAGCATTTTGCAATTAATGTCGCGTTTTTTGTTATTGTTGTTATTGTTGTTGTTGTTGTTTGTTGTTTTTGTTGTTGCAACTCAATTTTCAAGCGTAACAACAAATGGCAAATAATAGCAACAATAGCAAACAACAAAGCAACAAGCAATTACAACAATTGCAAACCCAATTACAATTTGCAATTTGCAATTCGTGATCGATATATCTATATACATATATATATATACATATTTATATATATATATATATATATATATATACAAGTGTGGTTTGCACACTTTATTCGAATCGATTTAAAAATATTCATTCGCATTCACAACATGAATCATTTCTTTGCTCGCAAATTCCGCATAAAAATCATAGATTTTTTTCTGCTGCTTCTTCTTCTTCTATAATTTTTTTTTTTTTTTTTTTAGCCCAGTTTGGCGAAAGTTGTCACTCTTTTTGCCATAAAAATACACTCATGAAGCCAAGTATCAAGTCAATTTGAATTCAGATTTTCCCCAAATTATTAGAAGAAAATACATATTTGATGAGTTTTGTTAGACCTGTAATTGGAGCTGGACAAGAACACTCACACCTCGTCCGCATACATACGAGACACACTGTGTAGACAAGGCTGATTATTATGCAAAGTGTGAAACGCAATTGTGAGCCAAACTTGGCATAGTTGTTGAACACAATTCACCAGAAGCCTCCGAGGATGGGGCTGACTTGGCTGACTTGGCTGCCTTGGCTGCCTTGGCTGACTTGGCTGACTTGGCTGACTTGGCTAACTTGGCTGGCTGGGTGGCTTGGCAGTGTTTCAGGGCAAGTGAAACGCGTAGCGCAAAACGCAAAACGCAAATCAAGTTTGCATTTCATTTGTGACTTTTGCATTTCAGTTATGGCAACCACTTTTTTGGTAAGGGAGCGGGGTGTGTGTGTGTGTGTGGGGGGGGGGGGGGGCGAATGGGGGCGCCATTGTTTATATATGCAGTTGTTCTGCTGTTGACTGATAGCGCTCGATTTCAAGGCCAAACAATAAGCAGCAATCCGCTGCCAACAGACTCGACACAGTCTGCGGCATTTTTGATTGCATATTTGGACCGTTAAATTGATATGTATATATATATACATATATATATATATACATATATACATCTATACATATATACATATATATATATATAGCTATAGCTATATATGAAGATAGACAGCCCAATTGGGCAGTCTAATGGGCGCCATAAATTAGCTCAATTAACTGCTGCTCTGCGCACATTTTTTTTTTTTTTTTATTCATTTATTTATTTATGGTATCTTTTGTAATTGACAATACTCTGCAGAAATGCATTAATTAGGCATAAACTAAAAAGGCTACATTTGCATCTTAAAAATGAGCTTTTATTTATTTACTTATTTATATATTTAAATTCAGCTACACATTTATATCTGGTGTGAATAATTGGGTTGCATGTAAATTAAAAAAGATACTTTTGGATGTGTTTTTATTTATTTACTTATTTATTTATTTTTTTAATGTTAGCTAAACATTTCTGTGCACCTTAGTATATAGTATTTTGCATAATTGAAGTGTGCTGCATATAAATCAAAAAAGATACAAATGCATCTTGAAATTTTTTAAGTAATTCAAAATTTATGCAAGCATTTAATGTGTGATTTATTTATTTATTTATTTAATGCCAACAAAAATCAGTCGACGCACAGAATAAAAAAAAATCATAAAAAAAATGTGAATCAAATTTCTGAAGTTTTGTTAACTGCAACCATTTGTCGATTGAGGAAAATAGAATACTTAAAATGATATATCTGATTATTATTGACAAAAGATACAAATTGATAATGTTAATTGACAGATACAAATGTATCTTGAAGATATGCATGATCAGCATTTAAATGTCAATAATCAATAAACAATAACCAATAAAAAAAATGTGTTTTTGTGCTTTTGGTTTTTTTTATTTTGTTTTTATCTTTGCAAACGATTAAACATTAAAGTTTATGGATAATGTTCATGAATCATGAATCAACATTTAAATCATTTAATATTTTTTTAATGCAGCCCAAATTTCCAAATTCGCGTCTTACTCAACTTATTATTTAGAAAGTCTATTTCTAAAAAGATTTTCTAAACTTTTCGTTTTCTACAAACGAGTGTTTTATATTTTTTTTATTTCGAGCAACATTTAGCAAAAATGCATATTTTTATGGACTCTCAAATTTGACTTTTTTTTTTAAATAAAGAGAAATTACTAAAAAAAAAAATGCACGCCTGCATTTATTCAATTCACGTGAATCATATTCATTGGCAGTGTTTGACATATGTGGCATTTTTTATTTTAGATAATCTGTGATAAATCGAATCGCTTTTTGCAACTCTTTGAATGTGATTCATATTTGCGAATGAATGATTAATGAATGATTATCGCTGAGAGTTTGCAATGTTCAACGAGCGGCAACCAGGCAACGCTTTTACCAGTCGCACAATTCCCCATTGAGTTGCAAGCTCAACATTTCCACATTTCCACATTTCCCTCCCCCATCTTCCACCTCTCCGCTCTAGTTTGAGTTTTAGCTTGTGTGGAATGCAATAAACTTTCGAGTTTCGCTTAGTCAACTGTTGCAATGCGAAATATTTTCCATTTTCCATTTGAAATTTTCACATTTTCTTTTACCTTTTCAAGCACTGTTAAAAAAATGAGGGAAAGATCGGCGGATCCAGTAGCGGAACAAACTATAAAATTAACTTTAGCTTTTATTAAATTATATTAAATGTTTGTCAACTTTCAATACTAGTAAAAAAAAAAATATATGAGAATTTAACAGTCGTCGTTTAAGGACGACTCCTTCAATTATACATATTCCTGATCAGCATTAACGAATTGGGCTGTCTCACAGTCTATATAAAAATTAAGGAAGCTCAATAATAATAAATTTTCTATATGCCATAAAACAGATTTTTGATATTTAATTTTTCAGGGATTTTTAAAATATTCTATGCAATATAAAGCCGCAGTTTTATTTGAATATTTAATCGAATTATTCAACAGCTGGAATCATCTTGTCGAGCTCTCTTGACTAGAGCAATCGTACTTGTTTTTTTTTTTAATAATCTTTTATTTTTGCTATTTAAATAGAGTTTTGCCTTATGGGAAAAGCTTCCGGATGCTACTAGAAAAATACATATATATTAAAATTGAAATCTCCACAGATATATATTTATATATATATATGTATATATATATGTATATATATATGTATATATATATATATATAAATATATATGTTTTGTGTTTATTCTTTTTTCAATTCTGCCGTGTGTGACCCCCCTTAGGTGTGTGTGTGTGTGTGTGTTTGTGTGTGTGTGTAACCTTTTGGTGGTTGCTGTTTGTTTGCTTGTTACTACAAATTATTGGCGTGGCGCGTGGCACGTGCGCGACACTCGCCCCACTTTAAACGGCCATACACCAAGTGTGGGGGAGGGGTGGATAGGGGTAGGGGATTGTGTGTTGGCTTTAGTGTAATTGATTTCGCATTGCTGCTGCTGCTGCAATGAATGCGATTGCTGCGTGCCACGCTTAACATTTGAGTTTTTGCTCTTTGGCTTTGGCTTTTGTAATTGGCCGCCAGGGGCAAGTTGAGCGACTCAACGGGAGCAGGAGCAGCAGCAGGAGCAGCACGAGGACGTTTTGTTGATCCGTCTTGTGTAGGCAAGTTGGTTGCCACCGCCAACTGGTGACAACATTAGCAAATTGATTTCCATCGACTTTCAATGGCCATTGAGAAAATTCTCTGCTTGTTGTGGATTTTATTGTTGTTGTTGTTGTTGCAGTTGTTGTTGTTGTTGTTGTCGTTGGCATTGAGGCAGCTGTAGCTAGCTGTAACTTAAGAGAAACCACATCCCGCATAGGCAACAGCGACGACTACATAACTCAAGGCCCGCAGCGCACTTGCAACGCCCACGCAGCGCTCAGCGCCCACATCAAAATGCCAGACGGCGCGGCGTTTGACAAAACAACAACAACAATGATAACAACAACAACAAAGCTAAATAACAACAAACAAAAAAATGACGACGATAAGAAAAGCTATATATAATAAATAAATAAATAAATAAATATGGCCTGCGACATGCGTCCATAAATTGTGTAAATGTAAATCGGATTTGTGTTTTTTTTTTTTTTATTATTTTTTGGGATTTTCTTTTTCTTTCTTTTTTTTTTGTTTTATTTTATGTTGAGCTGCTGCTTCTTCTTTTTCGAATTCTTGTTCTTCTTATGATTGCTGCTGCTGTTAAAAATTTGATTTTTAGTTTCGTTTTTTTTTTTTATGAATTTTTAATTTGTTTGCGCGGCGCGAATGCAATTTGTGTGATTTGTGTACTGAAGAGGTATGAATTATGCATGTGCGTGTGTGTGTGTGTGTGTGAGTTGGCCATGAGATACATTTCGAGGCGTGTATCTTTCTCATTTTTCATATATATGTATGTAGTAAGTGGGCGGCTGGGCTGAGTTGGGTTGGGTTTGGTCTGGCTTGCTGTGTGTGACTAGACTAATTGTGTTGCCTAACGGAAATGTGGAGGCTGCTTGCACAATTCTGGCACCTAAGAGATACATTTATGTTGTCCATTTCGCCCATTTGGTGAAAGGCGCTGCAACAGCAGCAACAACATCTAAAACAGAGGCGTTGAAATATTTATGATAAGAGTCAGCTACAAAAAGCAGCAGCAGCAGCAGCAAAAAACATATTTGTTTTTACAATGGAAAAACAAAAAAAAAATACTGCAAAAACAAAATATGAAAGTGCAACAGCAGCCACAGCAATAACAACAATCAAAAAGCGCAACAATGCAAGGCAAAAAAAAAAAAAAACTAAAAAAACAAAAACAAAACGAAGACAAAAAACCTGCTAAGCAACTTTTACGTGGATCGCATTTGTGGATGCCATTCGCGACTGTGACAGCGACAGCAAACAAACGTTACCCACAGCCCAAGCACAAAAACTAAAAATGCAGCGGCCCATTGCAAAAGCTTCGACGTCGACTGCGAAATTAACATGTGACTGGAAAGAGAGAGAAAAAGCAACATATGCAGTTGCCACACTCGTTGTATCCACTGCTGCATAATTAATAGACCAATAAGTGTAACAAGAAGAAGCAGTAGCAGTAGCAGTAGCAGCAGCAGTCGCTAACGCTGACGTCATGAGCCAAGATCTATGCTAGAGCGATAGAGAAAGATATGTTGAATCTGGATTTAAAGCAACTAATTCTAATTGAGAACTGAAGCCAAGGCGCAATTGTAAGCCAGCGCAAAAGGAGCATGTGAGGGGCCGGGCAAAACAAAGAAAAAAAAACATAAAAGAAATAGCAGAGAAAGAGAATAGTGGCAAGTGAAGTGAGCAACGGAAACGGTTTAATTTGCTTTGTTAATCATATGAAAAAAAAAGAGTTGCCAGAATTTCAACACTGCCTGCAGAAATGGCATCCACATCTTATTGCTAGCGAATACCTAAGCCTTTTGTAACCATCTATGAAACGGGAATCCACCAACACCAACAACAAGCACAATGAGAATAAGTTGACACTTTCGCGTGTTCAATTTGCATATGAATGAAATGCCGTAAAAAAAAAAGAACGATTGATGTTCGTGTTTAGTTTATTTATTAGCTGGTATATTAGCTGGAGTAGAGCTATCATAAAATCATGTTAAATGGGTTTAATCGAATAAAAAAACACAAAAACATTTACAGTGCATCTGTAAGTCGATCTCATTCGGAGATTTGGAAGTTTTTGTTCTTTGTTGGTCGCTAGGTCAAGATGGAGTTCCGTTATCAGCTTGTGCCACCAGCACTAATCTAGTGAACAACGAGCGTGTTGTGTGGCATGCCTCCTCTCTCGCTATCTATCTTCGTGCGCATTAATTAAAAGTTCTTTCTACCTTTCCAAATGATATTCAAATGCTTTCAATTTGCCATTCTACACACAAAAACAAAAACAAAAAACCAAATTAGAAAACAGAATAAAAATAATACAAATTTGTTGTAGACATTTTGTAAATCGCGTGCGCTATAAAAACTTTTCATTTCATTTCCTGCCGAACGTTTACAAAAATATTTTAACTACAATATTTTTAAGTGTTTTTATACAGCCAAATAATTTGTTGTTGTTGCTTTTATGTTTGTTGTATTTTTTTTACGCCTTAGACTTGTTGAATCATCAACAGCAGAGCATATCAAGACATTTGAAAGAAATATGATGCGCACACACACACACGCATATACATACAAATTGATATACACATAGGCCCACACATAGATACAATCCACACAACAGCTGCTGCTGCTGTGGCTGGGCAATGTTGCAATAATCACAAAACCCTCACCGCTCCTCCCGCCCTCTTTAAGATACAAGATCCACCAATACAAATACCAGCTACCTCTCCCCTATCCCTTTCCCCTCCCACCAACAAGTCGTCGCTCTTCCACCGCTGCCTGCTTTACCCAACGCAAGTGTAAAAGTTCAACACAAATATCTGACGACGACGCCGACGTCGGCAGCATCAGCCAGCGACAGTGCCGGCCGAAGTTACTCATTTGTAATGCCAAAGCTGAGCAGCGTATGGAATGTGCAAGAGTGGGTACGCTCCCTCTCTCTCTCTCTCTGACCGAGCTGTAGTTGATCTCTTGTTGGCACGATCCGTTTGCTCTCTGCTCTCGCGTGTTTCGTTTTGCATTCCACAAAGGGTGTCGTTGGGTCAGCTGCGCTTTCAGTTGAGTAGTGCTCAGCTGGTGATCAGCGGTTAACCGTTAAGTGCAGTTCAGCAGATCAACGTCAAAGAAAAAGAAGCAGCAGCAGTAAAAATATAATTTTACTGCAAAGCAAATGAAGTTGAAATAAAAATCAACTGAAAACTCCACAGAGATCTACATGAAACTCATATTTCAAATTTTTTCAAGCAGGCATCTAGAAAAGCTAATTTGAAGAGCCCAGCAATGTACACAAATTAAGATGAGAAACATAACTTGTCAATAACTGTAAATTATTTGAACATAATTGAGAAATTTTTAAATTCTGCGTAAATACATGTTTGATTTAAAAATGACAATATGCCATCATTTAATATATTATTTATAATTGCTATATATATATATAATTGAGATGCTTAAGGAACGGTCTGAAGTTGATCATACATACACATCTATATTTATGCATATATACTTCACATATATAAAATAAAATGAACAGTGTTGACTACGTGCACAAAGAGTCCACAAGATCCACAAGCAAAAAAAAAACACCTCCACCCGAGGGCCAGTTACAGTTATTGTTAAAGCTTTAGTTACAGTTCGACAAAGACGTATGGTGGGGGGGGGGGGGTGACAGCGGCAGGTGTTGTTTGAGTGATGCTCGTATCTGATTACAGTTTGAATGCGCTTGCAATGAACTAGAAAATTTGACTGCTACCGGCAGATTCCTTCGTGCTGCAGCCGCATCAAATGAATACTGGCCATGGGGTCCGGTCCGAAACAGGTGCAGCCTGACCGAAAGATAGACAGACTGACAGACACTTACTCCCCCGTCCTCTCATTCGCTGCCACTGTCTTTGTTTTTGTCATCCACTGTGGCTTTGTTTGCCGGAGGAGAAAGAGAAAAAAAAAAAAAGAGAGAGAGAGGAAAAAGTGCACGAGCTGGCAAAGATTTTCGAGATGAAAACGTGACTGGCAACAAGTAAAAGCTCAGCAAGCAGATGAAAAGCGGCAACAGTGCTGCAAAGTAAAAACTACGACAATTGCAGTTATTTGATGAGTTTGCAGAGCATAACCAATGCAGTCGCCGTCGCAGTCGGCGTCAACAACTACTATTTTTTATTTATTTTTTTTTTTTTTTGCAAAGAGAGCGGAAATTTAATGAGCAGCTGCAGCCCATTTTTATGCACTTCCCCATTGCCTGTGCCGCCCCCAACTGCCACGCTGCGGCATGTGGCATGTGTTGAGTTATAATTGCGACTCGCTGCGCGTTCCATCAAAATTTCTCTCGAGGCACACTCGGCTTAACGCTCCTCGACGACTGCTCGGGGCACAGTAATGATGCATTTAACTGATTATGAGGCGCAAAAACCACAAATTGCTGCTGCAACAATTTGCAAATGCCAAACTGGAGCAGGCAGCGTGCAACAAACAACTTGCAGGCAGCTTGCTAACTTTTGTGGCCATTTAGAGCGCAGCAATGTTAATTAATTAATGGTTAATGCTTAAGGCTGAGATGCGTGCCTCCCGCCCATATCCTCAATCAAATTCCATTTGCGTTCATTTGAACTACTTGGTGCAAGTTGTGCAACACTGGCATTTATTTTGTTTATATAAACAAAATCAAAATTAAAGTAAAAAAAAAAATGGCAACTAGTCGCAAATTAAATAATACAAAAAATAAATACTTTACAGCACTGACTGCAAAACTGTGCCTCAAAGTTCAACAATTATAGTCTCCAAGAGACAACTGCTTACTGTAACTGCAAAGAATTTACCAACACTGTTTCAGCGCCCAACACTAAATTACATATTTATTTATATACATCCACTTCGAGCTGGAACAAAGAATTGTCGAGGCAATTTTAATATATGTTTAAAAAAAATTTATTCTGATTTGGTCGTTAGACAACACTGTCGAAAAATGACTCTAAGCATGTTTATAGTTACTTTTATTGACTTCTGTATGTGTGTGGCCAAAGCCAACTGTTGCCAGGTTACTGCTACTTGCCACCCACAAACAACCAGTGCCAGGAGGATATGGGAGTGCGGGGGGGGGGAGCATTGTTGTGGGCAGGCAAATCAATCGTTGTAATGACCCAAATGGGATTTTATTCATGGCTGCATAATACACTCCACACATAATAATACAGTGAAGTGTGGCAACAATGCCTGCCACATATATATATATATATATAGTTATATGTATACCCTGAACCCAATAAAAATGGGTAAAGAAGGTATAATGGTTTCGTGAAAATGTATGTTATAGGCAGAAGGAAGCATCTTCGACCCCATAAAGTATATATATTCTTGATCAAGATCAACAGTTGAGTCTATAAAGCCATGTCCGTCAGTCCGTCTGTCTGTATGAACACGCGCATGTCAGAGACTATAAGATATTTGGAGTATCGATACATTTTCGATTTCCTATTGCAATAAAAGTCACGATTTTAAGGGCAGAATATAATAATTAACACATAATATGCATATGCATAATATTAATCAAATATTATCGGAAAAGAAACACCCAAGTTATGGTCAAAAATACATATTTTCATATTGATCTCATTTCTTCCAGCAGCCGCAAGCATTTTCTGCATGCATAAATATGCGAGTGCATGTGTGAGAAAGAGATGACATGATATTTGATGTTATCGTCAATTTGCTTTTGTGTGTATACCGAATAATCCCGTTACGTACGATTGCCTGTACGTGTGTATGTATATGTATGTATATTTTACGTATTTCTAGCCAGCCAATTAGGGATCATTTCGGGCTTTTGAATAACTGTATTCGCTGCATTCGTTTTTTTTAGTCTTCAGCGCCTGTGCAACACTTTTTAAAGTCAAATTTCCTAATATGATTACAATATATTTGAACGTTGGGCTTAGGGTATATCGTAGTCGCGCTCACTCGACTAAAGCATTCTTTCTTGTTTTTTTTTTTACTTTTACTTTTTTTTGTCTTTATTTTTATTTATGTTAATTGTGTGCGGCAAAAGGTTACCACAACGCCCAATTCTTATAACTTATAAATGCACCCATCCCACTTTCTTCCCCACCCCACTTTCTTCTTCACCGCACCTATCCCTGTCCCCCCTCTGTTACCACCCCCCGCGCCAACAGCTTGTCGTTCCTTTATCGCCTCGTTTCTCGTCGCTGTTCGTTTAATTTTATTGCCTAATTCTCAACTTTGATTGCTGGCACAGCCCGCAGTTGCCACGCCTCCTCCAGCCCCCCTCCACCCCACCCCAAACTCACTTTCACGCTCGTTGACATTTCTGATTTTTTGGTAGCTGCTTTTTTTTCTCACTCTTCTCACTTTTCCCCCCTGTTCAACTTTCAATTTGACATAATCAATTTTTATATTTATTTAGCATTTTTATGCTCTCTGTTAATGGGCAACGCCCACTTCTCATTTACTGCCACGCCCCACTTGCATTAGGCCGACTCATTTGAATGTCAGTCGTCGCCATCACCCCTCCCCCACAATTACCACTTCCCCGCTCCACCACTCAATTAACATTTGTGTAAAATGTAACGAATTGAGAAATTTCAAAGTGTCTTGAAATTATTTTCCAACTTTATAGCAGAAGAAAATTGAGTGGAAATTATGCAAAGCAGTAAAATATCTGAACAGAAAAGTATATTTTCCAAATTTAAGCAATAGTTCATTTTTTGATTGAAAGTTTTTTAGAGAATTCTTTCAACTATAACTAAAGATTAATACTTAATTTAATTTTGTTTTGAAAAGTATTTGATTTGAAGACATTTTGAAGAATTAATAAAGGAAGACAAAAGTAAATATAATTTGGGGAAACTGAGCGCTTGGCCAAATGGGGCAACGCTGCTCAAGAGGCAAGTACAATAAAAATGTGTGCGTAATTGAATTGTGGCATGCGTGGAGATGTGGCAATGCTGCACGGAGCAGCAATGCAACAACCATTAAATTGAAGCCAATGTTTTTTTTTTTTGACTGCTTTGTTTTTGCAGTGCTTCCGCTTGCCATTTTTTTTTTTTTTTGTTGGTTGGATTTTGACTTTTTGAGACGTTGACGACAACAACAATGATGTTGGGCAATTGCGGTTGCCAGGGGAAGGGGGGGTGGGCGTTGGGGGTGAACTCAACGTTCTTTCATATTTGAAGCGGCAGACAGAAACTGATTGAGCTTCAAGTTCATCGTCGTTGTCGTCGTCGTTGGCAACATTTAATCAAGCCAAGAAGCCAATTGGAAGACGACGCCAATAGGAGCGCGTAGGTGGGTAGAAGGAGGGCGGCGGCGGCGGCGTCGGCGGAACACACATCAAAACAAAAAACAAAGCAAACTGTTTGTTGTGATGCTAATGATAGTTCAACAAGAGAGCAACAAGATATCGCAGTCGAGGCAGAATTGAGTGCGTGCACGCGACTATCTACAAGATACAAGATACACACACAAAAGATACACACAACAGATACAATAACATATACCTATATATATATATATACACATATGGCAGGCACTTTCAATGTTGGCCGCATTGTTGCGGGGGCGCCACCAGCATCGAAGTCGGTGCACAGAAAGATTTATGATAACGAGGCAAAAATGTATTTTTTATTTGTATTTGTTTTCCAATTTGGTTTCTCTAACCTTGCGCAGAGTATTCAAATGTTGTCATGCAGCCGAGGCAGAACTTTTCCGATTTTATATATATGTTATATAATGCCAATCTGCATCGGTCAGAACTTATGCGAGAATTTGCAAGAAGAACAGATCCAAAATGTATATTTTTAATATTTAATTAATTGTTCTTTCGATTTATTAATTATTATTATATTTGTTAGCCCCCTTTCTGAGTCTATAGCTCCTCCATCAAACCCACTCCCAGCACAAATGCTAGAATCTCTGCTGGGCTTGGCTTCTCATAAGGATGCTGCATCTTTTTGCCGGTTAGGTCGACACATTCAGCTGGGATGTGCATTGAGGATTCCTGCTCGGTTTCATATTTTAAATATTTATTGTTGAAATCGCTTCTGGCTTTTAATTTTTAATTTTTTTAATTTTTTCTGCATGTTTCGGCTCAAGTTTTTTCTCTCTCTTTTCATTAATATTTATACGTAATTTTCTTATTTCATATTTTTTTTTTTTTATCAATGTGCTTAGTAATAATCAAATGTGGCACATTCAAAACAGAAAATAAAAAAAATAGAAATAAAAAAAATATCTAACAAAGAAACTTGAAATATTTCGAGCTGCGTACTAAAAATGCGATGTTCGATTTAAATTAAATTTAAAGAGTATTTCCTATTTGGTGTGCTCAACATAAAAGTTCAAAATTGTTGTTTTGTTGTTTTGTTGTTGCTGCTCTCCAAGGGATGCACATCAATAACAATAATAAGGCACCTGCAACATGCAGTTGTTGCTGCTTGGTCATTTGGCCCTGACAGCGAATGGGCCACGCCCATGCCGCGCTCTTCCGCCCACGTCAAGACAGGTGTCTAAATATAGAGTTATCGTTTCGACGAGTTTCGCCATTCAAACCGATCTCTTCGTGGAGATATTGATCCATATTGCTGTTATTGCGGTTGATATTGGTAATGGCGAGGGGCAAGTGGGCGTGTTAGTGCCACAGACATATTTAGAGGAGTGCGGAATTCCAGCAAAATGAATTAGAAACTAAATAAATAAGATTATCGATCGATCAAGTTTTCTGGAACTATTTAATTTTCTATTATTTATTAGATTAGCAAACAAAATAAATCAAAAATATTCTTCAATTATTTTTGCAACATGCAACTATTTAATCGAGCCAAATTTTAACTATACATTTTACGCTATAAAAAATCGTTTTTTTTTTAAGAAATAATGTTGCCATATCAACAAATGATAAATATTTTGGACATGGTATTTATATTTTATATTCAAAAAATGATCGTCTTTACAGCTATTTTACCATTGCTATAAAAATAATTGTATATTAATTTATTATTAATAATTACAATTATTATATATATATAATATGCGAATAATCATTGCTCGACTAGTTTTATACAGATACAAATCTGCTTTTTATTTATTTTAAATTATTTCGTTTTTATTTTATTTTCTGTTTTTGTCTTTGTAATAATTTGTTTGCTAAGACAGTTTAATATTTTCTAAAGATTCTATTCATATTTTTTATATATTATTATTAATATTGATATTATATATATAAATTCAATAAATGATAATGAAAGCAATTCTTCAATCTTCAGTCGAAAACGTTAAAGTCTCGCTCTCTCTCTCTCTCTCTCTTTCTGTCTATCTCCATCTATCTCTTTCTCTCCGCGATGATAAACGTCGCAATTGACATCGTGTTGAGCCACAGGAAAAGTTTTGTAATCGGTTACCAAATAGGTTCACTTCGAGTGGGTTTCACATGCAGCCAAAATCACCAGCACCAGCTGAGTTGGGGTAGGGGCAAGGGAAGGGAAAGGGGGGGCAGAGGGGCATCGACAAGCTGTGATAAGGCAGCAGGTGCAGCAGGGAAAAACGAAAGTCAACTCAACTTGCCTGCGGCTGATAAAAACTTTGGTCAATGACTAAGAAAAGAAAAATAACCAAGAGGGGGCAAAAGGGGCATGGACAGTGGGCAGGGGCAACGGGGGCAAGTGGGCACCTATTTGGGTTGCATTTGCTAGCAATTTGTTGTCGTCTTTGTTGTTGTTGTTGTTGTTGCTGTTATTTGCTTTTTGCGGCCGGCGGCGACCGAATTCATTTGACTTTTGCTGCGTTTGTTTTGTTTGCTCAGCGATTTGTGTAGATACAATTTTTGTACACGGCACAGATAAGCGGCGGCAATGGTTTCGTTTGTGCCCCATTTGGAGGCACTGGTCTGTATAGACAAACAAATTACAAACAAATTGTCGTTTGTCGATTGCTTGAAGAGTCAAAAACATAGAGAGAGAGAGAGAGAGAGGGGGGGAAAGACAGTAAACAAAACTTTGTTTTGGTTTGGAGTGGGGGAGCGGGGGGTGGGCACAACTTGGGGCGACACACACAGTCATTTGCAGGTGGTGGCTATGGCTATAAACAAACATTAAATGGAACATCTTCTGTCCACTTTTGGGCAGTTCTCAGCGAACTGAACTTTGACCTCTGAGTTACCAAAGAAGCTGATAAGAACGTCGTTCGTACGACGACTCTGCCACATGTGCAACTAAGTCTTGCAACAATGTCTATCTGTGTGTGTGTGTGTGTGTTAAGTGATTGTTTCTGTTACCCTTTTAATGCTGACAAATCGAAACTGGCAGATAACAATTTAGTTCGTGTAAACAACTTAAGTTTTGTACCAAATTTACTTATAAAAATCATAATCAAAATAAATTATGCAGCAAATAAATTAATTATTTTATTTTATTATTTTTATTCATTTTTCTTACTTTAATAACGCAAAGAGAAAACCAAGTTGAAAATACTTGAAAAATATTTTTACGTTTTACGTTTTTCGGTTCGAACCAAATAAAATGAGTAAAATTGTGCATCGCCAAATCCATTATATACATAAATATATATATATAACTATTAAATTATTGGAATATACAAATCATTTTATCGATAACAGCCTATATTTGGCGAATATCGATACAAATTGACTTGGCCGAAACAATTTTCAATCGATATATGCTAATAAGTTGACATGTTATATCGATCGATATATGTATAAAATCGATTATCAAATCAAGACAATTATCAAGATATTAATCGAAGTAAAAATCTTGTAAGAACTGATTTGCAATAATAACATAACCAAGATCAGTAAGAAATGGTTCCGAGTGGTTGGCTCTGAGCTAACTAAACTGGCTATATACACATATATATACATACATATATATACACATATATATACATACATATATATATATTTGTTTTCTTTGCCCGGCTTGGGTTATTTAAAACTAAGAATTAAATTGCCTAAACAATTCACCCAAAATGTTTTCATCATTTCACTGTTTATTATGAAATGCCGCAATTTAATCACTCGCAAAAGTGAAAAATTCTTCGTTTCGAGTGCAGTTTTCTAGAAATTGTTGTTGTTGTTGTTGTTTCTTTTCTTTTTCTTGGTAGCATCAAATTTTTCATTTTCATTGGTAAGCATTTTATTTGTTTAATTTTTGTTTTACTTACGTGAGCGTTTTGGAGTACAAAAAGTAAAGTTTTCTTTCTTTTTTTTTTTTGTTTTTTTAGTGTTTTTTAACGAGCTGTGCAAATTTATATCGCTGTCGGTTTTTATTTTATTTTCTGTTTAGATTTTATTGCTGGTGTTAAATTATATTTATGTTTATTTTGTTGTTTGGGGCACAGAGTTCGTTGACGTTGTTGTGTGTGAATTATTTGAATTGCAACTTGGCGCATAAATTTACAATTTGTTGCAGCTGCATTTTCATAGCGCTAACGGTTTATATTCGCATTCGCATTCGCATTCGCGGTCGCATTTACATTTGCATTCGTATTCATTTCATTCGCATTCGCTGTGCGTTTGTGGATTTTAATTAATACAAATAATGTTCATATGAAAAAAATAAAAGTTATTTTATTTGTTTTAATTTATTTTTTTTTAAATACTGATTTCAGTTTTTCAGTTGCTGTTGTTGTTTGCCGTTTGCATAATAATGCACTCGAGCATTCATCCAAACACTCAATCAATGCTGCACTTATTCACCCATTCACCCATTCAAGCACTCATTTATTCGTTTATTCATTTAGCAGCTCGCTGAAACTGTTGTCATGCCAGCTGTTTCAATCCCCCCTCTTTTACATAAATACCAGCATACCGCCCCCTTACCCGCCCACAAACACACACACACACAACACACACACACGCATATGCACATAATGATTGCATGTTAATAAAATGAAATTTACTCGAGCGTTCAAAATGCAAAACATATTGAAAGAAATGTTAAAAAAAAATAAAAGCTTTTTTGATTTTTCTGAAAATTTGTAAAAGAAGAAAGAGTAAAGCAATCGGTGTTGGAAATAGTAGAGTTACTAGAGATTATATATATATTTTGTGTTTCTTCCCATTTTAATTCTTTCTATAAATGAAAACTACACTTGAGTATCTTAAGTCTATTTTGGGGCATTTGCTCGTCGCGCACTCTCGTCTTTTACATTCTGTTTGCAGTTAATCAATTTTAAAGTGTTGTACAAGTGTCAAAGATTAACAGCTTCCCTTATCCAGCTTTCCTATCCCCATCCTAACCGCTGTGTTGTCACATTTGTTGTTAAATTGATTTGTTAATGAATTTAGTTGGCATTTATGCTGGCCAAAAACGATGAAAGAGCGAAATGGAAAATGTGGAAAAATTGGAAAATCAAAAGAACAAATTGCCTGAGATCGCTGTGAGACCATGGAGCCATTCCATTTCCATCACAACACACGCTGTGGTTTCTCATTTATTTTTAGAAAGTTAATCACATGTTGAGCAGAGCATTTAGAACGATCCGCTGGAATGGAGTATTGGAGTAGATCTTGAGTGTGGAACGAATCGACCACAACAACAACAACAACAACTTTTTGGGTACATTGTTGTCTGTGTAATGCAGTAAAACATAATTTTAACACAGCTGATCAAGTTATTAAAATCTTGGCTAAAAACTGTTCTTCAACACTTTTTCAAAGTGTGCATTTTGTGTTGCAAATCATTTCTATTGATAAATTGGCAAAATGCTTAATCATATGTCAAAAATAATATTTTAATATTGAATTTTAAAGACAAATAATTAAACTGTTAAATAATAAGCTAATATAAAATATTAGATAAGGAAATAATATTATTAAAAATGACAACATACAAATCGAAGTGTTTTTTTTTTGTTTCTTGACTGTAAATTCGAATGTAGCAAATATCTGCTGAGTGGGTTATCACTTAAGGATTATAAATATATATATATTGGAAGTTCCACAAAAGCAAAATTCAGTCTAAGCAATTCTATTAGGACAAAATACAGAATCCATTTCACTTGCGAATATAAAAAAAAAAATACGCAAGTAAAAGTTTTGATGGAGGAATTCATTTCTTTCAAATAGATTGGAATCTTTTCGTTGATAGTGACGATAATGTTAACGAATATATATCGACGAGCTGAGTCAGAGTTAAATCTTGATTTGTTGGACAGATACTACGAAGCCAGCGGCGCAGCAAACAAGTTAAATAACGTGACTCAGAGTCGGAGTGAGTTCGTCCGTCTGACCATCTGGCTGTCCGCTTCACTGCTTCACAGCGCTCCACATATCAAAGGAAAAAAAAATAGTCAAGTTCCACATGAGCATTTGCACCGAAATACCAAATTGAGAGCAATTTAAATATTACAATTTGAAAGACAAAAAGAAGAAAACTTCAAGTTTAATTTACTGCAATAAATTTTGCATTCATTGCTAAAAACAAACAAAACACAGTAAAAGAAAAACAACACATAAAACACAAACAAAACAAAATTTCGGGCTGCGGCGGCGGCAGCGCTGCCAGCGGCAAACGCAAAATGAGGCTGCCAAAAAAAATAAACAAACAGCGCCTACAGCAACGACAACAACAACCACAATTTCCTTTAACTTATTTGATTTTATTTTTTTGGAGTTTTCTCATTTAATTGTTTTATTATAGTATTATATAACATTGGATAGTTGTCTGCACAAATTATCAGAGTAGTAATATGTGTAAAATGAAAGCAATTTAAAACATTTGCCAAAACACAGCGCAATTTGTAATATATCGTATTTGGGGTTTCTTATTTTCTTTTCTTTTACTTTAGTTTCGTTTTGTTTTTGTTTTGTTTGCTTTGCACACAAGCGATAATTTTTGATCGAATCGTTTACACACGCACACAACACTACATCTCTACAACTAGAAAAACAACAAATAACACGAAAACAAAAATACCAACCGCACGTTGCGCTTTCAAAACTTTCGTCCGTCGCCTGTGGAACGCAAAACACAACTGAGCAAACTTACGAAGCCGGCTGACAGCAGCAGCGGCAGCAGTAGCAACAGTGGCAGCGACGTCGACAGCGAAGCTCGTGCTCGTGCTCGTGCGCTCTACTGCGTCGCCACCCGCTTACCTTTCTTTACTATCGCACTCACACAAAACATGCTAACCCCAACGCACACTGGGCTTGTTATGCAGTATTTAAACGAAAAGTAATTTGCCAAATATTACGAAATTCAACCTCCACAGCTATTCTTAAATTATTATTTCGTTATTGTATATTCAGGGATAGTATTATTTTCGTTACATGCATAACTAAAAAGCTTTTACATTTCACATTCTGTGCAAACTAGAAGTGCTTGAAGCCAATGTGCGTTTGGCGCATTTTGGTTGTTGGTTGATGCTGAGTGAGTGTGTGTGCGTGTGTGGAACGAGTTGCTCGTTGGAGCTCACTGCAGTCGCTGCTGCGCTGCCCACATTGAAGTTAGAGTTGGCGTTGGCGTTGGCGATGCTGCTGCGCTGCTGCTGCATGCAAGCAAATTGCGCAAATCGTATGCGTTTTTCAATAGAGCAGCAGATCGCTGGGCGTTGATTGCAGCGTATGCGTGGCTTATGCGTAAGCACCACAACTGGCAACTTGGAACAGGCAACTACAACTGCCAACTGCAACTGGGAATTTAGAACGCATTGCAAGTCGTGTGATCAAAATCAACAAACAACTAAACAGAAAAACAACAGAAGCAACTAATAACAAACAATGCACAAAGCATCCACATTGTATTTGGTCAACCGCATTGCAGACGCGTGCGTTATTTCAAACACATGCGGGCAACAACTAAAAAAATAAAAAAAATAAAATACAAAAATCAACTGTTAACAGACCCACTGCAATATTTTTCACAGTGAACGAACACAAGTGAAACAACCCTAACACCCAGGCAAGATATCAACACTGTCTAACATAAGCATACAATTAGAAAAACTAAAATCGCACTAAAATTATAATTAACATTAAAAAAAATGTATATACATTACGAAACATTTTTTTAACATTTACAAAATCTTATCCTAAATTGACAATTTTTGGAAAAAAACACTTTTTATGCATATATATAAAAATTTAGCTATAGACAAATAAGACAAACTTGTTTAAAACTACACATCTTGAAATTGTGATATTTAAACCATAGTTTTTAGAAAGAAATAACTATAAATTTGAGAAATATATTTTCTGAATAATATACAGATTTTTTGCTAAGTGTACATATATAGATTTTGCAAAAATTTGTGCATTTAAACATGAAAAGTTTACGTTGTTTTTCTTGCTGTGTTACTTACACTGTCGCACAAAGTGTTGAGCTTTAATGTTTTTTATTTGTTTAATGGACTTTAAAAGAAAACTCTCATATAAACGCGATATATATTTGAAATGTTTGCTTAAATATTGCAAATACTGCTCAAAATTGGTATATCGTATGGTATTTTGCATCGTTATCAAAGTGAATTTTGTTTACCTGTGTAATGAATGCACCCAATTCTGCTGCCGTCGCTGCTGTTGGCCAAAAAGCTCAGCGAAGCGTGCGAAGCAGCAGCATATGAAAGAGTCACAGCAAGAGAGCGTCGGCTCGCAAGAGAGTGAGTGGGAGACAACGAAGATCGTCGTCAGTTTGGCGCTGAAGGCGGCTGCTCTGACAAGGAAGTGTAAGTGGAACATGTGTGCGCTGCCAGCGTCTCTGTGTGAGTGTGTGCGTGTATTTAACTTTGTCATGGCAACTTGAACGTGGGAGAGCCCTTTGCGAAGCTCTTATTATTATTATTGTTTTTGTTGTTCTTTTTGTGGGCTTTTATTCTTGTTGTTGTTGTTGCTATGGCCTCGACCGATCAAGCGAACAAGCCTTCGTTCGGCCAGCTGTTGCTTTTGTTTTGACTATCAAGCCTCAAGCAGCGTGCAAGCGAGAGAGTGAGAGAGCACTGGAGTCAGACAAATTTGACAAATTGCATGGATACGAGCAAGAGCCTGAGTGAGAGAGAGAGAGAGGGAGAGTGCGAGGTAGGCATAAAATATAAATCAAAATTAATGCCACACAATTATTAATTAAAATAATTAATGTTTGCGCCATGGACCCGTTTACGATTTCGAATTTCTTAGCCATTTTGGCAACGTGAGGGATTTCCGCCTTTAATTACATATGCAAAGCCAGGCGCCGATAGGCAACAATGACGGGGAGGGACTTGGCGCTGCTGTTGGGGCTTGGCGAGGCTCAACATGTGTTAGCAATTGCAATTGCTTTGCTGTTCTCGCTCTCTCTCTCTCTCTCTCATTTGGCATGTGTGTGTTTGTACACTCGTAAAAAGAGTCGACCCACATTTTTCTATTTTTCTTGTTTTTAAAAATAATTTATAAATATTGCGAAAAATATTTTGAATATTTAGAAAAATTTATTATATTTTTTTCTTTGATTTTAAAATATTTCCTTAATATTTCTAAAACTGTAAAATTTAGAAAATGTGAACTTTTCTATCGTTATTCTTTTTTTTTTGCCCAAAAAGTAGAAATGCAAATACGAATTTTTCGAAATGAGTCTTTTCTAAATAACAGAAATAATGGAATAAAAATAAAATTATAAGTAATAAAAAAGTCATATTTGCCACAGAAATATCAACATTTTTGTCAAAATTACTTTTCTAATTAATAAATTGACACCAAAAGCATGGCGATTGATTTTGCCAGTGTAAATGCACAGATATTACACAAATTGAAAAACTATTGAGAATCCAGAGACCACAGCCCACAGGCCACCCACCCATTGACGGGTGCGTCGTGTCCTGTGGCATTATCACATACGATAAATATTTATATGGAAATGTAATGACTATTCCTCCCCAGCCCCCCGCTCTCCATCCCCCTCAGACTGGTTGCGTTTTGTCTCGAACGTCGCGCAATTAATGTCACCACATCCTTTGGGCCTTATTAATGTCCTTCGGCCTGCTGCCGTCTGTTTTTGCCGGGTGTCTGGGTTTGGGGAGCTTGGCCCATTAATGTCGTCGTCGTCGTCGTCGTCGTCCCCTCTCGCAACGGTAAAAACAATTAATTTGCCCATAATGCAATTTATATCGGTTTCGGTTTGAGCATTCTCTCTCTCTCTCTCTTATCTATCTCTCTCATGGTTTCTCTGGTTTGGTTGCTCATTGGCTTACGCATATATCCTGTGAAAATCGTCTGCTTGGCCACATAATGTGCATATTTGTGGTTGCTGGCGTTTGCTTTTAAGGCCAAATGATTAATTATCAAAAGGGCAACAATTCACAAAAAACAATAAGCTCGGCCACAAAATATTTTAATGGCCAACGAAACATGAAATGCAAACAGTTTAAACCAAACTCCACAGATTGCATACCTTAGCCAAAGAACAAATTTGACAGTTAGCCACTTTAGTTATTCAGTTGCGGCTTAAAACATTTGCCAATTTTAGTGCATAACTTGGTAAAATGAAAGGCTTCAAAAGACGATTTTCTGTGTGAGCAGCTTCTCAATTGTTGATTTGAGTATATATAAAATATATATTATTTTATATAATTTTATATATATTAAATCTTATTTACTTTCACGTTTCAATAAGCTATAGTTTTCTCAGCTAAAATCAAGTATTAAATTGTAGCAGTTAAAAATAGCATTTATAGTTTTAAAAATCAAAATAAAAATGATTTAAAAAAAGTGTATAATGATTTCTGATTTGTAGTAAAAAAAAGTATATTTATATATGTATATATATAATTGATCAGCATCAAGAAATCTAAACTTAATTCGTACTTCAAATTTCAATTCGAAAATATTGAATTATTGTGCAACTGCCAAATGGCTAATTCATTTTGTTAGCCAAAACGTATCAGAAAAGAAATCCGGATTCATAGCTTAAGTTAAGTTATTTAATTTAAAATATTTGCAACACTTTTACAAGACGAAATTGTAAATTTAATATATCGATAAAGGCAGGGAAAAAATGTGATTTGCTGATGACAACTAATAAAAGCAAAAAATTCGCTTCACAAATTGCAATTTGATAGACTGACAAACTGTTGATTGGTCGTAGTTTTTGTGGCATGACGCGCCTGCAATTGAGATCTCTTTGACGAAAAAAATTGTGGGCAGATTACATGACAAGAGCCACCCACGAGTGGCAAGCATATCGTGGCCGACAATCTCCGGATCTCAGCTCCCAGCAAGGCAGCCGTCATCTTGGTAAACAAACTGTCAAATCGCGAAAAGTGTGGGCAGGGGGGGGGGGGGAGTCGTGGAAATGAACTCCAAATAAAATGTTGGAAAAATGCTTTTTGCTGCGGCTGCACGCATATGGGGAAAAAAAGAAAGAAAAAAAAAAGAAAAATCGAAAGATGTGAAAAATGCTGCTGTGGATGAGCAGTTGGGTTTTTGGGTTTTCGACTCTTGATCTTTGGGATTTGTTTGCATTATCAAGTGGGGGGAGTAGAGCGATAGAGAGAGAGGAGGAACATGACAGGAATATAGACACTTTTGATGAGTCAAACGAGTCTCGACAAGATATCGTCGTCTGATTTTATCAGTTACAGAAACATTTGTACTTACTGACAGAGATACAGATACAGATACAATCAGCCAACTCAGACAACTCACCTGCAAAGAAACATGCAAAAGAAATGACATTAATTGAATTTGTTTTGAATATTCTGCTTAAACTATGTATGTAAAAAATATACAAAAAAAATACGAAAAACATTAGCAAAGAAAAAATAAGCAAAAAAATAAGCTGAGTGAAATAATTAAAAACTTTACGGCAACATTTGGAAAATTGTTTTGAGGCTCCCACAGGCCATTGACGGGGTCAAGAAATGGCCATTCTAAAGGGACACAGTACTCCAAGCAAAACCACCACTCCCACACCCCCACCCCCCCACCACAATCCCCTTTCCACTCCTCCTGCAACTCAGGCTTTGCGCGAGCAGCTTGAAAATATTTTTACGATGAAGACCCCAAAAGAACAACGAGGCCCCAAGGCGGTGTATTGTTAGAAGGTGCAGGAGAGGTGAAGATGGGGAGGGGAGGGAGGCGATAGACCTGGACTCGGACAGCACAGGACAACTGTAGCCTGTAATTAAATAATGCCCCTGCCCATAGCCCATTGCAGCTAAAAAGAAAGAAAAAAAAAAGATACAAAAGTATCTTAGCGGCAGGCGGCGCCATTTGAAGTTGAAGTAGCCAACAAAAAAAAAAACATGCAATGGGAAGCGGGGGGTGGTGTGTGTGTGGGGGGGGGGGAACTGTTTGCTGTCTGGCTACGAAAAAAAAAACAATGTGGAGAAAGGGGCAGCGGGACAACATACGCCAAACTATTGCTCCCCTAGGATGAATTAATAAATTTTCTAGCGAAAGTTGCCACAGGGTCAAAAGCGAATGGGACAAGAGAGCGAGAGAGAGAGAGAGAGAGGGGGGGGGGAGAGAGCAAGAGCGAGCGCGAGAGAGATGAAGAGCGAGACAGACAAACAGCGCAACAAATAAACAAATAATCATGGCCAACAAACAAAAACAAAAATAAAACAACCACAATACAGAAAAAAAAAACACTTGCATCGCCAAGACGAAGTTTTAATACTCTTACAGCAGAAAGTGGCATTAATTTGAACTCCACCCATTTAGAAATAAATAAATAAATGCCTTATTGGGGTTGGAAAGTGCTTCACTAATTGGAAATTATTATTTAAAAACTCAATGCTTGAATTTTCTCAAAATTTTATTATTTGTTGTTGTTAAAAAAATTAAAAAATAAAATAAATTAAATTTTTTTTTTTTTAAAGAAGCCAAAAATGTTGCAGAATTTTTACATTTGCTGCGAATAAATAAAGCAAACCAATTTTATTAATTCAATAAAAAAAACGTTTCAAAACAAAAAAAAAATTTAACACTTTTAGAATTTTTAATAAGAACTAAAACCGTTAGTAATAATATGTTTTATTATTGTGTATAAAGCTCCTCAGGCAAATTGAGGATTTCTGAAGAGTTTCTTCTCATCTGACTAACACAATTCCATTTGAGATGCGTTAATTGAGCACAAAATATGACAAATCGTTCAAATATATATATATATATATATAGCCAATATGTTGCATATCAGCTAATAAAATCAAAAGGCCCGCCAAAGGAGTTAATTTGAGGCAAAAATGTGTTTAACTTTTGCCGCCAGCCTGGCGATTATAATGATAAAAATATGATGGCGATGATGATGATGATGTTGATGGGGCCATATATGAGGGCATACACACATATATATATAAATGTATATATATCAAAATATATGTGTGTGAGTGAGTGTATTTATGGATGCTGCAAGTTACTCAGAAATGGACAAATATGGCAAATGGCAATTTACAATTTACAACTTGGACTTTCCCCAATCAAATGCGACAAGCACATAAATGAAGAATGCACCAGGGTTGCAGCACTCGGTGTGTGTGCGTGTGTGTGTGTGTGTTGGTGTCGCACTTAAGCAATTAAAATTTGTGCAACATATTTTCAAGACCAAAGCGATTGATTTGTTGGCCATAATCCGCAAACAATTCGATTTGATGCTGTGAAATGGAAATGGAATATATATGGAATATGTAGAACTGGGCATATCCCAATTATAATAATTAATATAATTAAATTTATAATATATAAATATCTATTTATAATAATTGCATATTTATTGGATTAATATCATTATTAAAATTGAAATAATATAATATAATATAAATTTTTATATTTTATAATATAAATAATAAAAAATCGTGACAATTTTGACGATGGATTGGAGTTGGGTATATTTTGAATAATATTGTGTTTTAACTGATTTGTTCAATAAGAAGAAGAAAAAAAAACACAATTTGCGACAAGTGGAAATCTGTGAAATCCGACTATATATATTTATATATACTATATTATTTATATATATTATTTAGCTTGTATTGAAAATGTATTTTTCTACACTTCAAAATATGCAAATAAAAATTTAAATAAATAAATAATTAAGAGTTAAAGTAGAAAAACTAATTTATCTGTTTTTAGAATTAGTTGCATAAACAAAGTTAAGTAATTTGAAGCCAACTTAAGCTGAAGAGTTACCACATCATTTAAACCCTGGTTGTTGCATTCCCATAAATGTCACATAGGCACACACACACACACACACACAGATATACTCATGTGTGTGCAAGTTTTCTTGAGTGACAAAGCGCTTTTGGAGCAACTTTGGGGCGCCTCCCCGGCAGTCCCTTTAACCCGCCTGACTCTCTGCATACACACACACACACACACCCCACTAATAGCACTATTTAGCCGCAACACACACACACACACACACACACCACTCGACATGTTGCCGAACACAAATGAAAGCAATAAAATTATGGCCAATGCCATTTTTGGTATTTTCACACCGAGAAAGCCGCTGAAAGAGAAAATGAAATGAAAATGCGCAAATTTCGCCAAGTTTTTTATTTGGTTTTTTTTTTCGTTTTGTTTTTCCCCTTTCGCTGCTTGGTTTTCCATCTTTGCATCTTTGATGGCCCGCAAACTCAGTTGTTGCTATACGCCCTAACCACGCCCCCATCAAACACTCTGGCTCCTGCTTGCGACCCTAGCCCTCTTTACCCCCCCTTTTCTCATGCGCCATTTAATCAAGAAAAACACTTTTTATTGTGCAAAATTATGACAATTGTTGTGTTTGTTGCTGATGTTGTTGTTGTTGTTGTTGCTGTTGTTGCTGTTATAATGATTGTTTGTTGGTTGTTTGCTGCTGGTTGTTAATGTCAAAAGTGTTATTGTTATGCAGACAATTATAGCACGCGATAAAAATGCTTAGCTGTTGCCAGTTTAGCGCTGGCTCAGCCCAGCCCCATAATGAGCCCTGGCTAAATGGGAAAATATGTTTATTAGCCAAAAAGGATAACGACTTGAAGCAGTTGGCATTTAGCAGTTAACAGCAACAGCAGCAGCTGCGACCTTTTGGCCATTGTTGCCCCTCTCTTTTTGCTTTGATCAAAAGCAAAAGCGATCGAGATTATTTATTTATTTTACTTAGCGCACACACACAACAGCTGCATGCCACAAAAATAGTTGTAAACAGGCGGAGCATGTGCCACATACATGCCACATTGACAGCAGCTTCTATTTGGGTGCTGCTGCTGCCACAGCTTTGCAGATTACACGATCGATCTAAATAACATATGACAAATATCGAGTGCTTCACATGCGGCATGCAACTGTGCAACTGCAACGCACTTTAAAATTTCGACGATTCATTCGAAGCCAAATCTTCAATTTTTAAAGCATTTTTTTATTTTTTTTTAAATATTTTATTATATATTATTATTATTTATTTTTTATATTTTAGAATTGACTTTAAGAAGGAATGAAAACAATTAATTGTTACTTAATTCAAGCAATTGTTGATTAAAAAATGTGTCATTTAAATTTAATTTTATATATAAATGTACAAAGCACAAATATTAAAAACATATTTCGGTTTTCAGAAAACATTTCTGGTATATGCAAAATATTTTATCTACTTTTTTTTATGTTTTATAGAAATTCAAAATCTTTAAATCGTAATGAATTTGACATAACATATTTTTTTATTAAATATTTGAAGAATGTACCCTTGAATAGAGAAAGGAAAAACTCGGTTTTTTTTTAGACATTTCTGAATAATAATATCACAGAAAGTGTGATGATTTTCTACATTTCAGCGCTAATTTTTGCCGAGTGTGAAATTTTAGCTGTGGCTACAAGAAAAACATGTTTTGCACTAAAGATCGATGGGTCGGATCGTGTTGGACTCCAGGGCTAATGTGAAATGTGATCCATCATATTTAATTCGATTCAACACCCATGCAAAACATCAACATCCACGCCACGATCTAGTTGCACTTGCCACAACAAGTACAGCTTAGCTGCACATAATTATGTGGCACGTAAACGGAGATGAAAGTTACGCAGAAATTCGCTGAGTTCAACTACCGGAAAATAAACAAGAAAGAATGCTCTAGTCGAGCGCACTCGCCTGGCAGGCACCCCCTTAGGCCGAAATATATTTATTAATAATAAAATGTTGATGAAAAAAAAACGATGAACACTGAAGATAAATACAAATTAAATGATTATAATTAATTGAGACTATCAAAATAAGAGTTATTCAGTGCAAAAAATGTGTTTAATTTAATAATAATATCAAACTAAATAGCTGAATTTTCAAAATGAGTCAGAAGAAAATTAATTCTTTGAAAATAAAACATATTGAAAAATCCAGTTTAGGTTTTTAACTCATTTTCAATGGGTTAGACGTAGACCCTCAAGTCAAGTATAGCCCATGAATCATTTTCAGCATCGGAGAAAAAATCGTGAATAGTTTAATGCGAATTCTCTAGCACTCGAGAATCGTTGGAGCAATCTGTCCAATTCATCTTGTAGGTCTGTGGTAGTGGCAAGAATGCAAGTAAACAGTTCCTGTTGTGGCTGTTGCTGCTGCTGAGGATGCAAGTGCGATCAATAGATTTGTGGCAACGATTTCCTGCAATTTGCGGCAAGTGCAACACAACAAAAATTACTGCTACTATCCGCAAGACGCCTTTCGGCCACAAGTTGCCTGTTGCCAGTTGCCTGTTTGCGGCCAAAGTTGCCTCAAGTTGCAGTAGGCTCGCAGTAGGCGCATTGTTGTTGTTGTCGATCTTTTTGCAACGTCGCCTGACCCATATTTATTTTTGGCATTGCTATTTTCTTGTTTCGAAATGTTTTTTTTTTCTTTCTCTATTCATATCTCTGCCTCTGTCGCTGTTGCACTCACCGAAATTGAAAGAACTCCAGAAAATGTCGTCCCAGGCTGGTCGTTGTCATTCTGATGCTGATGCTGATGCTGCCGCTGACAGGGGCAACAACTGCCGCCCAACAACAACAACAAGAAGAAGACGAAGACGAAGACGATCACTTTAAATGCACTTTTTGGTTATTGAATTTTACAGTCTTTGTGTAACGCACTCAGTGTGTGTGTGTGTGTGTGTGTGTATATGAGTCGCAGGAAATATGTCGTATTGTAAACTGCGCACAATGCACAATTGAAAATACGCTTTAATTAAACTAATCAGACGCTATATATATATATATATATATATATATATATATACACATCAACTATATTTGTATATAATGCACAAGAGCCACCCACAAAACCACACACACATACACAAACACACAGTGCTTGTGCGATATTTTAAGCGGCTTTAGAAAAACAATTTAAAAAAAAAAACAATTTAAAAACAAAACAATTAAAAAAAAAACACAATTTAAAAAAAAAAACAAAAAAAAAATAGGAATAACAAAACTATATTGTAAACAACCATAAATAATTGAAAATAATGTAAACCAAATAACGCGTTTCATTAGCGATTCGCACGCGACTTTTTGCTTGCTCCACATATATATATATGTGCATATATATGTGCATATATATAATAATAATAACAATAATACTAATAATAATTGTGGATGTGATGTTTTGGCGTGTGGTATTCCGAGTTGACTGTGACGAATCAGAGACAAGGGATCGTACGCAGATGCAAGTCTATATATATATATATATATATATATATTAATCTGTTGACTGCAATGTGAGCTATTCTAATTTATGATTAATGATTTATTTATCGGGCGCTTGTTATTACTCATAGCTGGGATTATCGATTTGATGCTAAAATTGTGAAATACATACCTATATATACTTAAAAACCCCTGAACATAACTCAACTAGTATATACAACGTTTTCAATACTACATAATTTTTTAAGAAATTAAAACCCAACCGAATTCGTGCTTAGCTTTAATAAACTGAGTTTTGGTGCATAAATAATGTAAGAAATTATTTTTATTTTTATTATATTAAGAGACAGGGAAAAATAATAGAAGTTATGTTTAAATATCTTAATTTGAATTTTCGATAATTTGCTGTTTATGTTTAATAGATTTGCATTTTTTAAAAATGGAAGCTGCCCCATTCAATTCGGTTTATCGCTTTTATTTTCTGAAAGTTATTTTATATTAATTTGTTTAAATTCTTTTCTCCCTGAATCGAATCGAACCATAAACTGATGAATCATATTCAAGGATAGTATAATTTCTACACAATCAGCTATTTGGATGCCAAAAAAAAATTCCAAAATTTCTCCATAAATACTAACAATTTAGCTGATCTGTAATCTAAACTGAACTTTAATGGCCTCCAAAAAAAAAAGGAAAAAAAAGCATTACATAAATTGTGAATTTCATTTACTGATGTTGATTGCTATTTGTTATTGTTGTTGCTGGTTGCTTCTTCTTCCCTTTGTCGTTTGAGGAAACAACAAATAAGAAATACAATAATAAAACTCATCTTTTCTTCTTTTTTTTTTGCTACAATTTTTGCTGTGTCTTAAGCTGCTGCTTGCTCACTTGAGCGTTACCGTTAGGCTACAGGTTACAGCACACGAGCACAAAAAAGACAACGACAGCAACGACAACAACAACAACAATAACAGCGACAACAGTTGGAAGTTGTTTGGGTCTGGCGAATTTTGCTGGATTTAAATGAATCACAAGCGATCTCTGCGCGATAGCACATATATATATATATATATATCTATATGGGGACAAGGTAGAGATCCACACACACACACATACACACCTTGAGAGCACAAACACTTTGATTATGTTAAAAAACTAAGAAGACAGCGGCAGCCTGCAGTGGCTGGATTAACGGAGATGTGGTTGGGGGTGGGGTGGGCGTAAGAAGTAGCGACGACGACGACGACCGAAGGCGACGAAGACCGACGAAGAACGAATACCGACGCTGCGCCCGTTCGCATTGAAAGTTAGCTGGTGACTGACGGCGACGCTGAAGCGACGCCTTCAGAGCCAATGGCGCACTCAAACAAACAGAGCACCAGCAGCGAAAGCAGGAGAGAGCGCTCAACGATTAAGAGAGAGACACAGACAGAGCGAGAGATAGCTGGAATACAGAGTTAATATATGCAAAGCTATTGCCGCATGCGTGCGAGGAAGCTGGAGGAATTGGAAAATGGAATTGGCAATTTTAACATTATTTTTTTTCTTCTTCTCCTTTTTTTGCTGTTATTGGTCAGCACAAGCAGCTAAGCAGCCCAGCAGGCACAGCAGGCACAGCAACAACTGAGTCACAGCTGGTGGCAGGTTCAATCAACTGCAATTTAGCTATGTGGCAGTCAAATCGATAAGCGAATGACAGCGCAATGCAAATTAATTAAACGCTGTGCCGCAGCCCACATGCAGAAAATGGAAATTAAATTACGCATCATCAGACAAATAGTTCCAGTTTCAGGTGTGCGGCTGTGTGTGTGTGCGTGTGTGTGTGTGTGTGCGTGTGTAATACACTCTGCCCACCCCTTGGAGAGCTTGCACAGCAATTTTCTAGCGAGGCCAGCGATCTGGTTTCTCTGCGACTGGCGTTTGTCCTCCACTTGCCACAAATACTTGCCACATGCGGAAATGTGTGAAAGAGAAAGCGCATAATCCAATAAAAGCATTGCAGACAAGAACAAAAACAACAACAACAACGACAAGCAACACAAACACATTTTTTTGTATTTTTTTTTTTGCCTTGATAAAATTGTTGACAACAAGTGCAGCACGGCCCTGAGGCATGTGGTAAGATGAAACCCGTTGCGGTCCCCCTAGGAAACAAATAGCTAACAAAAAACATAGAGAGAGAGAGAGAAAGAGTGAGAGAGAGAGAGAGTCATTGATCGAGAGCATAAGCTGAGTGCTGAAGCGAAACTGGAACTGGAACTTGCAACTAGATCTGCATACAAAAATCACCATTGCCACATGTAGAATGCAACATGAATTCAACTGGACGACAATTGCCATTTAGCATTGTGCAACTTGTCGTGAATAAGTCAAAAATAAAAAAATTATAATAAAAGAATTATTTTTGTTTTTGTAAACAAAATGTTTTGCGTATAGTTATTAATTATTATTATTATTATTATTATTCTTATTATTATATTTATAATAAATACACAATCTTTTTTTTATTTTGCTGATAGTTGTACTAACTGATTAATTATATACAGGAAAGCATTATCTTTTTACATATTAGCAGTTTTGGAAAGGAAATCGCTTCAACTTTAATTTCATATAAAATATTATAATAAATAATTAACATATTGAATATGTAGGTCAAAATAGCACCCTCTTTCAATAATAAAAAAAATATTTATAAATATATATATCATATATATATCATTTGGAGAAAAACTGCAGACTTTTTAAGGGCAATTTAGACAATGTTCGAATAAAGATTACAAGAAACTAAATAGTTTAAATATATTTTATTTTAGCTGTTATATATTATATTATATTTATATAATAATACGTAAAATGCAGATGAACAAGCTATAACATTCCCAAAAAACACTCAAAAGAATCACTTCTTAGCCAAGAACATAGCTGATGGAGTTTTTTTTTTCAGTTTAAGCAACAAAAGCAATTTAAAAAAACTTTTTCAAAAAAAAAACTAGAATATATTTAAAGATTTCTTACGGAAATTAATCGATTTGTCTATTTTTCATATCGTATAAAATTGCAGTCATAAGTGAACTGAGACAAAGCTGCATAATAATGTGAGACAATAAACTGAAATGCAATTTGGCAGCTTGCGCAACATGCATGCGGCAAATGACACGCCCATCGATGAACGCCCAACGCTCAACACAAAACAGACAAAAATAATAATAACAATAATAATAAGCAAAACAAATGCGAAAGTTGCAACAATAATTAGCACTTGGCAATGGCAACACGACAGCAACAACAACAGCAACAACAACAGCAACAATAATAATTCTCGAAATTAAATATGTGCTTAGCGGAGCCAACTGGCCATAAAAGTGATAGACATATTAACCCAGTACTCCACATTTCTCCGACGACGCTTAACAAAGTAGCAATTTTCAGCTTTGTTGCGTGTGGGCGGCGGCGCCGGCTGCCACAAAGGGGTGGGAGGGAGAGAGGTAGGATTGTAGGCTGGTTGGTAGGATGTTTAGGTAGCTGGAATTGAGGGTTGAGACAGAGGCTGAGGCTGAGCAAGTCGGTCGCTTGTATTGGCAGAAGTGAAGCATGCATGCCAGACACGCGAATGCGATAAAAACCGATGCCGATGCCGACGTCGACGTCGACGTCGACGGCGGTGTGGGAAATTTAGTGGCAGCCAATGCATTCAACGAGTCAAAGGAGCAAACGCAAACGCAAAAGTGCCTCTTCTTATCTGTTTGTGCCGCTTGCCGCTTGCTGCTTGCTGCTTATTTACGACACGACTCTGATCCCTTTCCAGCTTACAGTTTCCAATACACTTTGCAAAAGCGAAAAACCTTTTTTCTTTTTTTTTCTTCATTTTTTTTGCATTACAAATTGAAAAACTGGTTTATGACTTGGCTAACTTTAGCGACGTGCACTGAAAAGCAAAAATTTCAAAGCCGCAGCCAGCAAAACAAACAACAAAAAAAACTGTTGCATGCTTTTAGGCTGAAAGTTATCTGCCTGCTAAGATTATTATTCTTGCTGTGGTTGTAGGGGGTGGGGGGGGGGTTTATTTGGGGTGCGGTCTCACGGTCTGCGCCTAATGGCAAGCTGATCGCATAAGCAGCTTAACAGCGAATAAGGCAAGTAGGTGGGTGGGTGGGCGTGGCACAGTTGGTGGTGTGCGCCTGCAACTTCAACATGCCAAACGATGGCTACAAATTATTTGACTATGTTTTGCAGTTTGTAATTTTAATTTAATTTAATTTAATTTTATATTCAAATATTATAAATGTTATTAACAATAATCAAATTTGGTTAATTGGTTTAATATTTGGTAATCCAAAATACCTAAATTTATTATATACGCTTTCAGAAAAGTATTCTAATTTTTGTCGATCCCATAAAGTATACAGATTCTAAATTAGGCATTATATATATGTCGCCCTGGACCGGATCGCGTCACTATATAAAAACAGCTCTCCTTGAAAACCATCGCTAAAATTTTGAATTCTTGTTTACCAAGTTATTTAAATAAAAATCAGCATCTGCTTCTAAAATTTGGACACAATATTTAAGGCATCGGAATAAAAATAATAATAATATTTTACAGCTTGTTTTTTTTAAGCCAGGCTTATTTAAATACATCGTTTTTGTAAGCCAAATTAATTTTGTTTGTTTAGCTTTTTATTTATTTATCGGTTTGTCTATTCAGAATTAATGTGTTCAACAAGATGTTGCAACAAGAATACCACAAATAATTTTGTTGTTATTTCTTGAAGGACATTCAAGCGTCGATAAGGTTAATTATAAGTGTGCAACTATATATAAATAATATATAATATATATATATATATATATATATATATATATAAATATATATTCAGGCAACATTTGTGCTCGGGATTACTCAGTTCAATGAAAATGCGGCACGCGTGTCTGGTTTTGGGATTTCATATCCTGCACCACCTGTCTGTGCCTGTGTGTGTGTGTGAGTGTGTGTGTGTGCACGCGTGATAAATGGCTTTTATCTTTTTAAAGCACTTCAGTGCACGGCTTTTGTAATTCTTGCACACCATGGAGTTTGGGGCACATACAAAAATGAGTATAGAAATAAAAAAAAAAACGAAATAAAATAAAAAAAAATAAAATAAAACAATATATAAAAAAAAGCGTCGTGGAGTCTGCACTCAAAAAATTATTCCATGTAAGTGCCACGCCCACAGCAACAGCAGAATTTGGCCTTTCTGGCATTGTTGTTGTCATTTTTGGCGGCGGCAGCATCTGGCCAACTTGCGGCGTCTGCTTGTGCCACAACCGCACATCAACTCCACGACTCGTCCTCGTCCTCATCCTCATCCTCGTGCTCGTGCTCGTGGAGTGGCGCCTTCTTGTTTTGTGCGCGTTATGAGCAAGTTAATTATGGTGTCTGATATTTTTCTAAGACTTTTCGCATTTTGGCATTTAGTTTGGTATTTTTCGCTTTCACTTCACAAACGGGGCATATTAGTTTTTGGCAGCAGTTTGAATTCGACAATTCAGCTGTGAGTGAAAGCTTTGCGAGCTTTAAGCTCATCCCCCATAAAAGCTTAGATGTGAGGCGGAAAGAGTTCAATTTATTTAGCACAAAAAATTTACGATTTATTTAATTAGACTGAAATCTTTTCTATTTGATCTATATTGAATGTGGCACAAAGAAAATAAGAAAATTCTAAGAGCTTTAAAGCTCCTTATTAAGCTCTGTTTTTTACAATCATCTTCAATTTTTGCATTGAAATTTGTTTGAGAAAGCTTTTCAATTTGATCTATATTCAAAATGAGGCAATTCCATAAATGGTTAAAGCGCTTTTGATTGGACGAAAGCTTTTCAGATAACTCGAATTAAGTGTAGATAAATGTAGGGTATTCCGCTAGTCGGCGCAATGAGGCAATTGATAAGGCATGACTCATTCGAGAAACTGCGCAAAACTTTTGATGCTGCTTGCGACATGCGTCGCTGCTCCACTACACAAGTGTTGCCCGATTGTTGGGTGGGTGGGGGGAGGGAGGGTGCGATGGGCACCAAAAGGGGGGAAGGTTTGCTAAGCAAGGCAGCAGCGTTGCGGCGTTGCGGCGCTGCCACCGTTTGCTTCATTTTATCATTAATATTTAAGCGTCGTCGATTCAATCGATTGATGTCGAGCATGAAATGCGCAAAACTTGCCAACTCTCCATGTGTGTGTGTGTCGGTGTGTGTGTGTGTGTTAATGTATCTGTAGCTGTAACTATATCTACTAAGTGCACGCTTGATGGACAGTGCGACAGGGCGTTGGGGGCTAGACAGCATCAAGTCAAATTGGAGTTGAATTTCTTGCGTCGCGTTTAATGAGCGAAAAGTAATTACTTAATTAGTGACTCTCTCTGAGTGTGTGTGTCTGTGTGTGTGTGTGTGTGTGTGTGTGTGTGTGTTGTGGTTGTTTTCATCTTGGATGCTCGATTAAAGTAGCTTAACGCTGATGCCCAGTTCGCATTTAAACTTGATTAGTTTTATGACTCCTTCCGCTTTCCGCTTCCTTTCCCCCCCAATTCCTAATCACTGCTCGACAATGCCGCGTGCGACGACGCCTGTCGAGCAAATCAAAATCCAATCAATGGACAGTTGGCATATTGATTGCCACCACCACCTCCCCCCTCCCCCATTACTGCAGCCGATTTAAATGTGTGCCCCACACACACACACACAGACACACACACACGCATCGCAGTGCCAGCAGGCAACGAACTCGTCGCCACATCAAACTTTATGTGAGGCCAATAAAAAATCGTGTTGCCTACTTTTAAGCGCGCTGTTTTATGGCCCAACCAAGCCAAGAGACAAACATTCAGTCAGTCAGACAGTCAGTTTAAAGTTTCCGAACAGTGTTGCCAACTTTTGTTGAACAACAAAAAGCTGTATTTTATTTCCAAAAAAAATTTCCTTTTTTTTTAAATTTTTAAACATTTTGTAATTTGTATTACAACAAATTCGTAACAAATAATATTGTGTAGCCGATAATCAAAAAGCAAATCAAATTCAACTTTTAGTAATTTTTTTTATTTAGTCAATAATTTATTGAATTGTTATATATTTACTTAGTCAATTATTTTACTCTTTGTTTTACATATTAGCAAAACCAAAAGAAGCTAAATTCAAAAAGGAAGCCAAATTGGTATCAAGCTGAAGAAGAAGAAGGAGAAAAAGAAGCAGCAGACATGCTTGCTGCCTGTAGAAGGCGGACGAGAGACGACAGACGACAAGTGGCGAGGGATGACAAAAAAACACTTTGCATACTTTTAAGCGCGCACATAAAATTCCACTTTTTGACATAAACACCACAGAAATGAGCGTTGCAACACCTGCGACGCGGGCCGGGCAACAACAACAACACAACAACAACAACAAATCAAACTCACAACTAAAAATGGCAAGGGAAAGGGGAATAACGGGGCTGCTGCCAGTTATGTCTAGTAAATAAATAAAAGCAATAAAAAGACAAGTGGCGACAGACAACAGACGGCGTCTTAAGTAGGTAAGCAGTGAATAGTACATAAATATGCATATACATATATACATACATATATACATACATATATATATATGTATGCTTGGTATACAATTTAAGCAAAGCTGTAAATATTTGCGGTTTCTTTTACATTTTTGTTTTGATTGTGAATCAGATTTGTCCTTGAAACACGATCATTTATATGTAGCCCGATGATATACATATCTACATATATTTACAGTCATACGATATCAGCAAGTAAATGTGTAAATATAAATAAATATACAAATAAGCATTTATTTATGCATTCGTTTCAGCAAAGACTGAGTTATGCGACACGTGTCTAAAATTACTAACGAACACTTTTAACGACTGACTAAGCATATTGTTTATAACACATCTATTACACATATATTGTGGTCTATATATTTATATCTATACATTATATAAACATATATTTGTACACACATATATTCTGAAATATTCTCTCTTTTGTATATCGATAATCTCCAATCCTTGTTGAATCATTTCACATTTTAATACCTAAAGATAATTACAATTTTTTTTATTTTACATTCTATTCTGTTTGTACATTTAACATTTTATCTAATTTTATTTTTTTAAGTAAATTATTTGTATTTTCAATTATCTGTATATTTGTTTTCTTTAAAAAATATTTTTATATATTATTTTTAATTCAATTGAATTTATTTTTAATTTTCTTCATATTTGTTTTCTTTTTAAGTGAAATTAATAAATAAATAATTTTTATTTTTAATTTAATTGTTTTTATTTTCAATTTTCTTCATATTTATTAATATATATATATATATATATATATTACTTTTTTTTTTTTTTTATAAATCAAATATATTATAAATAGATCGAATCTAACATTAAGTTTTAAACTTTGTATTTAAGTAATTTGTAAGTGAATTTTGAATTATTTTAAGACAAAATTCGTTTCATTCGAAACTCTAAGCTGATAATCCATCTATATTGATATATATATATATATTCTTTGACTTTAAGTTGAAGTTGCTTATTTTAATTATAAATGAATTTCAATATATATATATATATATATATATATAATACTCATTTAAATATCAAGTCGTGCAGTTAACATTAATATTCCATAATGCATTCCATAAGAGCCGGCAATAAACCAATCTTTGCCAGCCTTGGATTACGGATTCAGGCAAAATGGCGGCCATGCCAACTGTCATATATACATATGTATAAAACTCGGGCGCAGGTTGGGGGGGGTGGACCTGTGGGGCGTGTGGGCGTGTGGGGTGTTTGGGTGCCATCGGCTGAGTGGATTACACGCACATAACAAGCTAAAGACACCGACGCGGCAGAGAAAGAAAGATCTATGTGATTTTTATGTTGCCGTCCTTGGGAATGGCACATGGTCGCAAGGGGGCGGGGGGGTTCAGGTGGGAGTGGGTGCGACAACGTTTTGAAAAACAACAGTTGCAATTCCCAGGGTGTAAAACTTTATTCTATTACGACTTTCAAACAGCAACAGCCAACGGAGAAAGGGAACAATTGAAAGTTGCGTCTTGGCCATGTTTGGCGACTTGGCAACTGAAGATGCTGCTGCTGCGGCTGCGGCTTTGGTTGCCAACTGTCTGTCGTTAGCCAAAAATTCAGCTGAGTCCCTGCGCGAGGCTTAGAGTTAGCGCCACATTTATGCCAGTTGGGATTTGCATGGGGCTTACGAGTTGCGCGGGAATTAGTTGACTGGGCCCATTCAAATGATTTAAATTAGTTAAGCGTCGCGTGTTGCATGTATAACCAAATACATAGAGTAACATTTGGCAGCTGCTGTATTTCCACACACACTTGCATCCGCCCCAAACGTAATTCATCCTTCAGACAGACAGACAGACAGGTTCTTAGCCATCTAAGCCAATTAACTAGCGGCGTAGCTTAGTGCGCGTTGCCAGCCCTGGTTGTCCACCAATAAAGCATAGCAAATGTGTTTGGGCATACTCCACAGGTAGATATCCTGTTAAAATAATATCAGCTCCCGCTGCAATTGCTATAGCTATAATAGCAAAAGCTGTGCTCTTTGATATGCTCTTTGCTCTTTTTTGGATATTGCTATATATATATTTTTGACAGCAAAAAGACATTCGTTTTGATTATTTGATATAGTTTTGGCTATTGATCTGTAAAACTTTCGTAGCAATAGCAATTGGAAAAACTACAAAAGAGCAAGTTTTGTAGTTTTTGTAGTTGCTCAAATTGGAATTGAAACCAATTCATGTCGAATATTATTTAAAGAAGATGCCTAATTATATAATATATAAATAGGTGACTTAACTTTAAATTGCGTCTGTGTTGTTTCGAGAGTTACTTGACCAACTTGCAACTCTAGCAACTAAATGAGTTGTGCTGTTTATGCCACAAGCAGCTCACCCTTAAGCAAATGGCAAAATACTGGGATAAAAGCTGACAGGCCACTTGACTAACACTTGCCACAATTAGGAAAATGGTTGGAGAAGAGAGAGTCAGAGATGGGAGGGGTAACGGGGGGAACCGGTCGGATGAGGCTATAATTGTAGTAACAATAAGTAGCGGAAAGATGCTAATAGCAAATGCAAACAACATATTAAACAATTAAACGGAAATTAACACCAAATATATACATAAATTCGCACATTTTGCTAATTGGCCCAAAGAGCGAGACAGCTAGATAGAGAGGAGAGGAGAGGAGATGGGTAGGAGAGGAGGGAGAGGAGCATGTTAGCATGTTTGGGCCACTTCATTATTATTAGGATGGGCTGCCAGTTGGGTTCATAAAGCACAGGAACTGGTCGGAAATGAGTGCAGTGAATGAAAGATGCATGAAATGCTTGTGTAGATAACGGTAAATAGGAGCAGTTAATGAGGCACCAACTAACAAGCAGCAGCAAGAAAACAAGCAGCAAACGGAAATGTTGAGTTGAGCCAAAAAACCGGACGTGTAAATGGACTTGAAGTTGGAGAAATGGAGTTGGGTTGAGATCTGGTTGGATTCCGGGGCACAACTTAAATATGCAAGACAGCGTGCGGCTGAGCGCCAAATGTGCCACCCCTGACCGAAGCTCCAGTTAGCCACCAGCAACCACCCCCCAGTCAGTGTGGCAGCTGTGGCAAGCGACACTGCGACTGCGAGTCGTCTTCAGCGTTTTTGGCGAAACAGAGAGAAAGAAAGAAGAAGAAGAAGAAGAAAAAAACAAGCATAAACTTGCAACACTTTTACCTCATCATCGTGCGGAACGAGCAGCGGCAAGGAAATTGATTTTATGCAACGTCTTCGTGTTGCTGTACGACGGGCAAATAGACGGACGGATAGACAGACGGACGGACGGGCAGACAGACAGACAGACAGACAGTATGCTAAAACCGCAAGAAAAATGGTGCCGAGAACAACGGCAAAAGTGACATAAATAAAAGCCGCGACTATAAATCTAACCCATAAGCAGTTAAAGAGTCAGCCAAAAGATGCGGCACGTAGGATTCTAGCCAAAAGGCAGTGCCCCAAACCCACAGCAGGGGCAAAAAAAAAAAAAATACCGCAAAATGCTGATAAATATGTAAATAGATACAAACTTGGATTATGTTTCGACAACAAAAGTGAAAAGTGTTTTACAGAGGCAGTGGCAGGAAGGGGGTGTAGATGAGTGCGAGTATAAATATATACATATATATATATATATATATAAAGACTTTTGATTGCGGTTATCACTGTGTAAAGTGTTTTTATTATTTTTTATTTTTTTGTTTCTCTGCTTCGGAAATGATATGTGTAAGTATTATGCATAATACATGATGAGGAATTCGAATACACTTTGAAAACTCATGTCTTAAAATTAGAATCGCATTTTTGTGGTTTTTTTTGTACATATGTTTTTTATTGCTAAGCAATAAACAATTTGTGGAAAACGTTATAATTTCTGAAATTAGCAAATGAAATTTAATAAATGTTTAAATGAACTTTTAATCTAACTAATATTTTAAATCTAAAAATACAAATGTTTTATAATATTATCCAAATAACGGAAAAGCCAATGTAAGAAGCAATTCTTTTTTTAATTTTAGATGAGTCTTTTTAAGAAAAACACTGGTTTTTACAAGTGTTTTTGAAACAGATACTTTCTGACTGTACTCAAAGTTCCGTTGTTTGCTTGTACAAGTGATTTGGCACCAGAAAAACCCAGATATAATTAAATATAGGATTAAAAAATAGGCCAATGAATAAAGTCAAAGAATTCAATAATATAAAAAGGTATTTTTACGGCTGCTGTCAACTTGATAAATAAATATTTGAATATGGATGTTGCAAGCAGACAGAAAGTAGAAGTTTAGCTCGAAAGAAATGTATAGATTAAACGAGAGAGGTTCCCAAATATAAACCATCCCTTTCAACATGAATCAGATTACAATCTGACCAAGTTCTAAAGAACCATAGCGAAGTTAATCAATACTTTCATCAACTGGCAGCTGGTATTTGCTTAATAATTGATGAACTCAGTTTGGAGCGACTACGCTGGATTCTATGGAAAATTCCTTAGCTTCTACGAAGAAGCCCAAACGTTAATTGCTAATTGTAAAGGCATTTTGTGAGACCAATTCGTGGTTAAGCCCAAAATCCCATCTGGAGCACATTCCAATGGTGCAGCAATTCAACCCAACCCACAACTCCATCCACAGCAACTACCTGTGGCCCAGCCGCATTTTATGAACCACCCACCACAAAACAAAAAAAGTAGTCGCAATCTGCCGCCACCTACCACCGCCACCGCCACCAAGCAGCAACCAACCATCCGCCAATATTGTTTGTCATTTGTCGTATCAAAATCAATCGAAGTACACAGAAAAACCCTAAGAAAACCAGCATAGCGAAAAGAAATGAAATCAAATGTGGAGAGAGAGAGAGAGTCCTGTGTGTGTGTGTGTGTGTGTGTGTGTGACTACTGTGTAAAACCCTAAAACCATCATAGAAACGTTGAAATTTTATGAGCCCGCAAGGGTCACATTAAAACGCATGTTAAGCAACAACAGAAACATTGAGAACAACACTGAGCACTACAAACAAAACAAGTAACAAGTAATGCTGAATGCGGCTAACCTCGACTTCGATATACCCTGAAACCAGCTGTTAAATGCAGGTCTGCAAATTCACTTCAGTTTCTCAGTGCAAGCACAGGCGCTGAAGAGTAAAAAAAAACAAATGCAGCGAATACAATAATTCACAAGCCCGAACTGATCCCTAATTGGCTGGCTAGAAATATGTGCAAATGCACATGCATATACATGCACACGTTCAGGCAATCGTACGTAACGGGTATCTTCAGATTACACACAAAAGCAAATTGACGATAGCATCAAATATCATGCCTTCTCTTTCTCACACATGCACTCGCATATTTATGCATACAGAAAATGCTTGCGGCTGCTGGTAGAAATGCGATCATAAAAAATAAAGCAAACTTCCAAATTTGAAGTTCTTATAGTCTTTGAGATCCCTATCGACTTGGCTATAGATCCTGATCAAAAATAAATATATATATATATATATACTATGGGGTAGAAGATGCTTTCTTCTGCCTGTTAAATACAATTGCACAAAAACCCATATATACCCTTTTTATCCAATTTCAAGGGTATAAAAATGTAGAAGAAAGCAAGAAGAAAAACATTGGAGGAATCTCTTAGAAGGTCTGGGCGGGTGTCAGCAGAAGGGGTTCGTTTGGATGGTGGGTGGAGAATTGGCGCATCCTTCTGTGCACACGGAACTGATAAGGTCGCACGGCTTGGTACGCAATGCTTCGACTGGCATTTTAATAGACTGTTGACTGTTGATGTTGACGGTGTTTGCAGTGTGTCTGGGTTCTGGTTGTGACTCCGGCCCAGGCCGGCCCTGCTGGCAATGAGTCTGCAGCGGAGTGTGACCAAGTAGAGCGTGACAAAAAGTGCGACCACGTATTGGGCAACCAAAGGGGGTGTCGATAGGTTGTTGCTGGCTGCTTGGGTTAACCATCAGTCTGACAGTGTCAAGTGAGTCTCAGTTTTGCGCTGCTTTAAGCCAAATTTAATATCAGATCTTCCGGCTTTAATTCAAGCAATGCAACAATTCATCCAGCCACGTGTAAATTCTATCAATTTGATTAGGCAAATGTTGAGTTGAATTATAATAATAATATTATTATTGTAGAATAGTAATAGAAAAGCGAAAATAAACAAAACATTATTTTAAAAGAATTAAATACAAAAAAAATGCAACAAATAAATACTAGGAAAAAAAGTAGGTCACAGAAGAAAAAAGATTAAGTTTGTTTAAAAAATATATATAAAGTTGGAATTTCTGTGGGGCGATAATCTAATCAAAGAAGAGTAAAAAAAAAACACTAGTAAACAATGCGTTTTAGCCAAAATGAATTTAATGTTCCAGCCCAATGTGGTTGCAAAGGGGTTGGCCAAAGCAGCTTCCCCGTTCCCCCAAGTCCAGCTTACCACACACTCTACCAAAAGCCAAGATTTTAAAGAACGAACTCTGAGTGCGCTCACAAAATGAATGTAAAGTTGAATTATTTTCAATTGGAAATTGTTCGATAGTCAAGATTTGCATGGATCGGACAAGTGATATACCCGAAAGATTACTCTATGAAAATTGTACTTTAAAAATTGTGGTTGTTGCCACCAGCACAATATGTGGCATAAAATTAGGGTATAGGAAACACTAGCAAAGGCTGGTGCGAAAATATAAAAAAAAAAATCAGGCAACGGCGCGGAGTCAACCAATGGAGCAGGAGCAGGAGCAGGGGCAGCCGGCGAACCCAACAAGTGAGTAAAAATCTAATCCATTACTCAAACCCGCAAAGGCAAAAGTAATGTGCTCGGAACTCTGTCGAAGGAGTTGAAAAGGTTGGGGTTATCCTCACAAGGGGGCGAAGGGGTCGAACAGGATATGGCAGAAAAAGCGGCGTAAATCTTTTGTAACGTTTTAGTATCCCTTTTGTTGTCAGTTAGTTGGTTGCTTGGTTGGTTAGTTGTGAGGATGTTGGAAGATGAGCTCCAACAAAACAAAACAAAACACAAAAAACCCACAACAAAAAAATGTAAACGTTCAATTGAATGGCCCCGTTTAAGGATGTCCGCTGGAATGGAGAGGATGGGGTGGGGTGTGGGGATGTGGGGATAGCGGTACGGTTCTGGTACGTGCAGCATATGTGGCACGTCGAAGCGGAATCGACAAATAAAATTGCAATTCGGCAGACCAGTTGAATGTCATTCCGTTGCCAAAGCGTAGCGAATCGCCAGCCAGCCCTTTTGTCCCGTGACACCAACTTTGCCGGTGACCATGTTCACGTCCATGTCCATGTCCAAAGTCAAAGACAACTCTTCGAAATCGAGACGTGCAAATGTTTGTGGCAACTTTGGCATCATCATCAACATCATCATTGTGCACCGGGTTCGAGTTCGAGTTCATTTTCAATGGTTCGCTTTGGCGCCTCCGATTGAGCTTCATTTTGGGGGGCTCCCCATTTTAATTTTCTCAACTTTTGACCCAAATTCATTTGTCACACCGGAGGAGGCAGCCAAGCGTCCAAAGCACCAGTGCCACCACTTGTCGTGTGATTTTGGGCGTAAGTTGACCCGGTGCAAAGTTTATATAAATAACTAATAGTGCTCGCACCCCAAAAGGGTATTATTCCCCAATTCCCCATAAACACCCATCGAACAGTGAAGTTTGGCAACAGTGTAATGCGAAGCTAAGCACACAAAACTTATGAAAAAATTAATTGAATTGACAAACTTAAAAAGCATTGCAAATATTTCTTTTTTTCTATCTTTTTCTTTTTTTGTGTGTTTTTTGTTCTTTGTGAATTTTGGCAACAGCGCAGACATAAATATGAGCATCACTTAAAGACAGCAGCTGCTTACTTTGAGCCAAGTTGTCAAAACAATGTTTAATTTGGCCAAGTTCGAGAAGGAAAAGCAAAATCATAAACTCTACAAAATATGAGGTAATTTGACATTTTGCAATTTAGCCAGAAAGTAAGCATGAATTATTCATGTACTATCGAAACTAAACCCACACAAAACTGCACTGAATGTAAAACTTGTCACGCAAGTGAGAATTGGAGAAATTTCTCTCATTTCTCTTGTCAACCAGGCAAAATACAAATTGAAATTGTTTTAATGGCAATTCTTTTGTAAATTCCTTGGGCTAACGAGCTTTAAGCCAGGCCAAAACTCAACTTCGGTCTTCACTTGATGTTTAATAGTTATAAAAAAAAAAACTATTGCAGCTGAATAGAAGATTTTGTATACTAAAGTGCTTTGAGAGTTGCCCCTTTTTTGGCCACAAATATTTTTGGCTGGCTGGCATTTAAGCTTAATAGTCGGAAATTAAATCAAGATTTGCGTGCTTCAAAAAGAGCGGAAACGGTAAAAGTGAAATGGCAGCTGAGCGAACAAAAAAGGGAAATTGCGAGCCGAGGAATTTGCATATTTGTCGCTGCCGTAAACCCCGAGCACCCCCGAGCCCCCCCGAGCCCCCCCTACACCACCTACCAACACTGACATTTTGACCATGAAAATGAAAATATGTTCGAGTTTTACCAAGCGCTATTTTTCTCTCTTTATTTTGATATTTGGATTTTGGTTTTAGCTGCGTGTTTTTGTGGCGAGACTAAGAAAAATGCGGTGTTTTTTGCGGATTTGTAAAAAGCGCAAGTGTAATTAGTGTGAGGCTTAGCGGGGCTAAACAAACAGTCGGTGAGCGTGGGCCAAAACCCGAGACCGGAGATCCCAGATCCGAGACCCAGACACCGAAACAGAAACAGACCCACAACTCTAACCGCAATAAAAACCCACAGAAAAAAAAAAGAGTTCGCAGCGAGACGGTTCCAATGTGGGTTTAGAATGAATTTATACTTTTTGTTGTTTTTTTTTTTATAACTATTGCTAAATTGCATTTGAATAGTGGCAGCTTCTCACAGTCAGCTGTTGACTTCTGCAACTGCAACTGCTGCAACTACATTTGCAACGGCAAATTCAACTGTCTCGCTGATAAATCGCTTGTGCATTATTTACCAGCATTTTTCTTTATTTATTTTATTATTTTTTTTATGTGTTTTTTACCATTTTTTTATTTGTTTTTTTTTATTGCTTTTGACGTATGAATTTAATGCATGGTTATTTTAATGGCCGGCATCCATGACGTATGCGTAATACGGTTACTTTTACTGCTGGGGCTGCTGTCAACTATAACTCCTCCTCCACCCCCCCCCCCCCCCCCAAAACCCAACCATCTTCCTCTTCGGCTGCTGTCAATTTCAATTTCTTATAACAAGTGAAAACACTTAATTGCGAATCTTGATTGAAGAGACGTCTGTGGCAACAGAAACTATATATATATATATATATTCCTGTTCAGCAAACCTTTAATAATTTTATATCTTATAGCAAAGAATTATAGATTTATCGATGCAAAAGTTATCGGTAGATGAACTCTACTTTTGGATTGAAAAATTAAATTATTTACATGGAATAGCTTCGAGCATTTTTTCTTTTGTTGCGAAAAATATTATCAGTTATATTCGAAATATTGCAAAAATATATAGTTTCTGATTACGAAATTTCAATCGGAAATCAATCAATCAATTTCAGACTGGATTAACGATTATTATTGGGAATTAAGATGAAAAAATATAGTTTTTTTTGTAAAAAAGCCTTCTAAAATTTGATGATCTGATCACTTTTGAAATGTTTTGCGCTTAAATAAAGATAATATGATTGTTTTAAAGTTTGTTTAGTTTTTTTTTTTTTTTTTTAAATATGCAATTTATTTAATAAGCAGTATAAAAAAAAACGAAACTGTTTCTTTTAACATTTTGTCAATTTTAATGTTTGAGTTCTTCAGTTCAATTGTTAAATTGATTGCCAGAAAAATACGTTTATCAAGTCTCCACTTTGGACTTGGTTTAATAGCAACTTTTGTGATCATTAGTTTAATTTTTTTTTTTTTTTAAACTTGTTGGTGCAGCAATCAGTTAGCGTATTTCTGGGCAATTCGGGTTAACAACACCTTTTGATTAGCTCTGATCAGTTGGCTGGCGTGCATGAACCTCATCAAATTTGGCCTTGATGGCAGCGCCAAAGTAAAAAAAAAAAAAAAAAATGGAATATGTCTATGTGTGTGTTAGTGTGTGTGTGTGTGTGTGCAGCAAACGCAGCGAATCATGCATAATGGCTAAAACAGAAATAGTAACAAGTGCAGAGAGAAAGATGCCAAATGTGGTGTGTGTGTATATGGAGGGAGTCGAGTGTGTGTGTGTTGTGGGAGGGGGGGTGTGTGTGTGTAGCGTGGGGTGTCACTCTCAGACAGAGAGTGAGAGCAAAAGTCTTTTGATTTATGCGCAGCAATTAATTTTTTGCACATTTCGATGCCCTGCAAAAAAATCAACAAAGCGGGTATATCAATTAGCTAGCTGTGTATGTCAACAATTCTGTATATACATATATAGGTATATAATTTACTAAATAAAAATTGTTCACAATTTTTTCCACAAGTTTTTACTGTTTTTGTCAACTTTATTTAACTTAATTTCTTAATGCATTTAAATTTATTTTATTAATCTAGCTAAAATCATCATTTTAATTCGAAAAACTCTGCTTTTGAGTTGTCTTAAATTTAGATAAAAAAAACAATTAATTTTTGGTGTTTTTTTTTTGCTAAAATTACATAATCAACCCAAATACACCTTAAATATTAAAAAAAAAAAAAAGTTTTTCAACTTGTAACTTAAAACAAGTAATTTGTATATATATAAAAACTGTTTAAGATTCAAAATTAATTAAATTTAAATACTAAATCAGAATGCGAAAAATTTTCAATAATTTTGAGTTGATGTACAAATTAAGCTAAAAAAAACTTTACTAGACGTAATAAAAATTGGGTTTTTAACAGCTTAAACCAGATGCAGGTAATGATGCAATTTGAAATATGT